>OZ010586.1:115380223-115432723 GCA_963932145.1 Acanthosepion lycidas
TGATTAAGAAGCCCTTCTCCCAAAGGTTTGATTATTTGGCCAGTTTGGGAAGTGTGTAAGGCCAAGAACTTTTCAACAAACTTTCATATACAGAATAATATTATAAATTGAAGGAATGAAAAATAGAAGAAATAAAGGATTGAATTATTTCTTGTTTCATATTTTAACCCTTTGAACCCTGACCACTGCTTTACCAATGATAGAGAAAAATGATGTAATGCCCAGCCACTGGTTGAACAGGAATGCAGGGCTCAGAGGGTTAAATTTACAATGTTTGAATTTCAGATGACTAGATCCTCTGAAATCTTTTGTAATTTTCTCCAAATCAGTTGAACTTTCTTTTTTTTAATTTTAAACATATGAAAATTAAAATATCCATATAATTTTATATATTCAAAATCATTTATTTTAATAAAAATATTAAATTTTATAATTCATTTTAATAATCCTATGTAATCTTTATTTTCAGTATAACTCTTTTTCACACTCTCCACCCCTCTGCATCATAATTATCTTTAAGAATACAAGTTAATGTTATTAATGAATTCATATGCTTTTAAGGTAATATATCACGTGTAATCATATAGCATCAAATAAATTTCTGTTGATTTCAATTTCATGTTTATTTTTTATTCAGAAATAAAATCCATTATTAATATTAATTAAACTAATTAAACACAAAAGCAAATAGGCACAAAAAGTAAAAAGATTGTGTTGCACTAACCTTCCAAGTGGGAAAGGCCTTCCAACCTGTAAAATCACTTTTGTCTTAAAAACTGACCTCTGGCACCAATGGAAAATAAAATCTATCAGAAGTGTGGCTCCTTTTATTGCAGGTCAAGAAAATAGAGTTAATAATATATTTCTTCTAAATTATATATACAGGGTGTGATGAATAAATTGTAATCTAAATTACTCGAAAATGACGCTGACATCTCATTTTAACCGATATATTTACCAAAATTACATAAAAATATCTTGAAATACTAAAGAATAAATTTATTCAATAACATCACCATTAGCTTCAACCATGGCCTCCAAATGGCTTTGGAATCTTCTGCAACTCTTCTGGATGCTCTCCTTGTTTAAACTGGTGAATGCTGCCGTAATCCTTGCCTTCAGTTCATCTTTGGTATTAAAAGGAGGTTTGTTGGTCTTTCATAAAACATGTGAACTCCACACATAATAATCAAGGGGGTTGCAGTCTGGGGAGTTAGGTGGCCAGATTTAAGGGGTAATGTGGTGGCAGAAATTGTCTGACAGCCGTGACTGGGTTCTCCTGTTTGTGTGGCATGGTGTAGAGTCCTGTTGCCAGACATAGTCTTCCAACAGCCACTCTCTTGACCCAGGGCAGTACTACTTTCTCAAAGCACTTGATGTAGGGCTCTGTGTTGAGTCTGAGGCCTTCTGGAATGATGAATGGAGGCATAACATTGCCATCACTAGAGATCACTCCAAACACTGTGATGTTGACTAGATATTTGGTTTTCATTAATCTCTGTATATCTTTTGGGGACACAGCAAGCCAATGGTTGTTCTGTGTGTTGACCATCATATCCTGGCAGAAATTTTTATGAGAAAAACAAAAGCATGTTCATTTGGAGGGTATGCTTGAGTTTGTTCAAAAGGTCCATAGTGCAGTCTTTCCTTTTGTCCTTCATGGTTTGGGATAAAAATTGGCCCTTTCTCATCTTGTATGAGAAAATCTGAATGTCTTCATGCACTATCTGCCTGTTAAGAAACTCATATGCTCCTCTGTCCCTGGATATAGACCTGATTGTCTCAGAGGAATTGTTGTCAATCATGGCCTGGACCTTACCAATAAATTTGTAAATTTTCCAATCTACCATACTTTTGCCAATTAGACTTATCCAACTCTTTTCAGATCCTCTGCACTGTCATCAGTTTGACACCCGAACACTCTGAAATATTTATATTGGACTTTCTGATGTGAATGCCAAGCAGTATGACATGCTGTTTTCAAATTTCTGGCATAGTGAATTTTGTCATGGTGCACTTTTTCTCATAGATGGTGCCCAAATGACCTTACTGTGCAGTTGACAAAATCAAAAACTGTGTATGCATGAAATTAAAAATATAAAATGGCAAAAACTTACCCATTGCACTATGTACTCTTTGTTGTTGTTGTTATCATTTTTATGCTGATGATGATGATCACTGATATTAGTGATGATAATGACAATGTTGATTTCTTTGTCAAAAGCTGTGACATTCCAACTTAGAAATGTAACACAGGCAAACATATAGAAAAGCAGATAATAAATATTTCAATTTGTTATTATTAAATCATACTCTTTCTTTTGTTAATTTTTGCTGATGTAAACAGTTTATTAGCAATATTTTGAGTAACATTAAAAAAAGTAAAAACTAATTCATTTAAGAGAGAGGATTTTGTCTGGTAATGAATTGCCATTTTTTCTTGTTCTTAGTGAAATGATAGAAGGTTGGATATGAACAGATCAGGTCACCTCTAAATCTCTATTATCTCAACCTTTTTGGGTTTTGAAGTGAATATTAAGTCTTTCCAATGTTTAGGTTAGTCTAGCACAAGGCCAGTACAATAGAGCACCGAATTCAGACTAACTTCTAGGCCACCATTCAGTGGGTAAGACTTTTTGAGTTACCCAGGTGAAGGATAATATTTTAACAGTATAATTAACTTTTAACAAATTGCTGGATCTTGAGCATCTCTTTTAGTGTAATAGTTATCATGGTAGTCGGAGTGATGAGTTCAATTCTTGCTGGATGCCTTTTGCATGTAGTCTTGTGATAAAACTAAGTTATACTCTTTAAACAGCAATTGGTTAACTTCAAATAACACCAAAAATATACTTTTCTTTTCTTTCATCTCTTATGATGACCAATGTAATAATTTTTACCTCTTGTTTTGTGCAATATTTTTTTTAATACTGTATCTTTTCAGCATGTAGATGATAATGGTTCTTTATATATTCTTCTTCTTTATTCTATGAATTGCTATGATTTCTTGGGAAAGATAGTGGAATGGTTTCCTTTTTGCTTCTCCATTATTTTGAATTCACTATTTTCCTTCTCTTAGTCTGGCTGCCATACACAGGTAAAGAGACTAGTCTTTTCTGCTATTTAACCCATATCTGGGGGAAGAAGAGCTGGATTCATATATTTTCTTAGTGCAATAGTGTGAAAATAATCACAACTGACTAGGCCAGAATTTGAACTTGAATTTGCCAGTTCCACTTTCCATTACACTGGCAGCACATCATTGTATAAAATAGAGCATGACTGAAAGAACAAAAAAGGGCATGTGAACCATGTTTTTGTCAAGTCCAATATTAGATGAATGCTTAAAAGCTACATTTTTAATATGTGCTTTCTTTATCAAAATACAGAAAAGAATCCAATCCAGAATTTCCTAGAATTATCAAATATTTTCCTATTTCAAATCGGGCATCTTAACAATGTTGACATGACCTTGTTAAATCAATTGAATGGTAATTTGCGATTCAGACGTAGATTAATCAAATAATAGTCATAATCAAATTGATCTTCATCTCATTAATTTCCAATATTTAAAAAAACAACAACATTGCTTTGTTTGTTATGCCACACAATACTTAAGGCATTGGAACGGACACAAAAGCTCATATCAACACAAGAAAATAAAATCACGTCAGTAATTTTATTTCTTATTTTTTAAACAATTTATTTATTTATTCATTTAAAAAAGAAGAAATACTTGCTTGTGGTTTATAAAATGTTTCCTGCTTGCAACAAAGCAAATTTCTAAATCCATAAATCTTATTTTTTATTTATTTTTTAGTCATTGATCTAATCTATTTTAAAATTACTTTATTTCTGATCATAAAATCATAATTATCTTCCGTTAGCCATTTTAACAGTTGAAAACTCAAAACCAAATTAACTAATAAAAATTCACGGATAGCAATGGCAGCAATCATGACAGAAGCAGCAACAAAAAAATAAAAAAGACAAAAAAATTAATTAAAATTTAAACAAGTAAATAATAATGATGTGCTTCTCACATGAATCCATTTTGAATATTTTATCTTTCTTGCAATCACTCAGCATTGCTCTGAGCATAAAATTATGAAGACAGTTGTGGAAAAATCAGTGTACAATTAATGCTGTGAGTGAGCCCTAATAAATTTGGGTAGAATCTGAGCACAGGTATTATTTAGGTGATCAGTTCCATGTATAGAGAATGGCGACAATGAAGGACATGTTGGGTTTAGGGTGGTAAGGTTATAGTTTTTGATACAACAAATTGCTGGAGTATTAATAGGATTTTTCCCTGAGAATTATTCACAGTTCATTTTGTTGACATTAAATGGAAGGTGAGTTTCAATGTTAAAAAAAAAAAAAATGACTACCCATTATGGCCAGCAATCTTTATTTTGGACACTTGGGTTTTGCAGTAAAGTAATACCGTTTAATAGACAAAAATCAATGATAATTTTATATTTATTTCAGTAATCAATTGATTATCCTCAAGAAAAAATATAAAACAACTTTTTGTTAATTAATTAATTAATTAATTATGCTTTGCTATTTTAATTTATGAGATACATTGACATTACGATTAATGTTTTTATCATTATTTAAATCTTTGGCAGAAGCAATGAATGGAAAGAGGAAGAGATCAGGTTTTAGAATATTGATTTGACATTTAATATTTCATATCAAACACTTTTGATTCTTTATTGTGTCAAGCATTGATCAAACTGTTAGTATCATAAAAAGTTTGATCCTTACTGGGTATCCCACATTTGTAGTTTTGGTTTGCTATTTTTCACTTAAGCTTACAGAGACCCTATCATGGAGCAATGTTTAGCTAACATTGATACTCAGATTACAGTCATATATTGAGGGGTGGATTCAACCAACAGAAAATCAAAATTATTTTTTTTTTTTAAATCTAGAAACATTCAAAATAGCAAAACTTGAATTTTTGCTAATAAACTGATTTGTAAACACACTCAGTTGTAGCCCTCCATCTTTCAAAAATCTTTAGTTTCTCTCCAGCATTTGTTATATAAATATTGTTGAGTTCACATTTTGTTTATTCATGTCTTGTGTTGTGTGCACTCTTTGTTGCTTTTCTACAAAATCTGAAATGGAATATTTAAAAAAAAAAAAAAAAGAAAAAAAAAAAGGATGTTTGCTTTATTAAAAAGAAAAGGTACACAAATTTTCATTTAAATTTAATAGTTAGATGATTAGGGGGAGATTTTTAAAATTGAGGTGATTTTCACCAGAAAAGTTTCTAATACAAATTATATTTTTTAAAAACTTTACTATTATAAACAACTTTTCGTACATATCTCCAGTACACATAATTTTTATATTGGAATTTCCCTCCATATTTTTCTATTAATACCAAAGATATTTTGAGACTAAAATTTGCTACATTTTTTTACATTTTTTTTTCATAGTTGTTGACTTCCCAGTAGGATTTTTTGTTCGTACCTTGAGTATAACAAGTATTACATCTCATTTCCATTTTGTATAATGGATTGTAATACAATTGAAAGAGGATTTAAACTGTATGGGAGAACAGGAGTAGGTTATATGCAAATGTTTTATTTTAAGGACTTGATTATCTGTGTATTTGGATATCTATTGGGTTTTATGTAATCAATCTTCTGTAGACATAACAGTAATTAGTTCTATCAAATGTTTCTGCTGTTAATGTTTTGATTTTTTTTTAATTTTTGGCATTCATATCTTTTTGATTAAAACAAAAACATACAAAAAAGATCAGATTTTAATCTTTTAAAAACTGACCAATTACTTTGTTCTGTAGGTTTGGATGCAAATTTTCTTTTTCTAACAAGTTTTTTGTCTACTTCAGAATCTTTGAAAAAATATTCAGAGAATTTATTTCATATTTTCTTTTATTTCACTGTAAAAATTGTTTGCAAATTGTCAGTTTTTCTGTAAGAGAAGATGAAAAGTAAAGAAGAAGAGAAAAATTGCAGAAAGATAAAAACAGATCCAGAAAATCAGTAAATCCATGTTGCCCACCTGAAACAAATCTTCCTGCTTTATTCTTTATCTGATTTCATTTAGTTTCTTTTTTCTAGAAATTATTTTACTGAAAAATCTTCCTCTGTCTCTCTCCACACACACTTATGGTCAAAATTAATAAAAGATGAAAAATTTCACTGCTTTTATTTATTTTTAATTTTATGATGATTTTTTTCATGTAGAAAGCAGCAGAAAAAAAAAAAAGAGAAATTGGCAGAAATGACATTGTTGATAAGCAGTACTTTCTTTTTCTTGGTCTTTATTTAGTTTTAGATTTAGACACATTCTGTGTTTTTATCTTTGCTGCCAGCTTAGGTGTCTTGTTTAGCAAACATCGATACTCAGATTACAGTCAGTTCTTCATATTGGTGGTTACGTGTTTATTAGACAATGCTGATATGAAAATGGAAACAGAATTCAATGCCACAACAGAAGTTGACAGAATAATACAAGCAAATTACTTTGTTTGGTTTACTTGAGTTTCTCTTTTGTGACCATTTTGATATGTTCTTTTTCACATTATTTTCCTGATAATAATTAGAGATAATCAATCATTTCTAAATTTACTGAGTTTAAAGGAAGATCGTAGAATTAAAATTTTTTTTAAGTAAACTGACTGCTATGTCAGAGGGATATTTATCTCTAACAAATCATTTTTTAATTTTAGTATTTATAAATATTAACAAACACTAATCAAAAGTATCTTTTGGAAAATAAAAGTCATTCATGTTTTTAAAACATTGGCTTCCCACTTCCGGATTCAGAACAGATCTCTTCATCTTATTGAGATGAGAAGGCTTAGATCTGAAAACAAAAATGCCTTTTGGATTTGAAAGAGCTTTCTTTCTTTGCTGATCCCTGTTTTGGGATCAGACAATCAGCTTTTGCATAATCCATCCAAACTGGATAACATCTGCTGAATTATCATGCTTCACAATTTACATGTATGCAAAATCATTTTAATAGGATAAAGAGAGATATTTTTATAGAAAGATAACAATCTGACAAGACAAAGTTTTAGTAAAATATTTCAAGAATATTTTTCTAGCTCTTGTCTGAAATTTGTTAGACAGGGATTGTAAATGTTGTGTGTAGCTTTCTACAGACTAAATTCCTCTGTCTTTGTCTTTTATTACAGCATTCTAGACTTGATGAAGACCAGAGGTTTTTTTAATATCATGTTCCTTCACAATGTAGATGATCTTGTCTCAACACTGATTTAGTTTTTTTTATTATCTGTAAACTGCCATGACATCTTGGTATAGATAATGAAGTAGTTTCTTATTGCTTTTGAATTCAGTGTTTTCCTTCTCTTAGATTTCTCTATAGCCATCTAAAACCACCCTGCTTTTTTTTTAGCTTCTAGGGAGAAGAAATGGATGCGTACCTCTTTCTCAGGGTCATTTGTATGGCTGAAACATTGTGTAAAAAAAATAAAACAAAAACAATTCAATGAAGATGAGCTACTGCTTTCTGGAACAGACTCTCAAGAGAATGTTTCCACCAATCACTAAAATCTTAACCTATTCAAGTCTAGAGTTGTCTTCTCTTCCTATCCATAGAAACTACCCCTTAATGTAACCTCTACCTTGAGTGACCCGTGGACCTCATACAAGGTGAACCTTAGTGTAAAAAAAGAAAATGGAATAAAACTAAAACGTCTCAGTATGAATAATGTTCTGATAATGATGATGAGATATGTTTATTGAAATATTAATGAATTTTTTCTTAATCAAAGTGTTGTTGCTTTATGATTAAGATGTCTTCATAGTGATTATCTATGGTCATTAGTAAGACTTTTTAATGAAAGGGGGGCATGGTTATTACCTGCTAAGGTGCAATTACATTGACCAATATACTTAAATGAGAACATTGCATATTCTAAGTTTGTTTAATGTTCTAAGAATGACTGAAATGATTTAAGAAGATTGAAACTTAAATAATATCACATTTGTTTGTTAATCAAAATTTAAATAGATTCTTTATGCAGACAAGGTATGTGCATTATTTTTTATTTATTTGAATTTCTATTTGAAGGAATCATTGACCAAGTCTTTCACTTGAGAACTGAGGTAAATGAAAGTCTTAGGAAAAAACTTATTGAGCTTATTAGATTGACAGAGTTTTTATTAATTTTTTAAGTATGTCAACAGAACCCATTAATTTTCATTTGGATTTAAGATAAACATGGATTTTGTAGAATTTTCTTAACATGTACATCAGTATTCTTTATTATTCCTAGTATTCTTATTACTACTGGAATTACAATTGTGTTTTAACATCACATTCTTGTAATTTCTGTTTTCTAGTTCCTAATGTTTGATTCTGATTTGTTTAAGGCATTGAATACTTTTTAATTAATCCTTTATAATATTTAATAATTTTATATAGGTTATCTATATATAAAATTCTGCAACTTCTGTTAGTCTGTCCATCCACCACACCCTCTAAAATAGCCATACATTGACCAATCAAAACTAAATTTTCAGGAGAAGTGTAAACAGGTAAATGGATACAAAGTACAGTTGGTTTTACTAGGTTATGTGAAAACCACAGATGAAGTGTTTTTGTCAAAGTATTTTTCCAAATAAATCAGCTTATTCAAATTTCATCGATTGGTTTGTGAAATTGAATGAAACGTAGTTTGTAAATCTCTGCAAAAAATGATTGTGATAACTTTGACAAAACTGTGAGGATCTCAATACATGTTTGCATGTTTCAAAAAAATTCTAGATAAAATTTCTACTTTTATTTAGTATTGTAAAGATACATGTGATAAAATTTTGAGATAAATACTTACTATACATGTGAATAAGTAAATGCAATAAATTGTTTTTTTTTTGTCATGTATTACATATTCCATGTATGTTCTTTGAAGTCTCTTATCTGTTTTATTAGGTTTTATGTTACAATCAATGTGTATCATGAAATTCTGGAGTAAAATAATAGTATCACATTCTAGAACTTGGGGTGATTCCTTCTTTTATTTTTCTCTCTTCGGTTATAATACTGGTATATCTTTTGAATGAAACTTTATTCTTTTAATCATTTGGCCCCAAATAAGGCAATAATACGATTAAGATGCAGGAAGTTACAAGCAATGAAAGAGAATGAGAACACTTTAGTGAGGAGGAAAAGACAATAAAGGAACAGGATTCAGGATAGAGTAGATGATAATTGACATTGCATTAAAATCTTTGAAGATTGTAGATGGCAGGGAAGCAAGAAATTGAAAGAGAGTTTCACAGACAAGAAGTGTGAGAATAGAAACTTTTAGAATAAAGATATAATTGTATCTAGGTTGACAATCTAGTAGTATGCTTAAATTCATACAGTCAAGGCACTATGGAAAGAAGTTCATCAGAATAGTTGCCATGAAAATATATGAAGAAAAAACAGTGGGAAACTATGTCACATTGATAAGAAAGTGACTGAAGTTGAGATCTATTACCCTTTACAGCCATGCCTGTTTTTAGATTCTTTTGGTGCTAGAGTATAACAATCACATTTTAGATGATCAATAATCTCTTCAGTTTGTTCACAGAAGCAACACATTGAATTTAGTGCATTCTGTAAGATATATGCCTGGTGAGATCTTGTTAGCAGACTTTGATCTTGAGTTGCAAAGACAAAATGTTCTCTTTCTGGTTTTAACCCTGAGTTCTGCAACCACTGATAGGTCAAGGTTTTGTGTTCACAATGGAGCTATCAGCTATGCTAGATATTTTCTTCCAACTTGCTTTTCAGAAATTGATCATGTCGTTAATGTTTGTTTTTTGTTTTGTCTTTTTTCTTCTTTTTTCTTGCTATCTCATCTGTTTCATATTGTAGATCTTGTTCATTTTTTTTATCTTTTAATTACTAAATGCAGCTTTTTTGTTGACTCATACTTACTAAACAAAGCTTGAATAGTCAATGATTTATTAGTTCTAGACATCTTTCAAGCCCTATGTTTGGGATTTACATTATTCATGAGTTAGAGTTAAATCAATTTTTCTACCTTCATCTCTCCTCACCTTTGAGATAATGTATATATATGGTTAGATGTTTTCTAAGCTTTCTATCTATTCTTCATATCTCTTTGAGATTTCAATTTATCGTATTAGAAGGATATGTAGGTATTAATAAGGTGTTAATAGTTTTAACCTATTTTGTGCATATCACTCAGTTTTGTTGACCACTTTTGTCAAAAGCATCATAGATTTGTCTTTCATTTTTGCATGTTGAATCCTTGTTCATTCATTGATTCTAAAATAGATATAAACTTCTTTCTGATTTACTTTAAAAATCATTATCAAGTTTTATGGCATTTGTCTTTACCAATTTCCTTCTTTTAACCTTTATCACTTTGTATGTAATTTCATTTGGTGTACAAAAAGTTAATCTTAACCACTGAAGGTGTGAATGATCACTGAACAAGAACAGGTTTGAATTTCTTAGTTGTGCTGACATATCCTACTGTGGCAACAGAAAGTAACTTTGAATTAAATTAGTAATAAGCATATTGCAAATGAGATGCAGTGTAAAAGGAATTAATAATGCAGAATGCTAAAGGTTAAAGACCATCTTTGTTTTGGTCAAATTACATGATGATTTCACGACTGAATTTCTTTGCGGTTGCTAACATAATTTCTAGTTCATTATAATTTTTGGCAAACAGTTTCAAGTGATCCATCTAATAAATTGATTAAATATGTGATATCCATACCTTGTGCAATTTAGTTTGTTTGGGAAAGACTGCAGAATCATCATCATTATTATTATTGACCTCATTTTACAAAATTTGTAAATAACCTGATTTATTCAAATTCATGTGAAAAAAAATTTTTTTTCCATGTTCTATGTTCCTCCAGAATATTGGCAATCAAGACTCTCCACAATTTCCTGTTGATCTTTGTAGATCTTAATAATTTTTGTCTTTTTGTTATATCTCCTAAACCCTTTTCTGCCATTCATTTACTCAATCTCTCTAGGTAGGTTATGTGTTGTTTTCCTCTGTCCCTCATGCTTTCAGTATGTCCTTTGAGTATCAAATTTTCCAAGCTCTTTTTTCTCATTATGTGCCCTAGACATTTCAACTGTCTCTTTTTGATTTTAAGTATAAGTGTCCCTTAAAAAAAACTAAATAAACACACACAAATGTGTATTGCCATATGCAAACATATACACACAGCCAAATAGGCTGCTTAACTTGCAAACACATTAGAGGAGTAAAAATTCTCTAAAGTTAAAAAAAAAAATGAATGAATGAATCAGTGTTAGTGCATCCCATCATTTCATTGAGTTTTCACAATCCACATATATATATATATATATAGGGTTTAGTTCCTCTCATTCCCAATGGAACATTTGGCTTCTTTTTATGCCACATCCAAATGAAAGCTCACCAAGTGTAACAAAGGTTGTATTCATTCAGACGGGCAAATAGCAGGAGTTTCAGTAAGAATTTGGATTCACAAGCAGTCCTCCGCCACATGTATACACACTTTTAGGATAGGGCAATCTGGTTTGAATTCAGAGTTCCCTTCTTCTAAACTAGTTGCCACCCTAGGGTATAGGACCCAGTCTGTCCTGTTATTTCATTTTGTACCGGGGACGTTGAGGTTATATGGGAAACTAATTACATTATTCTACTAATATATAAGAATGCAAAGGCATTTATTAACACATATATTTATTTTGTAAGCCTTGTTTTAAGGTGAGCAGCTCATGTATATGGTTGGATATGGAGACATCATAGTATTTGACCACAAAAAGAAAGATGTTAATCTGAAAGCATTCAAAGATTGATTGGCTTTTCTTTCAAACTCATTTAAAAATTCACCAGCTTTAAAATAAGATATTTAATAAATCTCACGATTCTCTAAGAAAATTAATCCCACATAATCCTTACTTTAAGAACTTATTTTACTTTAAATGCTTCAAAAGATTTGAATTTCTTTTTTTTTCTTTTTTTCTAGAATTTTTGCTGTGCTTACAGAATTAGAGTGGACATTTATTTCCTTCTTTGAATTTTTTAGGGGCTTTGGTTTTTCAAAATAAAAGATGATTTTAGCTTATAGAAGAGAAAAGAATGAGTCATTTTTGCAAAGAGTGGCTGTTCCATCAGATGTGAAGATTTTCTTATATTCTTTATTTTTTTTGTGGCCAATTGTTATCAAAGAAAAAGCAGAAGATCTGTTCATTATTCTTTAAAAAAAATAGTTATATCTTTTTCCAGGTAGTTCCCTTTTCATGCCATTGGTTAGATAATCTATACACAAGATTACATGCACCCCTACCCTAGACATACACACAGCTTCTTAAATGCACAAGCAGATGGATATATATAAAGTAAATACACATGAACATATACAGCTGTGCTTTAAGCACAAAAGCATATACCTGTATATAGACACACACACACAACACACAGTTGGCCCCAAAACAATCACATTTTGAACCTAGTTTATTTAGGCAGCAATTTTTGTTTAAACATGTTTTATTAAATAGAATGGACATGGGAATTGGTGAGTTTCTCCTGGTGTTGAACAAGTTGCTTGATGTCAAGTGGAAACTTGTAAAGGAACTTGCTGAAATTGGGTGTAATGTTCTGAATACTTTCAACCATCTTGCTCATTTTTTGAAGAAAGAAGGAAGAAAGTCAACAGATAGTCAATGTCGTATTTCTATTATTAATGATTTGGAGTTTGAAAGGAACATGAGCTCACATGTTCTTCTTGGCACAGAATAGATTTTAGCATCACATGGTTAAAATAACCTTATTGTTCAAAAGCATTTTTTAATACCTGTGTTCTTTGATGGAAACAAGTTAATTTTGATGTGAAGGGCCACTAAACTCTTTTATCATATTTTTGCAATATGACTGACAGAATACTATTGTATTGTTGGTTAAAATCTGATGGAAATTAGAAGGTGGAGAGGCTGTTGATTTATGTTAAATGTTTATCTATGACAGTTTCTCTTGCACATCTCATTTGGGGAACTTTCCTCCTGTTTCTTGCTTGTCTGCAACTTATGATCTTCCAAAATTTAATTGTAACATCAATCATCATCTTTTGTCTTTCTGAATTCTCTTCTTTTATTGTTCTTTCTCCTCACTAAAGTCATCTCATTTTCTTTTGCTCTCTATAACACCTACTATCTTAGTGGCATTATAACCTTGCTTGGGTCGAAAAGATTATAAAAAAAATATTTAAAGTTCAATCTTCTCAAAAGAAATTGTGTAGTATAACAAATATTTGTAGATGCTGTTTTTATCATTGACAAAAATTCAGTCTTCCAAAGTACAAGAGAATTCATATACAACATTAGCCTTTTTCAAAATGTGCTTTTGTAGAGAGGTGTTGTTTGTAACCAAAGGCTTGAGAGTTTTTAATTTCTTTTAGTATATAAGTCATAGGAAATGTTTAATGTTTGTGAATGGTATATGTCTATAAGTAAAATTAAAAAAAAAAAATGTTTTTTATGTTTGATCTAATTTTGGAGTGAGCATCTGCTTCCAGTAAAATAAGTTATTTGCATTGTATGCCATTCTGATTAGTTGTCTGTCACTCTAGTAAGTTGTTAAACCTCCACATTGCATGCCTCTGAACTTGACTATCTTCACTTTGTGATTTCAAAGTACTTCATTGAAGCAAAGTTGTCATCATGGGGAATTTCAATGCTTGGGTGAACACAATGACTATCAGGCATGGCTTGACATCCTCAGATCTAACAGAGTAGAAGCTATTGATTTTATATCCACTAAAATTACTCTTCTCAGTTATCTTCTTTCAAAGCACCTGGTAAGGATACCACCTGAGATTCTGAAACATTGTTATCCATTGCCATTTGGAGTGTTGGTGATATACCTGAGGATGCATTTGTCACCCATCTATTTAAGAATAAGGGTAAAAGTTGTTTAGGGCATTTCTTGTGCTATTTCTTTAGTCTGTATAACTGGGAAAAGTCCTTGCTCATGTCATCCTCAGTTCAATCATATTGAAACATAGTGACCAAATGTATCCTGAGACCCAGTATGGTTTTCATTATTACATGATTTTTTTCCCTCTGTCAGGTTATTGAGAAAGTACAAGAAAGGAACCAAATGTTATAGTTGATATTTGTTGAGCTAACCAATACTGTCAATTCAGTATCGTGTGGAAAGTACTCAAAAGCTTGGTACACCTGACAAATTGTTGAATGTTATCATCTGGTTTCATGAATGCATCTGTTATGCCAGATGACAAATGTTTTGATCTATTTACTATCACAAATTATACAAAACAGGATTCATTACCTTTACTTTTCTGTTAGGCTTCAGTAGACATATAGTGATATTGATACTCATATAAATTTCATATTTAAGGCAGACTCTTTAAGTATCAATGTTTCCAAGCAAAAATGCTTATGAGGGGTAGCATTACTTTTGACTCACTTTACTGAAGATGCTGACTGGTTTTCACAACCCTTTGGTGGTTCATCAGTTAAAGCCAACACCCAAATAAGTCAAAGGTATTAAGAAGCAACCAGCTTCCATATTTCCAGTTTTATCAAAAAACAATTGACAGAAAGGAAATCAAATATGGGAAATCTCTTACATAACAAAATTAATAATACCATGTGATGACAAAATATCAACAGTTTACATTGTTCAGACTATTGTCCTCATCTTTGTCACCATGTTTATCACAATGTTTTGGCCATTGTATGCTCCGGCCTTCTTCAGGTGGTTGGAATATCAAAATACGTAAAGTTAAGGAATCAGCACCTATGCTTGGCTACAAAAATCTCCTGAGCTGACCAAGCATAGAAATAAATACAATATGGGAACCAGTAATAAGGAGTGCCAGAGAAAAGCAATAACAGCTCTGGTAAAAAGACATGCATTGATAACAGCAAAAATTGAAATATGAGCACTGGTAAAAAAATGATCCTGAAGATATTAGGTTTATAATACCCAGAAATTCATACAGATATGTCCTTAAGGAAACATGGCACAGTGGATAAAGGTGTTAGTTAGATCCAGTGACAGAACCCAAAGAGTGTGAGTTCAGTACCTGGTTAAGTGGAGAACTTTCAAAGGGGAATTAACAGGAGATAACTGACATCCATTAGACATTCTCGTGGAACTAGAACAGTCTACCCCAGTGAGCAAAATAAAGGGTTCAGTTTGACATTCCAACCACCTGAAGAAGGCCAGAGCATACAACGGCCAAAACGTTGTGATAAATATGGCAACAATAGTCCGAATAATGTAAATAGTGTGCATAATACCTCATCTAAAAAATATAGACAGATACTGAAGATATCAACAAGTTCTCCAAAGCAATTGATGCTTTTGGTAAGGTAAACTCCATCACTCTCTGTAGCAGATATCAGAAAAATTTCCTTTGTACTCAAAACACTTCACTGTAGCTCAGAAGCATTGGACACTTTATTGCATCTATATTGAAAACAAAAAGAAATCAATGTCTTCTACAAAATACAGATGGAGCTGCCAATCGCTACTGATAACAGCACCCGTCTCCATCCGTCTATGACATTTAGTGTGCTGTCTCTGCAGAAAGACAGCACGTGGCTACTTGCTAGAATAAAGCCAGTACAAACCCCAGAACATCTGGTTATGAAGAAAGAAATTGTCTACAGCTTCCCCATGAGATAGTCAGGATAGTGAGCTGAGTGATGATAGCTATGCAAATGATTCCTTTGCTAGCCAATTGCTAAAGATTCATGCTCTATAAAAGCAAGCACATTTTCTGGGAAGAGGCAGGTTGGCATGTTGACTGTATAATGTGATTGCCATGTGTTATGCTACCCAGCATCATTTGAAATTCACTCATCCTTGTTTGTGTTTCCGCTATCTTGGCTGCATTCATCCTGTACATGTGGTGTTTCCATATGGAAGTTTTGTTCATGCCCTGCCCATTGTGATCCAGTGTTTGGCTTCTTCAGTGTTTGATTCCAATGCTGCTATTTTTTCTGTTTTTTCTTTGTTGGTAGATACCCAACCAATAAGTAGAAAATCGTACAGTATTGCTTTTATACCATCTGTGGCTACAATTCACTTGGAAGGGTCATGTTAACAGTAGGAGTGATTGCAAAAGACCAAAATGCTACATGACTAGCTTCAAGTTGGCACACTTAATGTGGGTAGACCTTTACTCCACTTAAAAGACAAATATCTTTCTTCTTTTGAGACTCTAGCAATGACATGCATGGAACTGAAAATTGCTTGACTTAAATTCTGAGAAATTAAGTCTTTACCAGATTCAGGAGAGTTTCTAACACTGATACTCAAACCTTCTATTATGCACATCTATAAATCCAGCCACTTGCTAAGAATGTGGTTTGGTCAGTATTATACTGGCAGTTAGGTCTCATCATTTAAATTGCTAGACATAACCAGCTATAATCATAAGTTTTATACTAAGAGTTTCTTCTCACACATTTCTTTCCTGTGGAAACTCTCTTCTGGCTTCTTCAAAAATTTAAATACAATGCCAACTGTTATCTTCTGTCTTTTTAATTTGTGTTCTTTTATTCTCTCTCTTTAATAATGCTTTTTTTTTTAAACATATTCTTTTCCAGTCATTAACTGCTTGCATCTTAGTGGCTTTATTGGCTGGCTTGAAGTGAAATGAATAAAAATAAATTGCTGACGATGTGGCCTGGTCTACAATTCAGAAGCGCGATTAAAAATTCTGTTTGTTCGTTCTTTTTATAGATACAAATATTTAAGTAAATGCTCTGTTTATAATGAACAGTATTAATGAAATTTACCTGCCTGAATGTCTGAGAAATTTTCATAGAAAATATATGTCCTCCGACAGGAATCGAACCTGTATCCTCTACAGAACCATCATATAGCCTGACATGTTTTTACTGGTTGAGCAACAGAGGAGCATTTCAGTTAGCATGGTCAATTTCACTGTTTTTAAACTACAATTTTCCATAATTTTTATGGAGAATTGTTGTTTAATAATAATCCAGGTTTGATTCCTGTCAATCCAAAACACTCTTCTAAATTATGTCAAAATTACCTTGAATCAAAGAAAAAGAACAACATTTTGGAAATTATGATTTTGCCACTTCAATCTCCTGACTTTTCTGCCATTGAATTAATAGTGAATGAATTGAATAGGACAGTTCGAAGAGAATATTCAAAGAATGGAAGTGAGATTTTTCAATGCTTGAAGAATGCTTGAAGAATGCTTGGGAAGGTCTACCATCTTCTTTTTCTTTCAAAAACTGTTGGAAAAGATGCCAAGAATGTGTAAAGCAATAATTAAAGCAGGTGGTGGTTTTATTCATGAAAACAAAATATGATGCTATTCTAATATTTTATAGTTAAGTGTTTAATTTTTGTCAAAATAAAAGAAAATACACTGTAGTTAGTGAAATTTTATCTTTTACTTTAAAAAAAGAGAACTTAAAAAGTATCTCATTTTTAGGATTTTTTTTTTTAAAAAGAAATGCAGGGTGTCTCCAAACTTTAATAAATTGTATCAATAAAAGTACCCTATAAACAGAAGATATATATATATATATATATATATATATATATAACAGCAAATAAACAAAAATTACCTTAACATGGAAATAATCTATTTCAAGCTGGTCTGTACACAGCTATTATCAGCCCGTAAGTGTCTGTCTCAGCATTGTTTTAAATTTATTTTCAATGCCAGTCCTCTGGTAGATGCCTTGTTAATGAGAAGGGGATTGTGTTAGTGATTGGTGGAGGGCATAATGTATCTTATTCTGGGGGAGTGGTCTGGGGTTGGCGTTTATTTATAGCTAGAGCCCTTCATTGTTTGTAGTTAAATTTCATTTTCTAGTATGTGGCATTTTGTATATGAGCTTCAAGAGTGTTTTCCTGGGATTCACAATAAATAGTTTAAGGTCCAACATTATTCATAAGTGATCGGGAATTTAAAGGGTCCAATATTATTCATAAGTGATTAGGGATTTAAACTTAAATCCGTTAAGATTAATGTAAATTAGTTGAATTATAGATTTATAGATTGTGGGTAATTCCGAGCACCCAATAGAATAAATCATGCTCTCCAATACACTTATATGCATACATATCTTCACACACACATATATGTACATTTACATATACGTACATATATCCCACTATATGAACACATACACCCCCACATATACACACATGTATTCTTATGTAATTTTTAATCTATTTCTATGTCTATATTTCGTGATTAGTTCTCTCTGCTAATTTAATAATTTGCATTGATCTTTATATTTTATTATCCTGATTTTTTCTTCTAAACATAGCTTGCACCTACTCCTAAAACTGTTGGGGGTGTTAGCGAAACCTAGAATTTTCCAATTTATTTGAGGATTCAGACCCTTTTCCTTCAATTCTCAAAATTTTTTCAAAAGAGCTGTTGGGTGTTTTAATTTTGGATTGGTGAATGAATGTCTATGTGTATTGATTCTCTTTCTAAATTCTTCTTCAGAAATGCCAATTTAAATATCATCGTTTGTCATATTTTCTTTAGGGGTAATGGTTGCCTGGTATACTACCCTAGTGGATCTGCACTTGCCCTCTACAGGAAGGTTTTCCTTAATTCTACAATTAAGGGGGTTTCCATGTTAGAGTTAGTTTTTTTCCTTGGAATTTACTTAAAATGTAATTGTTATAGAAATTAATAATTTGGTACATATTATTAGTTCTGGAGTAGCTAATTTTTATTGACTTCCTATTGAATATCTTGTTTAGAGGATTTTTGTGTTTCGTAATTAAATTTAGGAAGTACTGTCTGATGCTGATACTTGACAGTTTGCAGAAGTGAGGGTTGAACCAAGTGATTTTTCTTTCCCTATTTTTACACCTGCATTCCACTTTTCATTTATCGGTATTACTAATAATGGTCACGTAAGACAGCTTACTTTTGAAACCACTTTTATGGAGGGCCTTTTCCTATAGTTCTTTAATCTTATTAAAGATTTTTTCATTGGACGACAGTTTACTAATCCTGGTGTAAACAGTAGTGGGTATTTGTCTTAGGATTACACTAGGGTGGTTAGAACTGATATTAATATAGTTGGGGGTTTTGTTCTCTTTATGGTAGGGTTTAAAGGTTTTATCATTAAGGTTAAGGGTGATACCTAGGTAGTCAATTATTTTAAGGTTAAAGGAAATCTTGATCTTAAACTCTAGGAATTTGAAGGCCCTGACCTTGAACTGACACTGAAAATAAATTTAAAATAATGCTTTGAAACAGACTCTTAGGGGCTGATGATAACTGCATACAAACCAGCTTGAAATAAACTATTCCCATGTTGAGGTTATTTTTGTTTTTTGCTGTAAAATAATAAATATATCGAGCCCTTTGTGAATCAGTTTTAATAATTAATATTACTAGGATCCACCCAAATTATATACTAACAGATCAATTACCTGTATTATATATATATATATATATATATATAGGGGAGTAAACAAAATACATAAATGTTGGTAGTAATTAAACATTGATAGTAATGATGAATATATAAGAAATGCTTTAAATTTAAAGTTAAAGCATTAAATTTCTGGCATTTGATGTGTCTAGCTAAACTCATTTAGCATTTTACCATTTTGTTTTTATCACTGTTGTTTTTAAATTTCTTACATTGTAACAGTAGTAATTTTGTTAATAAAGGTGATATGATCCTGAGTGTAAATTTACCATGGAAATTAGTGCACTTCCTATACATTTTCAGCTTAACTTATTTAATTAATACTGCTTTCTTTAAGTCAAAAGGTATGGTCAGATTTATTAACATGAATGACTAATGCATCGAGTACGTTGTTCCAGAAAATATCCTTTTTGTGTTAAATTCTTTTATTTAAATTACTCAGTGTTGCAGCTTTGTATAGTCTATACTCTAATTTCTGTTACTATTTTTATTTTATTTAATCTGAAGTCCTATGAAACACATAACAGGATTTTTTTAATTCATTCACCCACTTTTATTTTGATATATAGAGTTTATATATCCTATTCTCCCATACACACACACACGCATATATATATATATATATATATTACATAGCAAAAAAATCCAAAATTACCTCATATGGGTATAGATCTATTTTAGTCAACTCTATGTATGTTGGTCTTGTATATGCTCTGTTATAATAAATACATTCAACTCTCTTTGTGGATCAGTTTTAATATTTTATATTATTAGGATCAACTTGGATCTCTTATCTATCTATCTATCTATCTATCTATCTATATATATATATATATATATATATATATATATATATATATACACACACACACAGTGTGGCCAAAAGCTTCAATGCTATATTGTCTTTGATTCACATCTCAAGCAATCTTCACACCATATGACTTTCAAGGGCTCTATATATATAGGCCAGTGGATGATTGTAGAAAGTAGGGAAAGATGATACCAACTTTTCTAAGTTCTTTTATTTAGGGCTGCAGAAATTCTGTTAAAATTTTGCTCATTTACTTTATTTATTGTAATTGGCATAGATAGAACTTTTACATTCCAAGAAAATGTTTGATCTGTCAGTAGTAAGTTAACTTACAACAGTTCATTTTTTTTTTTATTTTACAAAAGTACAGTGTGAAGATACAGAATATTTGTATAGCTATGATCATTACTGATTCATAAAGTTAAAAGTAAATGTTTAGGATAACAATCAAGATGAGATAATTTATTCTTTTCTAATTTTTAAAATGTTTAATTCTCATTAAAAATGTTTATTATGTAGCTACTAATTTCTTGATAATTTAGTTTCAAATTAATGAAAAACTGTGAAAATTGGACTACTTAAATTCTCTAGAAATTTTATTTATTCTTGATTAAAATAATAACTATTGTTGATCAAAGCATTATTTCAATAAACAGAAAGAAGGTAAGTTATTGACATTTTTAAAAAGACAGAAAAATGATGAAAAGTGTTCATACCCACAATAATATTAATCCTAAAGTCATCATTGATTTGATACTTTTTCATAAATAATTTTAGTATCTGCTTATTTTTCAAAATTCTAATACTGTTTGGTTTCTTTCTGGAATAAGTTTTAAATTTTAGTGACTTTAAAGTGATAAATACAGAATATTGTTTTTTTAAGCTTGAACCTTAGAATAAATAAATAATAAACTGAGTGAATTTATCTTTTTGTTGTTTGAATGTTTTGTATCTTCTAAATTATATTTTTCTGCCTGACCAAATGTTAAAATGTCAGTTAGATTCAGTTTCCTTGTCTGGTTGCATGGCTTCAATGCTATTGCAAGTTCCTTCTGGCTGACATGAAGAGAATTTTGGAGATGGCTGGTGAGATTTTTTTATTACTCAGACAAATTCTGTCTTCTTCTATGTGCCATTTTCCTTCAGGACATAGGCGATCATGGTCCTCCATCTCCTCCTATCCCTTGTAGCTATAAGTTCTTTTTTTGTTATTTCTCCTAGACCTTGTTCTGCAATCCACTTGCTCAAGCCCATTAATTCTCACATTGTCTTCTCCTGTCCCTCTATACACTCTGTGAGTATCATATTTTCCAAGTCCGCCTTCCTCATTATGTGTCTCAGAAATTTCAGCTGCCTCTTCCTGATGTTAAATATAAGTTTCCACTTCGTTTCTATTCTTTCCAAAACCTTGTCATTGCTCACATGTTTGATCCATGGTATCCTTAGCATCCTTTTGTCTCTTCTTCATCTTTGAGATTGTCCAGCATTTGTTGTCATACAGGAGGACAGATATCATTTTAGTTTAACAGTTTAGTACTCTTTTCTTTGTTTCCAATGAAACTTTCCTGTCTCATAATACTCTGTTTATCTTTTGGAATGAATCTTTGGCCATCCCAATACATCTTTGGATCTCAGTGTCGCACTTTCTATCCTCTGTTAGAATGCTTCCCAGATATTTAAATTTCTGTACCTTCTTGCTCTCCTTTGCTACCTTCTGTAGGAGGTTTTGTTGTTTCCTTTCTGTGTCTGCCATCAGCATTGTGTCATCTGCATATCTTATGTTGTTAAGACTGTGGCTGCCAATGATGAATCCTGGTAGGATTTCTAGTTCTCTCGGAGTTGTCTCACTGTATAAGTTGAACAAGTCTGGTGAGAAGACACATCCTTGCCTTATTCTTATTTCTATTTTTGTATATCTGCTGAACATATTTTTTATCTTTATGCAGGCACTTTGCTGCTAGTAGATATTTTTTTATTATTCTAATGTCTTTCCCAAATATGTCAAGGTTGCTGAGCAGCTTTAACAGAGTTTTGTAACATACTTTGTTGAATGCCTTTGCGTAGTCTATAAAACACAGATACATGTTCTTTGGCATTTATATTGCTCTTTCTGAGCATAAATATCATATTCCTTGATCCACTGTCTCTAGTGAACCCATACTGTTCTTGTGCTATCTCTGGCTTGATTCTGCTGAACATTCTATTTATCAAAATTTGGATGATGAGTTTTGTTATGTAGTTCATTAGGTTGATTGTTTAGTGGGGTTCACATTCATTTGGGCTTGGTTTCTTAGTCAGTGCTATGAAAATAGTTATGCTTAGATTTTCTGCTATATCACCACTGTTGTAGATTTCATTTATTATTTCCGTAATCTTGTCTATACTAAAATCATCTAAGGGTGTCAGCATTTCTGTTACAATTCTGTCTGGCCCTGCTGCCTTGTTTCTGTTCATTTTGGCCAGTGCTGCTTCTACTTTGGCTTTTAGAATTTCTGACACATCAGTATTTCTGTGTATTGTCAGTTGTTTTCTTTCATCATGGAAGAGATCTCCAATATATTCTTTCCAGTGCTGAAAAGTTTTTTTTCTTTCTCTAATATGAGCATTCCATCCTTGAATTTTATGCAGCCTGTTGATGAATATGTATTCTGTCCTGTTAATTCTCTTATTTTTTTTATGTCTTTCTCCTTTATCTGTGATAGTCATTCTCTCTATTTCTGTACATTTTTCGTTGAGCCATTCTTTAGCCTGCCTGCATTCATTCCTTATTTCATTGTGTAGTTTTCTGTATTCTGCTCCATGTCCTGGCATTGTTTTCTGTCTCCTTTGCATTATATTGAGAATCTCATCTGTGATCCATTCATTTTTTTTCTTTGTCCATTCTCCTTTGGGATTATGTCATTTTCTGATGTCACTAAAGCTTCTGTTAGTGTGTCCTATTTCATCTTTCCATTTTCATTTTATCCCTTGTATCTTTTTTTTGTACTTTCCATATATTTTTCCTTCAGGGACATTCAGGAGTCTGTTGTATTGGAATATGGGTGCTGCATTCGGCTTCTTTAGTTTCTGTAGTTTTACACTGAGTTTACATATAAGAGGGAAGTGGTCGCTTCAACAGTTGGCACTTGGATAGGTTTTGCAGTGAACAACTGCATTCCTGAATCTTTTCTTGATTATCTTAGTGATGTGAAAAAAGTGTTCTTTATCAGTTATTAGAAAACAAATTCCTGAAAGATATTTGTCATTGGGAATAGCTTAAAATGTAGCGATCTATCGTAATTGTTGTCCAATACTCAGTGCTAGACAAGTAAGTTTCATTAGATTATATCTTTGATGCTATTGTGTAAAGAATTGTTTGAGGTAAGATACTGAAAGTGCTTCACAGACATTCTAACTATTATTATTGACTTAATTTTGCAAAGTTTATACATAAACTGATTATTTAAATTCATGTAAAAATTCTTTTGTCTGCTTTTCTCTCCTTCAGGAGTGATCATGGCTCTCCACAATTTCCTGTCCTTTGTAGATCTTAATAAATTTTGTCTTTTTGTTATCTCTCTTAAACCTTGGTCAACCATCCATTTACTCAATCCCAGTAGTTAGGTTATGCATTATTTTTCTCTGTCCTTCTTGCCTACGGTCATTATTATTATTGTCAATCATATTAAACTTCACTTCGTTTGGAAGAGAGTTGTAATAATGTATTTCCCAATGAAGGTGAAGTTCATTAGCAGTGAATCTCCCAGTTTGTTAATAATTACTCTACAACAGGTGACCTAATCATTCAAGCAACTACATGTTTGCAATGGAAATTTTTCAAATGATGGTCAGGTATAAACTGAAAGCATTCATTGCTACCCTTTCAGGGGTGATAAGTTAGAAAAAAAGGTATATTTAGATTATATCTTACTGGCAAATCTGTTACATGATCAGCATTCAACCCCAAAAGAATGTCCTACACTTGTTGCCATTTGTAGTGTAAGCAAGTTCAACCCATTGGGTAATCCAGATGTCAGATAGTGCACTTGACCACCGATGGAGATGCCATTCCTAGTTATCCAGTTGGTCGGGAAGGAGTAAATGATGTATTTGCTTCCTATCTCCCCAGTAGACAGACATGATCAGAAGAAGTATAAAAAAGAAATTGACAAGACAAATGTTATTAGCTTTTAAAATTCATCATAAAAATTTCTTAATGAACTGTCAAAACTGACTCAAGTTTATTAGTGGGAGGGGCTGTGGATCTCAGAGGGATAATATTATTGCTTGTCAAATATCATTGTTTTACTATCAATGACCTGGTTAATTGCTGGCATTGGTAAGAAGATATTGAAGGTACCTCACAGAGGAAACTGGGAGATAAAATGCTTTATTTATCTCAATATTCTATATTGAGAAAATGGACACTGTCATGTTAAAACATTTTCTGCACAAACATAATGGACAAGCAACATAGTTAGTTAGTCATTGAAGGTTCCTTTATATCACTGATCTCTTATGCTTGATTTTGGCACTCCAACAAACGTTTTTGTTTCTGTGAAAATATTTGTGTGTGTGTGAGAGAGAGAGAGAAAGAAAGAAGTGGTGAACAGATTTTGTGGCAATGAAGTGACTGTAGATCAAAGCCTTGAATATATGCAGAATTGGTCAAGTTGAAGGGACCCAGGCGGCCTCACTATGACTCATAGTATAAGGTGAGTGGCCAATGGTCTTAAGAAGAGATCACCAAGTTCAACAAGCCTCAAGCATTCTGCATGCCTCTGTCTTTACTTAAAAAGACTCAATTGCTTAGCTACTCACTTTACGTGACAAACAATTCATTTTACTTCTCTAGCTTTAGTTATTCACTTTTTCAGTTTTCCCACGTTCAAATTTTGGCCACTTGTTAAATAACCAGCCAATGCCAGGTAAATAAAATTTCTTGTGACACAGATAATTGTAGATTTGCATTCAAAGACCAAACTCTGTTCATTTCCGTTTCCGTGAAAATTCTTTTGAAAGTCTTTGATTGTGCCTTTTAAGCCTCTACCCCATGATGCCAGTTTAAACTAAGGTATAATTTACTCCCCTTGCTTGTCACCAGATTGAGCTCTCTAATGACTAGCTTCAGATTTTGCTTCCGAAAAGCCTTATTAGCTTTCTTGTGTGAGAATCAAACATTTATTCCAGTCTTCTGAATAAATATTCTCTACTATTAATATTGCTTTTTCATTTTAGAATCAGTCTTTTACTTTCATTAACTAAACAGCAATTAGATCTGTTAAACCTAGTGCCAAATTTTACAAAGTGGTTGGAAAGGGCTTCATTTTTTGAGATGCCATTGTCTGTATAATTGTTGGAGAATTATTATTAATATTATTATTCACCATCTTCACCACCACCTCCACTACCATCTTTATATACATAGAAGATGGTTAGTGCAGATATTTATCAATAAAAAAAAAATATTTATTGAAAAAAGTGACAAGCCTAAAAATTGCCATCTGCAAATTAAAAATAGACAATTTAAATGGAGTTTCTAAAAATCAAGATCTGTATGGGTTGTGAAATGCCAAGAGATATTAAGAATGTGTCTCAAGCTGTTGATCTGCATAATTAAAATGCCTATTTACATCGAGAGCTTTTTTAAGATGAGAGAAAATTCAAAGAAAGTCTACACTTAGGCTTATGTAAACAGGTGGGGGGGTTACTTTTTTTAAAAAAAGAAGAAATCGTTCATTGCCACCCACCTGGTCTTATGCCCTATTTATTAATTTTGCATTTTTGACCTTTTAAATTATTTTATAACCCACTCCCTTTTATTAAAACCTTCTGACCCATTTATCACATATTGAAAAAAAAGATCTAACCCTCCCATTTCTCAAGACACCCCTTAACGGTACATTTGAATGAATGAATGATGAAGGTGTTATGAAATGAACTCTTTGTTGGTGTTTTGTATGTAAATTTATTGCATGCAAATTGTCATATATCAGTGAAAAGTGTCACTGCTGACATCAGAGTTTGAACATGAATCTCTAGACAATGGCAGTATAGACCACCATTTACTATAGAGATATCATGCCACTCACTGGCATTGTTAAAATTACATGATTGACTATTGTCTTCACCTGGATGTTAAAGTCGAGTGTCCTGTGTTTCAAGATGAATTTATACTTTTCTTAGCAGCTCTACACAGTCATGTATTAACTGATTAGTAATCAACAATCTTTCCATTGACTCTTTACTTATTTGATGTTAATATATTTTAATTGCATTTGGTAATTAAATTCTTTATTATTTTACATTGAAATCTTTCTGTTACTACTTGTATTATGTACATGTGACAGATTACAAAACAAATGAAAATACATTTTCTTTTATAAATTATGCTGTATTTTGCAGAAGGGGTTTATGTGGAGAGACACTGATAGTGTTGTTCTGCTCAGTTTTTTTTTGTTGAATAAAGCCTTTCTTAAGGTTATCACCATCTTGTCTTCCTGCAGTTTGGAATTGCTTTTAAATTCCTAACAATTTATTCAACAAAAGAGGGGAAAATTTAACATGTCCAAAATACTCAAATTATATTGACTGGACTTATCACTTCTAAGAACTGGAAAAGAACATTTGAAAATTTTATTCTAGAATGTGGGGATGAAGCGGCTGACAACTTCTGATAAATTGTGTTTCATCCAGAGTGTATGAGTACATTGAAGATTGTACAAATTATGAGTAAGCCATCCAAACATTTCTCCCAACTATATATCAAGACACCTAATGAGATCTTTTCTAGGCATCAGCTTCTGACCAAACATCAGAAATCAGAAGAGTCTCTTGAGAATTTTCGTCAGAAACTCAGAAAATTTAGTAAAGATTGCAACTATAAAAATGCCACAGCTGAACAATACAGAGAAGAGCAGATTGGAGATGCCTTTATAAGTGGGATTTCATCCAATTAGGCAAGTGGTTGCTGGAAAATTCAACACTGGATTTATTGTTTGCCTTCAATCAAGCACGTGCACTTGATCTTTCCCAAAGAAATTCACAACTTTACCCCCTACAAGCACTTTGTTGGTCCCGGGTGTAGTAGCCATTGTTCGTGCCAAGAGTGAATGTTCAGAAGAGAGCCCCACAACTCTAGCTCTGCCAAAAGGATCTTACCAGAAAAAGTGCTACAGTTGATAATTGGAAAGTCTGTTCTGCTTGTAGCATCATGTTTTAATTGTGGACAAAAATGAACACTTTTTGAAGATTTGCTAATCTGAGGCCAAGTCATCTGGGATGATGGCTATGATGTTTAATTTTAAACCAAGTTTGTGTGTAATCCTGGATATCTATCCCCCAAATCTCTCTCATGCAACTACGACGGTCACCATAAAAGACAGATTTCTTGTAGTTCAGAAAAGCTTATTACTGAAGATGCATTCAACGAATTTAGCCAGAAACTCCACCCCTGTAGGGAAAAAAGTGTCTATGGCTTTTAAAACTATGGACGCCAACTATACCAGTGTTTGCATTACTGATATAGAGGCAGGTGGCAGGAAATACGGAAAAGTAAAATTCGGGATTTTGGATAACCTATGTGTGGAAGTAATTCTCAGATATAAGTTTCAGAAGCTACACAAAAATATAATCTTCACTTATGGTGAGAACAAAGACAACTTCAGAGTTAGTCAAAGAAATGTACATTGTGTTCTTGATGCAGCTAAGGTAAATATACCTTCATTATTTACCAGTATGCCTGTGAATGTTGCTACCAAAATCCTGGCATTTTAGTAGAGATGATCAGGCGTTCATTGAGAAGAAAATTTCCCAGTTACACTAAGATAACATCATTGAACCCCACTACTCACCATGGAGATTCCAGTTGGTTGTTGCAAAAGACCTTACCAATAAGCACAATAAATGGTTCTGTGTAGATTATTCCAAAATGGTTAATCTATCTACTCAGTTGAATGCCTACCCAATGCCTCGGATTGATGATAAACAGTCTGGCAAGGTACAAAGTATTTTTGACTTTGGACTTGAAGAGCACCTACCATCCTATCCCTAATAATTGAGGTAGATAAAAAGTTTACTGCTTTTGAGGCCAATGCGAAGCTATACCAGTTTTGTAGGTTGCCCTTTGGTGCAACGAATGGGGTCTCTATGTTTCAAAGCACAATAGACGAATTTGAACCTTATAGATACATATCCTTATGCAGACAACATCCCCATTGTTGGTTATGATGAAAAACAACATAATCAGAATTGTCAGAGATACCAGCAAGTGGTACAGAAATGTGATCTTACATTAAATGAATAAATATCTACTAAAACTATTACAATACTCTGCTATTATGTCAGTCATAATACTATTCAACCAGATCCTGACTGTGCTCACTCCAGATATTGCCACTCCCATCAAATATTGTCTTGCTCAGGTGGACCTTGTGTATGTTTTCATATTATTCCAAATAGATTCCTTTGTTTTCTAATAAAATCTGTCTATTGATCAATACTAAATCTTTTCCAATAAGTAAAGAAGCTTTGGGGTCTTTTAACACACTCAAAGAGGAATTACGTTCTGCAACACTTAGCTCCATTGATGAAAGTATTCATTTTTTTTTGTAGAATGTGATGCTTCTGATGTTGCTGTGTCTGCAAAATCAAAATGGCTGCCCCATTGCCTTCATGTAATACAGCCTAAATAAGAGTGAATTAAACTACCCTTTGGTAGAAAATGAAGCTACTGCTGCCATTGAAGCTGTTAAAAAGTGGTAACACTTATTGTTGTGCAATCACTCTAATAACTGATAAATGTTCCGCGTTGCATTCATGTTTGACAATAGAAAGCAAATACAGGTTAAGAACAGCAAAATTCAGAGTTGGAAAGTAGAGATAGGCTGAATTTAGTTATTCACTTGCATACAGATCTGAAGCTGATAATTTTGTCCGAGATGCCTTAACACAAGCTTACTGTGTAGCTTTAACAAGTTCCATCTTTAAAAGAATTTCATAGTAGTTTATGTCACCCAGGATTTGCATGGATGTTACACTTTGTGAAATGCAAAAATCTTCCATATTCAATGGAAGATGTGAAAAAGGTTTGCTGTTAGTGGTTAATTTGCTCCAAACTGAAGCTAAAGTTCTTCAAACCTTCTGTACTTGGTGAATTGATATGAGTTATGGGTCCCATTGACCAATTAAACATAGATTTTAAAGGGCCCTTACCATCTAATACTCATGAGTATTTGGTAACGGTTATAGATGAATATTCCTGTTTGCTTTTTCATGTCTGGATGTCAGTTCAGCAACATCGATAAAATGCCTTGACCAAATTTTCAGGCTTTACAGTTTCCCATGTATTCTCTCTGATAGAAGTGCATCCTTTATTAGCCAAGAATTAAATTCCTACTTAGCTCAGAAAGATTAAACTCATGACCACCAAGTAAACAGCAATGCTTAACCAAATCTTATATCTACTAGAACATTATCCCAAAACTTTGAGTATATTACCAAATAAAAAAAGGCACCTATGGAAGGTTGGAGGGTTTAATGATCATAACATCCAAAATGAAGATAACTGTTCATGTCTGATAATAGTAGTTCCTAATTTCAGAAATTCAGACAGAAGAACATCAGTATCTTTTGTTGGTGGGGGTAGTTGTTATTAATTGGATGTAACTTCCGGCATTTTCCTTCAGATTCATTAATCAAATGATTTTCTTAACAAAAAGGATTTTCTAAAGAAACAATTCTTATGCTTTGTGCATACAAATATCTGTCTTAGAATTCTCTTATCTTTAAATTTTGTTGAATAGTAATAACAACAATAGTAAGAGTAATAATTACCATAATAATGATGCCTGAAATGTGATCAAAACAACAATGGTAAGGCTACTACCTTACTTCTGAACATGAAAATTGTTTTAGTAAGTTTCAATGTATATATTAAGTACTGAAAATGAAAAAAGTGATTATTTAAAATATTAAGGTAAGCATTTTCAACAGAAGAAGCCTATTAATGTCAATGGATTCTATTATTTATTATAGTGATCAATTGAAAATCTGAAAGAAGATTGTTAGTGGTCAGACAAGCATTACTGGTAGAACAGTGTTATATATTTAATACTACACTATCTTTAAAATAATCAAGGTGAGAAAGTTATGGAAATGTAAATGAAGTATCAGATTTCTTAATTCACCTGGAGTTTTTTAAGATATTTTTCTTTTCTTTGTTCTTGAAAGCAAACTTTAGTGACAAGAGAGAAAAAAACAGTAGAACATTTTTGGCAAGCCCATTTCAAATTTACCAGTTCCTTTTCATTAGTATCTTCAGTTCTTGATATTTAAATTATTATCTCTTTGTAAATCTCCCAAGTTTTGTCATCGCTTCAGAAAAGAAAGACTTTTAAGGTTTTTTTATTTGAACATTTTTTTTAAAAATAGCTTTCTCATTATTTGGTATAATCAAACTTTTTATGAGAATTATATCAGAGTTATGTCAGAAACAAAAAAAAAAGGTGCTGACTGACTAACACTTTGTACTTTCTATCTTGTTTGACACACCTCTGGAACTGAGATGATCACATGTGATTGTGTGATGATAACTAAAACACTGACAAATAATAACAATACACAGAAAAAGTAAGTTTTCTTTCTTTACTTTTCTTTTTTTTTTAATGGGAAGAAAATCTTGAAGAGTCTAATTAACCTAACAATTTGCTACACATTTAAGATATCTATTTTTTGTTTTTTTTTTTGTATTTTTTTTTTTGTTTTTTTTTAGAAACAAGTTTATATTTTTATCTTTTTGTTTTATGATGGAGGCAAAGATTTTGTCTTGATCTCCCCTACTTTCCTTTTCACTTTTTTCCCCTGTTATGTCAATCACTTGAACATCATATACATTTTAAATTCTCTTATAAATTTAACTAAATCAAAAATTCTCTGTGTGTAAAGGCAAACAAGTAAATCTAATGAGTTATTCAAAAAAAAAAAAAAAATGAGAGTTTTAAATTTGAAATAGATTCTATGATAATGGTTTGCAGTTTTCATCTGTTAGATAAAGAGGAAAACGTGTGACATTATCTTTTGATTCCATTACAAAATGTTAACATGAGATTTAAAAGAACATAAAATTGAATAACCACTAAGAAAAATTGTTTTAAAAGGTGAACAAAACATCAAAATTAACTATTGAATTCTGTTGCGTCACTCCTGCATGATTTAAACAATGTTTGGCACCTTTTAACAGTTTTTTTTTATTGCTGTGCTATGACCAAACTTTATGACAAAGAGCAAATGTTTTCCTTTATTTTTTTTACAATTCTATTTATTTTTTGTTATTGTACACCTGTGTTCTTTTGGTTTAAATCTCTTTCTTTTACTTATTTCATTGCTCTATCATCTATCGACCTATATGTATGCAAGTAAGTATATCTAGATTGAAACGTTCTCAGCCTAACACACTTCCAAAAATCTGAACAAAGAGAAAAATTATTTTTGAAATCCTGACTTAATTGGGCTGAGAACTTTCAGCACCACTTTACATACATACATACATACATACATATATATATATATATATATATATATAATATTATTTAATAATTAGTAGGGATAATTCCAAAGAGGATATAAATCCAAAGAGAGCTCATTGTAAGAACAGAGCAAAAATAATAATGATGAAAGTGGAGACTTTAGAAATCCATGGTAATAAATTGTTACCCTAGATTTCTAGTTTCCACTTTCATCATTATTAAATATATGGAGTAAAAATCCACAGTTCATAGCATTTAATTTTTTCTTTTTTTTTTTCTTTTTTTTTTTTTTTAAATACAAGTTATCTACTATCACCTGAGGAAGAATTATTATAGTTCTGAAACATGAAGGATTTTGTGTAGTGATGTAAAATGTTTTTATTGTAATCTATTTTATATATATATATATATCTGTCAGTAGACATCAATTAAGGTATAATAAGTTTTAGAGAACAAAAGCTAACATGAGAAAATAGCAAATTAAAAACGTCTGAAACAGGCTTTCTGTACACAACACGAACATGATTTTAATTTTTTTGCAATTTTTACTTACTAATAATAGAAGACTAATCGCCACCACATTTAACCAATCTACTACTTTATGTCCAGAAACTTTAAAGGCAGCTTAAAAACTGCTTTAAGTAGATTCACCTATAGCCTGCTTCATACTCCTTCATAATTCTTTGAACAGAAGTAGAGTTTTATCCCTTGTTTCTTGTTTATGATTGGGTTTTCAGTTCCTTCAACTGTTCTTCTGACATATCCGCCTGAATCCTGAAATTTTATTTGGTAATTATTACTATTTTATTCTTTTCCCAATAGGAGTAGCTACGTTTGTGTAGCATCTGGTTCACAACTCATCCCTGGTCTTTTGAACAGGAGTAGAAGTTTAACCCTTGTTCCCGATTTAGGATTGGGTTTCTGGCTTCTTCATCCTTATACTTCTAACTACTCCACCTGAACACTGACATTTTATTTGCTAATTAAATATTGACCTTTTCAAGTCTGGAATTAAGATATGGAACAAACTGAAAAAATTGAAAATATCATTCAAAACCAGAACCCCTTGAAGAATGGAAATTTTACCAAGAAACTTCGAAGTTGGAGCAAAAACTGCTATTTAAGAGTTAAGTAATTTTTTTCTTATATGTATATATATATATATATATATATATATATAGGTATGTTATAGTGGTAGCCTGCCAACCATGAGGCCAAGATTTGAATCATACGAGTCAGTTTATCAGGAAGATGACTCCATAATGTTATCGCCTTGAAAATGACTGTATGCCCCATCATGAGTTAACCCAAGAATCATGAGTGAAATTAGGTAGGCATTATTGTTCAGAAGCCATTTATGCTAGTCCAAGATCAGAAGTCATTGTGACCAGGGGCTTCAGTGTACTGGTATTGTTCAAATTGCTGATCATACTAGATTATGCCCTCCCTCCCAGAAATTTTAACTGATAGCCACAGATGGGCTCTGGGGTGTGTTGAACAAATAAAAAGGAGCCATTATTAGTATTGTTTTATATATATATATATAACTGAAGTATGTTCTTGTATAAAGGATTTTGTACAAAGATAGATGTAGATTTTATACATTCTGGTTGCCTAATGATTATGCTAGTGTGAAACTTGAGTAGTGGTATGAACTTTGTCTCGTTTTGATTAATGTCACTGGGTAACATATTTGCACTGGTTTGGTCATTTGGACATAAAGCACCGTCTTTTAATCCTTCAGTAGGTGCCTGTCTTTGATTTTATTTTCTTCTTAGTTTGTTTCCTTTTTTGTACTTAGTTTTGATTTTCTTTGGTCATTTGGAAAACTTTGTGTTCATTTTACCAATACTTAGGTTTCTTCTTCTTATATATATGCAATAACTTTAAGGATTATACCAATTTTAACTTGGGGACAGTATATGCCTGCTGGGGGATATAAGATAATCTGATAAAGTTTCCAAAGTCTCCAACAATCTTGTGCAATAGAAACATTCATACTATTGCACCCTATGCCTGAAATTTTCTGGCAACGTTTACAGGAATAAGGTTCAGTGTAATGCAAAAGTCCAATGCATGCAGGTATCATGCCATCTAGATGTACATATAATCCTTTTATTCAATTAGAGCTGTTTGAGAAAGTACAGCTCTTCAAGAAAATAGATGGTTATTTTAAAGAATTGCTGCACATTTTGGAATGGATGCATTAGTTCTTCTTCAACATTAGTCAAATGAATATTATTACATGTATAGACCAGGTTCTGGATGGTCATATATTACAGATACTCACCAAGATTGTTAGTATTGTAAGGATTGCAATGGTAGAATCAAAGAAACTGATGCTGCACAATCATTCCAAAGCCAAAAATAAAAGTAATAGATATATAAAAAAAAGCAACAAATATTAAAAAAACAACTACCAACCATACCCAAGTAAAGACATAAATGAGCAAAAGATAAATTATATCTTTTGCAGTTCTAAATATAGTCAGTGTATCCTTTTGCAACATACATTTTAAAATGAACTTCAGATTAATCTAGGCATATAAATAAAAGAAATAGATATATCCAGATACATTTTTATGTATTTGAATAAAGAGTTTATTTTTTACATAAAGGCATGAAATAGAATCATAGTTAAATAAGAAATAAATACTCAGCTTGAAAATTAAATATTAATGAACAGGTAGAGAGAATTTAAGTGAATGAATAATAAAAACCAAATACTTAAATGTGAACATATTCCTTTATTTAAAAAAATTCCTCAAATTCCTTGTATCTAAAATATTGCAAAAACTGACTTTCTCATCTGCTGCTGTATACATGAGTCGAATCTATAAAATACTTAAACCTTTATAACAGGGAATCTTACTTTTAGATTTATCTAAAAGAACATGTATACCAACTTTATTTAAAATCAGTACATACATTTCTGATTTAGAATGTGAGTGAAAAAAGGCAAATTTTTTTTATTATGTAAGGAACACTAACAATCAAAGGTATTTAGCTTTAACAAAAAATTTATACCACCTTAACTGAATTGTAAGACATGAACATGAAAAACATGTGTTTCTGAAAAAGTTGCAGTACGATTTATTTATTTTACTGTGCATTGAGCTTTTAAAAAGCCCATAGCAAATAAGATGCAAGTAGATAATAAATTCCGTTGAAATTTATACTTTTTATTGATTTGCTTGGTGAGCGAGGGTGGGGGGCTGCAAAGTTCTTATGACAACCCATTTCCCAAAATCTAACTAAAGTCCAAATATCAGATAGTTCTTCTTGGTCTGGCAGAGAAGTTTTTATTATTCACTTCTATATTATTCCAATGTCTTTGGTGGATAACATGAAAGAAAGTCAATAATGAAGCATAAAAGAGAAAGTGTGAAAGAAAATGAACTCCTGCAGAATTCTGTCAATTTAGTTGCTGGGAGGGAAATCTTCTCAAAATCATTGAGTGGGGACTGAAGGCATTGTTCAAAGATTCAGGGAATATTTAGCTTTTGCCTGGTTGAATATATATCTTTCTAATTTCCACTTCCAGTTTTCTTTCCTTTTTATTACAAGTCTTTCTCTCTTTTTAAGCAATCTTTGTATACATTTCTCTCTCTGTCAATTTTTCTCTCTCTCTCCATTCTTTTTTCACTCAATATGTCTTCCTCTTTTTCTCAAGGTCCAAATAATCTTTGTCGCTGTCTCCCTCTCCTAATCTTTTTCTCACATTCTCTATATTGTTTTTCTAGTTCCATCAGGCCTGCTTATCTTTTAATTTCCACTTTTCTCTCTTTGCCACACAGTTTTTATTTGTTTTTCCCTCAATCTATAATTCTATTAATGTCTCTCTCTTTAGTTTATTCTGTACTTCTTTCTTTTTCTCTTTTTATTTGTTTTGATCTCTGATGGTGTCACTATGTTTGATCTCCTCTTTCTTTCTCATATCTCTTTTCTTTCTCTTCTCCTTCTCTCTATTTCTTCTCTCTCTCTTTTATCTTTTTCTTTTTTCTCTTTTATCCCATTTTTTTTCTTTCTCTCTCTCTTTTATTCCTTTTTCTCCCTCTCAGAGAGAGAGAGAGAGAGAGAGAGAATAAGGGATAAATTTTCTCTTTTCACTCTCTCTATTTCTTTTTTTCTCTCATTTTATTTCTTTTTTTTTCTCTCATTCTATCTCTTTTTTCTCTCACACTCTCTCTCTTTTCTCTATCACTCTCTCCCTCTTTTCTCTCTCACTCTCTCTCTCTCTCATTTTTTCTCTCTCATTTTTTTCTCTCTCTCTCTCTCATTTTTTCTCTCTCTCACTCTCTCTTTCATTTCTCTCTCTCTCTCATTTTTTTCTCTCTCTCATTTTTTTCTCTCTCTCTCTCTCTCATTTTTTTCTCTCTCTCTCTCTCTCTCATTTTTTTCTCTCTCTCTCATTTTTTTCTCTCTCTTACTCTCTCTCTTTATGTCTTTGTGCATCTCTGGATTTCTTTGTTATACTATCTATATTTTATTATCTCTCTCTTTTTCAACCTCATACTCTTCCTTTCTGTCCATCTCTTACTCTATCTTCTTTTTTCTGCTTTTATTGATTTCTCTCTCTCTCTTCTAATGTCATCATCTTTTTTTAATCTCTTTCTTGTCTCACTGTTTTCTTCATTTTGTTCATCTTTTTGTACTCCCTATCTCAAAAAATTTCTCACAAAATCTTTGTCCACCTCTTTTTTTCTTATCTACCATAATATCTTTCTCTCCCAGATTATCCCCTTCTGTCTCTCATATTAATCTTGACTCTTATTTTTATTCCACTCTCTCTCTCTCTCTCTCTCTCTCTCTCTATATATATATATATATATATATATATATATATATATATATATGACTTTACAATTATTAAGTCCTCATTTTAATTTCCTCTTTTTATTACTTCTCTCTCTATTTTTCAAACTATATATCTTTATTACTTTATACTTTACCTCTCTCTCTCTCACATTCCATCCCTATTATTCTTCACTCTTTCTTTAACACTTGCTATTACTGCTTTCTTCTTTTTTCCCCAGTCTCATTCTTACTATCACTCATTTTCTGTTATATTCCACACTCTCAAATTATGTTAATTCCCATTCTCTTTCAATATCTATCTCTGTCTCTCTAGTACTTCTTAATCTTTATCTTTTCTCCCTGTCCACTTTTCAATGATATCACTCTCTTTCTCAATCTATATATTTGTTTCACTCTATTATTTCCCACTCTCTCCTAGTTTGTGTCTGTCATTTTCTTCTCTTTCTCTGTCTATATATCTGTCTCTTACTCTAAATTTCCTGCTCTCTCTTTCAGTCCATATGTCTCCCTCTTATTTCCTACTGTGTATCTGTCTCTGTCCATTTTTAAATGATATCACTCTCTCTTAATTTATATCTTTATCACACTATTATTTCTCACTCTCTCTCTCTCTTTTTATGTCTCTATCACATCTCTCTCTCTCTCTCTCTCTATATATATATATATATATATATATATTTTTCTCCCAAGAATATTTCTCCCTCCCTCTCAGTTTATATCTATCTCTCTCCTTCAGACTCAGTAGATCAAAAGGCTCGACTTAATGAATTCTTTAAAGAGTGCATTAGTAGCACTTGTTTGTCAGCTTGATCATAGTCCCATCTCTGATTAGTGCTTCACTTCTGTAGGCAAAGGTGATTTTACGCTCAGTTCAGGTGTTGGTAGGGTGGCCAAATCAAAGCCTTTGACTTCTGAGGTGAATGTCACCCAGTCAAATGATGAAATAAACTGACCACGGTTTGGGCAGGGAACAGGGGTTGACGTAGTTTGTAAGTATTTTCAGGGCTGTTTTATGCAAAGCAACCTCAGATGATAGAAGCTCAGATGAAAAGATTTATTTAAATATTGTTTGATGAATAAATCATAATTATTTATTTGAGATAATGAGAATTTCTTTTACTGTCTTTTTTCATTTGTTTTAATCTTGTAGTCTATCAAGTCATGAAGAGGTCAGTGATTTTGTTGCAGTCTATAAGAGAGACTTAAATTGCAAAATAAATAACAAAATCAGATATAAAGTTAAACTTGGGAAAGCAAAGAAGTTTTTAGCTTGTGGATTACAAAAACTTTTTTTCAGTTTTAATCTAACACACATGTTCTCCTTTTTCTCTCTCTCTGTATGTGTGTGTGTGTTCATCTTTGTAAATATATTTTGTTATGTGTGTGTGTGTGTTCATCTGTGTAAATATATATTGATATGTTTGTGTGTGTTCATCTGTGCCAATATATATTTATGTGTCTGTGTGTGTTCATCTGTGTAAATATATATTTATGTGTTTTTATGTGTTCATCTGTTTCAATATATATTGATTTTTGTGGAAATATATATTGGTGTGTGTGTGTATATGCTCATCTGTGCAAATATGTATTGATGTGTGTTCATCTGTGGAAATATATATTGATGTGAGCGTGTGTGCTCATTTTTATAAATATATATTGGTGTGTGTGTGTTTGTGAAGTAATATATTGATGTGAGCATGGAAATTTATGTGTATGTATGCATATGTATGTTTGTGCATACTTAGGTAAATCAAACACGCACACTAAAATATTTTCTATTGAGCCTGACCAACAAAGTCCATCTGTTTAATTTTCTGTTACATTTTCCAGTTTGCATATAAGCAGTCACACATCTACTTGTAAGTGAATTCCTGATCTTCTTCTATATGCTGTGTCCCTTCAAGATGTGGGCAATCATCATTATCGACAACCTCCTGTAGCTAAGTATATACATATATATATATATATATATATATATATATATATATATATATATATATATATATATATATATAACCTCATTCTGTCAGCAATGCTTACAAGAATTACTGGCTATATATAATTTCTTTCCTCCTGATTTTTTATATAGAATATAAGGACTGAGAGTTGAAATAGACTCAAAGAAATTGTAGGTAAAAGAAAAATATAAAATTAGATATCTAAGCATCAACTTTTCCTCTCTCCCATCAGAAATATTTAGTTTGTTAGTATAGAAAAGTGAAGCATGGTGGAGTAATGGATAGCAACTCAAAATGAGTCAGATCCATTACATTCACTTACATGCTAATATCCTTGGGACAGGTAATAAGCCTCTTCTTCTGCCCCCAGTTATGAGTAAATAGCAAGGTAGACTGGGTTCTGTAACCTTGGGTGGCAATCGAGTCTAGGAGAAGGAAACTCTGAATTCAAAACTGACCTGGAGAGGGTTGGGCTCCATCAGGCTATCTTGTCTAAGAAACACCACTTCTACTGTGGCTGCAGTACACATGGTGCCCCTACGACCCTTTAAGCTATGTTCCCTTTTGTTTTTAATCATTTCACCTCAAGGTCATTATTTAATCTTATACATAATGTGTGTTTGTCTGTGTGCATAGAGTTATCATAAGTTTTTGAACATTGGCCTCATTCAAAAACTGTTGATCATGCCAGATTTTGCACTCCCTCCCAGAAACTGTAACTAAGGTCTGCTCAGCATAGTTACAGTTTAAACTACAGGTTGGCTTTGTGGGTGTTGAAGGAACACAAATGTGCCTGACCATTAGCTAGCTGCCATAGCAGTCAAGTATTTTAGAAATGAGCACCTATCCATATTATATATATATATATATATATATATATATATATATATATATATATATACTACTTGACTCTCCCGTTGAATTCAACATATGAGGGTCAAGGAGATCAGTTCCTAGGAAACCGACAGCCCAACAACAGTACAAGAAATTTGATTATAGTGGTGAAAGTTTCGTGCAGGACCATCTACACTTTTTGAAGGGCCGATTAAAGAGACCTGGTGCACTACGTGCCACAAGGTCTCCAAACGAACCTCCGCAAGTTTTGAATTCAGAGTTGTCCTTCTCCTAGACCAGTTACCATCCAAGGCTATAGAACCCAGTCTGTCCTGCTATTTACCCATAGCTGGAAGGAGAAGAAGAGGACACACATCTTTCCCAAGGGTATTAGCACGTAAGTGAATGTAATGGATTCGACTGGAATTCGAACTCGGCTCTCTGATTCCTCAAACCAAGCCGCTATCCATTACCATACAGTGCCTCCATATATATATATATATATATATATATATATATATATAGCTACCACCAGTCATTTGCCATGAAAGTTAGCATACATTGATGAAAAAATGTCCCAAATTTAATAAAAGCAAAGTTATTATTATCCTTTGTAGAATGTTTAAAATTTTGGTTAAAAATCTTCTTTTTTTTTTTTTTCTTTTTTTTGTGTGTGTGTCAGCATAGTGGCCAAAAATTAGTGTAGAAAATCTTAGCATTTTTTATGCCATGAAAAATACATTGTTTTGGAAATTCTTACAACAATCAAATAATTACTTGATTTTAATGAAACTTTCAAGACTTATTCATGAATGACAGAGATTATTTTAAAATTTTTGTTTTTTTACAAAATCTTGGTAAAAATATATATATTTTTTTGCATCTGTTACCTCCTACTTATTTAATTTTATGAACTTTCTAGAAATTAAATTTTATATAGCTTAATGTTTAAATTAGTTAGGTACCTCAGCATATTTATCATACCAAGGGTTTTAAATAAATGTTTAAAAATGAAAAATATTTCTTGAAGATTTTATTTTAGTTTTAATTTAAAGTAACTAGATTAAATTTAATATTTTCAATAAACAAAATACTTTACTGTATTTCAAAACTAATTTAAATTGACTGGAAGGGCGTTTCATTTCAAATTGCTAAGAATCACTGATTTTAGTGGCATTTTTAGACATCTTTCATCACAATGTCATTCTCCTTAATAAAAAAAAAATCTTTCAAAAATAAAATATACTTTTCTGAAACTTTGAGGAATATTAGGTGATTTAAAGTTTAATTAATCTGATATGAAACAAATATTACTTACTTTAATTTTAAAATATCACAGGAATGAAAGTTGATTTTAGTTGTTGATAGATTGACAACTTCAGTAAGGTTATCTAATGTTTTTCTTCAGTGGACATATTTGCAAAATGTACTGAAAGAATATAATTTTTATATCATTTTTAACTACCCAGGAATCTTAAAAATTTAGGAAAATATTCTCTGTAATCTAATACTTTATTGAATTTTAGAAACATTGGCTTTAAATTTACTTTAGTTATCACTCTTAGTTTCTGATAATGTTGTCTATGGGTGTCAGTATTTACAAAAATCAGCATGTTTTTACATTTTTATTATTCTAATTAAAAAAAAATAAAAACAATTCATGTAAAAATTCATTATTCATTAATTTTTTTCTTAAGACAATAGTATCTATAATATATATCTCATTTATAAAAGTAATTAAAAGTTTTCTAATTAAATAATGTCTTAGTTTAAAAGGTATTTTTTATTTTATAGTTGAGAGCAGATTTTTGGTAATTGGGGGTCCTGTTTTACAAAAAGAAATTTATGATTTAAATTCTCCAAGGAATTCTGCTTTTATCTTTACATGTGTCTGTATACAATACTTTAGCCTCCAAAACATTTAAAATCTTGAATAGCATTTAAGCATTTACTTGTTTGATATATTAAACATAGTAAGACCACCCCTAGATGAATTTTATAAGTATGAATAAAGCATTGAATATATATTATAACCAACCAACCCAACCAAGAGAAATGAACTCACAAAAACTATGACTTATTAGATATAATAGTCTTGTGGGAAAAGAAATGAATTGAAAAGAAAAGTAAAAATGCAACATAACTTTTGAATGAAAGTTACAAGGTCAGGTTAAAAGTTTTTGTTTGGTGTTTTTTAGTAAGTGTAATTTTTTACTTCAGTTTATATTAATTGAAATATGACCATACAACAATAGTACATTGTTCTGTTCAAGGACTTTTATTATACATTGATCAGTATGGAGACTATTATGCATTGGTCTACATTAGTACCCATCATTGTAAGGTCACTTAGGTGCTGAGAAGTACTAATATACGATAATCGATACTATTACATATATTTTGTGGTCATTTAATATTCTATTACAGAAGACTCAATATTTTTAATACAATTTTCTGAAGGTGCTAAGGATTCAAATATACAGCACAAATGTTATTTTATATACTTTTGGATTATTGTTTTCCAAATTGTTTTTATTACAATTCATCTTCTTTGTGCTGTACCCCTTCAGGACATTTGGTGATCATGCCTCTCCACAATTTGTTGTCTTTTGTAGCTCTGTAAATTTTGTCTTTTTGCTCTCTCTCTCTCTCTCTCCTAATCTATGTCTTAGCAACCCATTTGCACAACTTGCAAGGTAGTTTATGTGCTGTTTTCCTCTCTTTCTCTTGCATTCAATCTGTCCTGTGCTCTCCTGTCCTGTTCCAAGCTCTCTTTCCTCATTATGTGCCATATAAATTTCAACTCTCTTTTCATGATGTTAAGTATAAGTGTCTTTTAAGTTTCCATTTTCTCTAAAACTGTCATTGTTCACATGTTCAGTCCATGGTATTCTCAGCATCCTTCTGTAGAACCACATTTTTGTTACTTCAAAACTTTTCTTTATCTCTGAGGAGATTGTCTAGCATTCCCTGCTATTTAAGAGGACTGATATTACATAATATTTCAGTACACTTTTCTTTGTTTCTAACAAAATTTTCCTCTTAGCTTTTGGGAGGCAAATTTCATTATCCCAATGTGCCTTTGGATTTCAGCATTACATTTTCTGCTTTATCCTTTCATCAAGTCTATATTACCTAGTATGTATTACATTGTCATCTTCAGCTTAAATACACACCTTGCCGTAGAGCAATTTTTAGCAAGACAACTAGTACTGTACTGAATTTATTCCTTACTGGGTGCCACTCACCTGGGTCATTTTGCCCTAAACAATGTTTGGTAAATATCAACACACTCCTTAAAGAAGTATCAAACAAGATCAGTTAAAGTATCACATTAAAAATGATGAAAACAATGTTTCAAACATATATGGAATGATAATATACTGCATATATTTTTAATATTGAAGTCAATTGCAGGTCATTGTTCGATTAAAGGGGAGAGTACCTGCTGCAGACCAATCATTAGCAAGTTAATGTCCAAAAAGCTAAAATAAAAGTTAATCCTTGTAGGTATATATCATCCAGGAATCTATGAAAGAACAGGTAATGAGACATTATCAGGTAGGAATTAGTATTGTCCCTTATGATTTGTATATAAGTAGTTCAGCTTTGAAGGAGAAAGAGCATACTATTACTATTGGTTTGGTCTGTTTCCTTTGATCCTACTAATATACTTAAAAAGGTGCCAGGAAATAAAAGTCCTTCAGTTACTTTTTGACACTTTCAGCCAAATCAGGTTAGAACTGTCAAAGAAATGGCAGAATTAGTTTTTAATTTTAACCCTGAAACATAAATAGGTGGGACACTTTGAAGAGAAATATTCAAAGAAGATTCAGCAATCATAAGAGTAGGGATAACTATGGCTGACACAACAGTTTATTATTTTGTGCTTAATATATGCAGCAAATCATAAATCAAGTTGGTATAGGGTAGAAAAGAGGCTCTGATCTAGAGCTTCAAATATAATATTCATGAGTGGAAAGTAAGTTGTTAATGATTCTTGACACTGGTCTAAATCTAACAGGACTGGTCATTTCCCCCTCAGTGCCCTGCTTGATATTTTTCTTTTCCTTTTGTGCTGGTCACTTCCTCTACCTTTGGTTATCCATCTGACTAATGTCAATGACTTTAGTGGGGTTTTGAGGGGATGATGAGGTAGTCCCATCTGCTACCTATCTCAACTTGTTCTTGTACAGGTCTCCATGTCAGCAGACCTGGGAAGTGTTGCTACAGCAAAACATTGATGCAGTTCGACATGTACATAATTTTACTGGCATCTGTCTAAGATGGCAGGTCCAAACACTTGGCAAGTGGAACCACAGAAAAAGGAAAAAGAAAGAAAGCTAGTTGTAAAAGAAGAGAAATTGCCATAGAATTTCAAAAGTTTTGGATGGAATTCCTTCAGATATTAGTCTCCCAGTTGCCAACCAGACTTGCTGGAATGTAAGTGTCAGGCTCTTGTAAGTTCACGAAGAAATGGCAAAAATAAACAGAAATGACTGGCCTGTCACTTTCCTTTGCTTTTCTCAAATTCTGAACTTAGAGGGGATGAGAGAGAAAAATGATAGAGAAAATGATCAAAGTGTTATGAGAAAGTAAAGAAAAGATAAAGAGAAGAGAAAAAAAGAGAAGAAAGTGATAGAATAAAATATGTGATCAAAAAGAGGGGAGAAAAATTATGAGAAAAGGAGAAGCAGACAGATGAAATGTGAAGAAGAAGGAAGGTGAAAAGTAGTTAAAAAAATGAAAAAATAGTGAAGAAAGGGAAAGGAAAGAGTGGAAGAAAGAAATAGAGAACAGGGGAGGAGGAGGGAATGGGATGAAAGAGAGACAGAGAAGAAAATAAAAGAGATGGACAGAGTGATTTAGAAAAAAGACAAGAACAAAAGAAAAATGAAGGAAAGGATAAGTAGTAAAGCAAAGGATAAGAATGATATAGACAGTGAATAAGACTTCAAGAATTAAACAGAGAGAAAATACAGAGAAAAATGGGAGGGGGAGAGAGAAACAGGATCAGGGATGTAAGTATTAGAAATTTCAACAGTTTCTAGAGAAACAGTAAAACAAAATGAAGTAGATTGTTTATATATTTTTTTTATTTTTTTATTCTTAGATGAGATATGAAAAAAGCTAAGAGGATATAGAGAAAGAAAAGGAGGTTTATAATGTGGTAGAAAGAATAAGAACAAAAAGAGAGGGAAAAGAAGTAAAGAGTGATAAAAAGCAAGTGAAAGGGAGATAGATTGGAGAATAGAGTGATAGGAGACAGGAGATTAATATGTTACTGCTGTTGGAGACTGCCCCAAGGTATTTGTAGCCTTGGCCCATTCTTCAGTCAGACAGTTATGAAACCCTCCTGAGAATTGTGCCCCAAGTTTAAGGCTACCCATTCCCATTTGGTAATGTCACACGAGTCTGCAAGCCAGTTGCAGACCACTAATTAGCGTTAATTATCTTTTCATTTGGTGAGTTTCTGGTATCGTTTACGACCAAATCCTCAAGACACATCTCAATTTCTCTTTGCTTTGTGAAGTAAATATTTGACCAATGTCTTTGCAAGAAAGACAAGCATTAACTCTGATGTAAAATGAAAGCTCTCTCTAATTGCAAGTGAGTTATAACCAAGCTCAGATTTATTCTTGGGGAAAAATTTGAGTAAAGCTTACATCATGGATGTTGAAAGTGATGTTTCTATAAGAAGGTTTTCTAGAAAGAAAAGAAACATTTGCCAAAAGTAATAAGAAATTTATGAAAAAGAAATTGTGTTTCACATGCCTATTTTTTTGCTTTATAATATTATTTTTTGGCTAAAAATATTTGCCAAGCTTTGTGAGAATAAAGTAATTTGAAAAGAGACACAAATTTACATTCTATACAAGAGAAACTAACAATGTCATGTAATAAATGCTTATTTCATCTTGTCTATGTAGGTTTGAGTTTCAGCTAAAGTTATTTCTTATTTTGAGTTTTGAAATTTGAAGGTCACAATATATTATAAAACAGGCAGTTAATTAGTTACTCTGTTAGTACACAAGGAAATCTAACCCATGATAAAGTATGATGTGAATCAAGGGTCATAATTCATCTTAAGAAATATATTAGATGAAAATGTGATAGAATAAATAAAATCTTTATACCATCCAAAAAAATGTGAGGATTTAAACCATGAAAGATAAAACTCAGTTACAGTCCTCTTTGATGAAAAGATTCTGGCATAAATATGCATAGATTCAGTGTTTATATTCAAGAAAATCTCCCAATTGTAAGGGAAATGTCTCTTGAATACCCAGATGATTCATTTGCTTTTGACTTTCATTATTACACTCTGTTAACTATCTATTTTATTGCTCTCCTTCTTCTCAGGACTGTAATATATTAAACAAAATTTCTGATAATATAGAAATGGCTCTTCCTCTACATCCATCTATGAATATTTTGTCTTTGGTGATTTTAATGCTCATCACATCAAATGGCGTTCTAATATTACTGATGTTGCCAGTATTCAGACTTGCAATTTTTCCGTTGTTCAGTCTCTCCGTCAAATAGTGGATTTTCCTTACTCAACATTCTTCTTTACTTGATTTGTTCCTTACCTCCTCTCCTAGTTCTCATAGAGGATTACACTTTGGATCACACTGTAGTATCTGTAAATATTCCTTTTGAGTCATCTATTAGAAAGGAACCCCTCCTATTCATAAGAATATCTTTTCTAAATACTTTCATTGGTAATTGTTTTCATGAGCTTTACTCTATAACACTTAGACTTTATGAATTTAAGTGCAGAACTTGATTGCTAACATTACAGTTGAAATGACCAAATGAAACCAGTCTATGCTAACAGTTTCTTCTATCCTACTTCTTACTTGTGGAAATCTCTCTTCCGGTTTCTTGCTTCTCTCTCAACTTTGATCTTCAAATATTTAAATGCAATATCAATTGTTATTTTCTTCTGTCTTCTTGTTGTTTTATTGTTTTCTCTCTTTAATAGTATTTTTCTCATATTCTCTAAAACTCAGTAACCCCTTGCATCTTATTATTGATTTGCTTGGAGTGAAATGATAAAAGAAAAAAAAAGGGTTAATTTCACTTGACCTTTATGAGTGAATTTGATATCTTCACTGGATATCTTATCTAAGGTAAGTGCTCTGTGTACAGAAAAGTAATTTTTCAAGGTAAATTATTAGTCATTTTTTTCTCAGATTCTTTTTCACCCAGCAACCTATTGTGGTTTATTACCTTGCTTGGGGTGAAAAAAAATATTATTCATTAGGGAAAATCTTAATACAGTAGAAGATCACAATTCATAGCAGGGAACCTGTCTACTAATGATAAAAAAATACTACTACTACAGCCATCAATAACATTTTGACTTCTGTGAAGCAAGTTTTGGTTGGAAAAATTCTGATGAAAACTGCAGTAAATTACCACGAAATGTTTTACCACTGCTAAAGTATTTTGTGGTGTGAATAAATGAAAATCTAATATTGCTAAATCTGGTCAGTAAGGTGAATGAGGCAAAGCATTTGCTTCTCAAAAAGTTTATTTTTTTCCTGTTTGTATCATCAAATGAGTGTATTTGTATTGTCGTCTTGAAGAATGATGATCTTTTGATTGAGACAAGCCAAAAATATTTTGTGCAAGGTATTATTCATATGTTCAGGTTTTGACCAATAAATCTCTACAGAGATATTTTCGCCTTGTTTCCCCTTACTTAAAATGGACTATTCCAGTTTTATTCCACCAACTGGATAGCAAGATTTTTTTTTTGTCTATCTTTGGTCAAGTCATTGCTACTATTATTTCATTTCCTTATTTTATTTATTTTTTGTGCGTCTGTTTATTCTTAACTTAACCTATTATTTCATCATTGGTAACAAGTGGATTATGAAACGGAATTATAAATTCCTAGTGAGCAAGCTGTTGGCTAGAAAGGTTTGTTTTCAGGTATTAAGTGAGTCAAATCTAATCACTGAACTCCTTTCTGAGCTGTTGCTAAAGATGATTCTGCTTTTGATAGGTTAAATCGTAGGTGTCCATCAAGGGTGTTAGGAAAAGAACAAGTCATTTTCTCCCAGCCATCAAAACTATCACCACCCACCAGATGAACAGGTCATATGCACTTTGTTTCTACTTATACTCAATGAAGAAAAATGGTGCAGTGCTATTATTGTCTTATATAGCCCAATTTTACGTTCCCATATAAAAAAAGACGATCATTTTTTGCTCATGTAGCAACAGATGTGCCTGTAAGATATATTCCAAATATATAATTTCACTGTCAGTTTTGTAAGTCTGCAGTTTATCTTCTCGTGGATAACTAGCAGCAGACATCTTTTAGAGTAAAGTGTACTGAGTATGTCAAGTCATTCTCTGATCTTCTTAAATTGCTTTTTAACAAGTTATTAAACAAAATTTTCAATCTGCCAGAATTATGTTCATCTCAGAGGAGAAAATCAGCTTTTTTATGAAATTATGAACACATCACTAACATTTTCATATATATCCATTGGATTTTGATAGTCTTCAAAAATGTTTTTCATTGTCTGAACTGCAGTGGGGCCTTTATGAAATTTATGAAAGCATGAAAAGGACACTCTTTTGAAGTAGTACAAGAACTCGGAAATATGACTTTTTACTCAAATTACTATGGAGGTGCAGCTGCATTGTTAAAAATACAAATAATGGAAGGAGTAAGCAGAGTTAAAAAATAAAACTTACACATGCACACACATCACATATTAAGGGTCATTTTTAATTTTCTTTACTTTTTAGAAAATTAATAAAAAGAAGTACTGGAAAATATTTTCCCTATTAATATACAAAAGTTTGCTTATGAATAATATCAATAAATTATAGATTATATATCACTCTTATGATGTGTCAACAGTTTTAGAAATTTTTTTTATCATTTAGCCCCAAGCAAGGGACTAAAGCCTTTAAGATGCAAGAGTTTACAGAGTATTGCAGAATATGAGAAAAGAACACACTATGGAGGGAAAATAATAAAAAAAACAGGAATTCAGAAAATGGAGATAATGATTGACATTGCGTTTAAATTTTTGAAGATCAAAGTTGAAGCCAGAATAGAAGTTCAAGAAGTCAGAATAGAGTTCCACAAGCAAGAAGTGCAAGAAAAGAAATTGGTAGCATAGAACTTGTAGTTACATCTAGCCATTTCAACTATAAAATGATGAGACCTTGCTACCAATCTGGTACCGCATTTAAATTCATAATGATTAACATCATGATTTCATAATTTTTTCTCCTTAATCAGGTGTGTTTTAGCAGGTCCTATTTGGTCATTATTCAATCATATATATATATATAATATGGGGTGTATATGTGTGTGTGCATATAGTTTTCATAAGTTTATGCATACCGGCTTTGTTCAACTGTTGACCATGCCAGATTTTGCATTATCTCCCACAAACTGTAACTAAGGTCTGTTTAGCATAGTTGCAGTATAAACTACAGGTTTGCTTTGTGGGTGTTGAAGGAACACAAATCTGCCAGAGCAGGCACCTGCAACAAGGATTAGCTAGTCATCCTGTGACTTGACATGAGCCCACCAATTTACTACCTATAATCTTACCCCCAAACATCAAACTGCTTCCACCTCATTGACATCTCAACCGGTCAGGTTAGTTTTTATCAAGCGCCATTCTTGCTCAATAAAGAATGGCCCATCTAGAATAGCATGACATTTTTTATTGGTCAAAGAATTGGTTGAAACACCAGTCTTTATATATTCTATTGTTGATTTCATTTAATTTTCACTATGGATTGTTTTCTTTAAAAGACGTCTTGTCATAGATCACATCTATTTTATCACTTGATTTTCTTCATCTTGCTATCATAACGATCTTCAATGAATTTCTTTACATTTTGGGTGATACCTGTCAGTCATTTTTACAATTTCCTCCATTCTATAATGTTATTAAACATTTTTTTATATGTATCAGATCAGACTTACAACCTATTTAGAGCTTCGGACTAACATGACAATTAATTTAAGACGAGAAAATTCACACAATTAACTGACATTTGCTTATATCTGTGCAGAAAAAAATTGTCTTTCATTCTAATTTCAGATTATTTATGGCAACATTCAGTACATAAACTTTTAGATTCCAATACAATTTTATTTGCTATATCAATAAAACATCAAGTGACTAATAATTTGACACAGTGTGTGTGTGTGTGTATATATGTTGTTGTCAGTCTAAATGAAAATTATGGATAAACTGTCCAAAGTTTTCTTTCAAGCATTTTTGTCCATTTCTGTCATTATCAGAAGCTAAATGTTCTTGGTATCAGAGACAAGATTTCTTTGATTACATTTAGGTAACAGTTGTATTTTGGGGAATACTACACTTCAAATTCAAATTTATATGAATTGTATAAATGCTACCATGTATTTAGGTGCATTATATAAGTGATATCATCCAGATAATCATTGCCCTACAGCACTCAAAAATGAATGTATCAAATATTTTATACCGGCTGCATATTGTGAAAGATATTTAATACAGGCTGTTTCTTTTGTTTCGTAATAGCTTCAAGTCTTTTCAGTTTTTCCCTGAAGTCATTGCTTCATAGTATTTTGGTATTATCTACTAATATTTGTCTTATGTTAATAGTTGCATTTTGGTTGATTTTAATGTGATGATTGACATCTGTATGAATTGCTATTTTGAGATGGATTAAATAAACTGAAGATAACTAATTTGAGAATTTAATGTTGATTTTTTATTTCTATTGTAGATGCAATCTCCCAAAGGATATGAGAATTCAGAGACAAAATTGTTTTTATATTGGGAGAATTTTTAAGGTCTTCAGTTATTGATAATAATTAGGTTAGATGTTTTAAAATTTTTATAATAAATGATAAATTTAAGGTGTTTATTGCAATCATTATTTGATAAATCCTAGCAAATTATATTTTTAATGCCTTTTTCAATTTGTTAATAGTTAAGGTACATCTAATTATTGTAGAATAAGTTAATGATGATTTTATTTTTATTTATATCAGAATGTTGTGTTATTTTTTCTAAATTTTATCAAGCCTAACTATATTTGTTTGCTGATGACATAGTTTCAGAAATTATCATTGATTTGTGTTTGTTTTGATCAATTTTTTATAAAATGATGTGCATGAAGAAGTAGTTATTTTCATTTATTATATCTACATATAACATATGAAGTGAGCTGGTCAGGTGCTCATCTCTTCACTGACCCTACAACTAAACATGATTATGGAATTGTTGATGATTTTATATATATCAAGAAGAACAGTCACCAAAAAAATAAAAAGTAAGAGTGGGTCTTAATCAGATGTTAAAGTCAATAAATCAATATTAAAGAAGGGGGACAAATCAGATGTCAAAATTAGAGTGTTCTAAATCAGGGGTTAAAAGTAGGGGGTGCTAAATCAGATCTTAAGTTTTAAAGGTTCCTGATTTTTTGATTTTTTTTTATCTGATCTCATAAATGAATATTCTTAGATCTGAGCATAAACATTTTTTGTTTTAATTTTGAATATACATTTTTTTACCTTCTTGCTTGTAGTTATGTATTAAAACTCTAGACGTTTTCCACATATAAGACTTTCAAAAATAATATATATAAGAGTCTATAATGACACTACTAATTTTAGGTAAATGATACGTCTCTGTTTAATACCATTTTCATAGACTGAGGTCAAAAGGACAATTATTTTTCTGTTTAGTTTCAACAAAAAGTAGGTGAGCTGAGCTTCCAACCTTGAATAGCCCTATGTATGTATATGTATTTCTTGAAAATTAATGTCACATATAAATTATATAAATTAGAAACAGACTTCAAAATAATGATATAAGACTGGCATTATCCTTATTGTTATTTATAAATCTGGAATCAGATTTTTGTTTGTTTTCATGCAAAACAAGACAACAACAATGAAGCATATATATTTGCTTCTTGAAGATTGTAAATCTTGTGCAGCACCTCTCCATTGCATTAAAAGGGGGTGATTTTGTGTTGTTCTTATGTCATTGTAGCAGAGGCTGTATATGCAATTTTTGCATTTTCCCCTCATATGAAGTGTCACTTTTGTGCCACATTTGTTGTGGGGAGGTGAATAAATTCTGAGTTCCATTTCTGGTCTCTTTAGAGAATTTGATCAACTTTGTTCTCATTCTAAACTTGACCATGAGTCACATTTTCTATTCTTAAGAGGCAAATAACTATCAGCATTTATTCTTTCAAACCATACATTTTCATAGTTTATTTTGATAACATTTGACCATATGAGACAAAGACTTTATTGTCTGCAACCTGAATTTCCTAACAGTTTTCATGAAACATAAACAATGAAGGATATTTGTCATGCAATTGCAGTACATAAATGTTATTACTGGATTAGCAACATTAAAAAAAGGATGACTGTAATCTTTCTGATAATCCCTCTTTTAGAATACAAATTATTTTGGATAATGATATTTTGATGGCATCTTTCAAAGCAGATTGTCATCAAAGAAAGTTAACAAAAAAGCACAATACATCAATTTAGATTATGCACAAATATGTGAGAAAAAAAAATGAATACTTAGGATAAAATTTTGCTTCCCCTTGAACTCCCAACAGAGATTCAGATTGCAACATTCAACTATTTATAATAGTTATGAATAGAAACTTTGCTGTTTTTTTTTTTAACACCTGATTGTCACAGGAGGTGAGAAATGATTACTGTATATAAACAATAAATACAAGAAGCTGTGGTTATCATCCTTTATTAACTCAATCCAATTCGAATACTTCAGAACAACATGTAGTGGAATATGATAGACATTGTCTACTATGAATTCCTGGGTCTTAAAGAATCACCGCATACTTTTATTGTCAAGCATGTCAACAATGTCTTATGCCAGAAATGCACATCTTTGATGAAGAGCCTGTCATTGTCCAGCATGAAAATTCAAGTGCTAAGTCATTAGACTGATTAATTTTATATCAGCCTCCATATTCACCCAAATTTGTACCTCTCAAATATCATTTGTTTAATGACAAGAACAAGAGTCTGGATGTTCAGAAATATTCAAAATGTCAGTTAATAAGTTTTCTTTCTATCAGAATC
>OZ010586.1:115437723-115545223 GCA_963932145.1 Acanthosepion lycidas
GTACAATTGAGACAGAAGAAAAAAATCCAGAAAAGCCAAGCTATCTCTTCTCTATGATGAAAGGTCAATGCCAATAGCTATTTACTTATTTATTTACATATTATTTATCACCTTTTTTTTATATCCTTGACAATGAGGGATTGGCCTGCCAAAATCTGAAAAGAAAAAAACATGAGAAAGAAAAATGGTTCAAATCTGCATGAAGAATATCCTGAATTTGTTTATTTTTATTTATTTATTTATTTTTTTTAATGTGTTTGGGTGTGTGCATAAGAAAAAAGGTTTCTAGTGAGAGTCTGTCTGGATTAGCCAGTCATATCAATCATGGAAGGTGAAAGAAACCAGTTGAAGTAAGAATAGGCCACAGGCTTGACATATTGACTTTATTTTGGGGTAGTCAGTAGTAGGGAGTGTAAGGTTGTGGAAAAGATCAGTGATGAAATGGCTTTGTGTTTATAGATTGACACCACACTTCCTCAAATCCCTCTGCCCAGTCAATACTACCCAGTAAGAAGCACATGTGTAACTTGCATTCCAGATACAGAAAAATTGTGAAACAAACTGGAAATGTAGTGCTGGCACAGGAGGGTGTGGATCATATAGGGGAGGGAAGGCAATGGTTGTTGGTTTGGGTGTTCAAGAGCAGAATTAGGGTGGATGAAGTATCAGTTAGGCCTTATAGCAAAAAATAAATTATAGACAAATCTGAAAAATGATTAAAATAGGTTCTGAAACTTATATCAAACCTATGAACTACTTTCCAAAAATCAGTACAAATATAAATAAAACAGAAAGCAAGGGAACAAGGAAGAAGAAGGCTGAAGTGAAAATGTAAAGTTTAAAATTTAGAAAAAACAAAAAAAAAACAAAATGATGTATGAAAGCCACACCTAAGAAAAAAACATTTAGGGAAAAGCTTATTTGTTTGAACATACTGAGGGGGGGAGCAGCCTTATCTCTTGTGCTTTTGCACCCCCTCCCCACCCCCTTTTACTCAGGGAAATCAGTTTTGAAAAACAACAATGTTTTTGTTTGGAACATTTGAATTTCTCAGATGGTTTCATATTTTGGTGCTGACTAGGGAATATATTACTTGACATTAGTGATCATACAATGGGCATTGTTTCATGTTCCTGTGAACACACACACACACGATGGGTCACATGCAATTATCAGATGTAAATAGACATGTATAAACAAACATACACACACACACAAAAAAAGATTTGTTCATATTGCTGAGCTTTTTTTTTTGTTGATACCATAAGGTTTCAGTTGATTTATCCTATAGCCTTCTTCAGGTGTACAGTCCCTAATAAGGCTGTAGAATGTATATGTATATAAAGAATAAGTTCAGTAATCTGTTCGAATGATAAGAATTCTTTTCAAAATTCATTCACAAATTCAAAATGTTGACATAGTTGTATAAGATAAATTTTATTTCATTATTTATGGATAGACTGAGAGGGATGTGGATAGATTTACTAAGCTTAGCTTTCTCCAGTACAAGGTGAAATAGTTGTGTTGTGCATGCTTCCTAGCAAGGAGGAATTTTTTTTTAAAATCCTTATTTGATAATTACACACACACACATATTCAGACAGGTTTCATTAAATAATTTAGATACGTTCTGTCTACTTATCTTCAATAAGATCCTTTCATATTCACAAATAAACTTATTTGTGCAGTTGTTAAAAGACTTGAGGAAAACACCATGTTGGCTCATATTGCATTTATTTCAAGTATTTTCAACATAGCATAATGTCATATCTTTTGTACACATTTTAAAATGTGTACAAAAGATACTCTTTAAATTTCAGCACTTGTCATTAAGAGTTTTTCCTTTATAATACGCAAGCCCAGAACTTTTCTACAGCATACCTAGTTACATCCCCTTAAAATTGGTAAGTAGACAGAATGTGTCTAAATTATTGACTGAAACCTGTTTGAATGAAAACAGGCAAAAATACATGCATTTCACATATCTCTCCCTCTCCCTCTCTCTCTCTCTCTATATATATATATATATATATATATATATATATATATATATAAACCTTAATTAAACATTATTTTTAGTGTGTACTCTTGTTTGAGTAGATGCTTCATTTGTTTATGAAAAAGTATATTTATTAATTTTTGTCCATGGGCGATCTATTAAAATATGAGTATCCACTAAAAATAATGTTTAAAGTGATAAGAATCTATCAGAATGATAGATAAAATCCATTATCTTAGAAAATTACTAATATATATATATATATATATATGACGATGGACTCTCCTGTCGTTTTCGACATATGGGTGTCTTTCAGGTCAGTTTTTATGTTTATGTTTTTCATGAGACAACAATCCTTCACGGGATTTGCAAACAAATCCACACGAAGTTCATACTGAAAGTTGACTGTCATCTGGGCTGATGTATTAGCCCGAAATTTAGTCTTAATTCTTAATTCTCTCAGAAGGTTGAGACGATTCTTTTCAAAGTTAGTTATACCCCAGTAGTAGGTGTTTCTCGAGTTTGGTCAGTTTTCAACAGCAAGTTCAAAATCCTTTAAAGGGAGATATATATATATATATATATATATATATATATACACACACACACATATACGCCCAAATATGGAAGCAACCTTTCTTTTAAACATATTTCATTTAATATGGCAGACCATTTTTTATTTAGTTTTTTCATCATAGTTATATATATATATATATATATATATATATATATATATATATATTTCTGTGTAAAAATTTCAGATATAGCTAAAATATATCTGTAAAAGAACAATATCAATAAAGACAAAAGGAAGATTTCTCTTCGCTGATGTGTTTCATCTTCTGATGGACTTTATCAAAGCAAATGTAAGGATTGTATTTTGCAACAAGTATTTATAAAGAAGAGGAAAAATGTCATTAATTTTTTAAATTTAGAAATTTAAGAATGCTCATATATATATATATATATATATATATATAAAGCCAGAAAATTGAAATACCAACATGTATAGTTGTATGTAATCATACATTTCCAGTGGACATATGCAAATATGTGTATAAGATGCTGCCTGCTATATGTCTATAAGAGTGGGGTACTGAACTGTTCTCAACTTGATCAACTTCCCCAAAAACTGACCAATTAGCTAATCATCAGAATTTATTTTAATCCCTGAGTCAAGATGAGAACTTTTCAGCAAGCCCTTGTATAGACATATATAAATGAAATGATATAGAAATGTAGCCTAGTGTTACTTTTCTGTATTGTTGTCAGTGTGAATATTAGAATTGACAGCAATGTAGATCTTACAATTGCTGGTAACATTGGTGTTTTGTTTATTCTGATGTCAAGACTAATAACATTTCAAGTTCTAACAGATACCACTTTTGATGGTGATAAAAGTAAATTTTTGGATTATATACAGCTTCAAAGGTTGCTTGACATCACATTACCACTGGAAGGTTATTCCAAAGTTGAAAATTACAGTGAAAGAAATGCCAAAGTGTTTTCAGGGCTGATTCAGTGTTTGAATGTAACTTTGTTATTTTCATCACTAAGGATGTTGGTAGAAAGGCATTGGAAAACTTAAAGGCATGCTATATACATCATCATTATCATCATCAATTCCATGGGTGTAGTCATAGTCATTGCACTACCAATCACCTGAGCAACAATGATAGGCACAATGACCAATCTGGTAGAAAAGTCAGATTGGTATTCATTCATGTGTTAGGCAATATTAGGGCTGGTGGAACCTGTCTCTCTCTAGTTCAAATCACAGCTGATATCCTCCTACTTTGGGACCCTCTTTAGTCATGGTCATTGATTCGATCAGAGGGAAACCTTTACACTAGCTGTTGACTTCAAAGCCGTGTCATCACTGCTCTAGATATACTCCCAGTTCAGTCCTGTGTGTAGATTTAGCCTGAAGATATTTAAAACATCTTGTAATTACCATCTCTCAGAAGAACTCTTCAATGGTGAAAGCTCCTGAACCATGACACATGAAGTTTCTAGCAAAGTTCACTGCCAGTAGCAATGACTAAGGGGATATATTTTTCTTGGAAATCTAGTGAAGTGGTTTCCTGTTGCCTTTGTCATGTCCACTAAAATATCTAATAAGATCTGCAACATATTTCACACAATAAAAGTAATTATTATGTTAATTATTAACTTAATTATAAACTTATTAATTTCAAGAAGCATTGATTACATAAGAAGGATTTTAAGCCCAAAAACAGGAACATAAACATTAAAAGATGCCTCCAAAATATTTATAAACCAATAACATGCAATAAATTGCTTAGATCTTAAAACACAGCCATTAACCCATACAATGCAAAATCATACAATACAAATCAGAAGGGTTGTTTTAATACTGATTTAATTTAGGTAGATACTACGAAAATATTACATGGATGCAGTAGTAGACATATCACATGACTTTATAGGGATCAATTAAGAATAAATAAAATAAATCTGGAGCTGATTTCTTAGGAAAAAAAGGTATAAAAATCACTAAGTCTGGCCTCAACAAAAAAAACTCACAAATGCTACCAAATTCTATGTCACACTAGCTTCTAATATTCAAGACCCCAATTGCATCCACACGCAAAAACAATGCTCGACTCAGCAGCACTGACCAAACTATAAAGAGACTGCCTCAGACTATGCCACCACCAATTCTAAATTGTACCTATTCCCTTTATCCACATTACTACTATGCACAGATACTTATAATGACTCTTTCACACAAACACATTTCACAGTTCTCACATATGTATTCAGTACAGTTTATATTCTATCCAAGAGCTCTATTAACCACCAAATAATGACATTACTCATTCAATGCATTCAACCAACTTATTGTATTATTGTTGTTATATAAAATTAATGTTATTTGTTAATACTATGTTGTCTTTTCCTACTAGATTTTATTCTTTCAATGAAAGTTGTGGGATTATTCTAAATGGCCAAATTACAAGCAGTCCCACAATAATATTTTATGCTATTGTATTGAATCCCACCACTCCAAATTTTGACGTTTAACAAAACCCAAGTAGAAGGATTCCTACAGCTTCTCCATGGTGAATTTACTGAAGCAGGCTCTTGACTCATCATAAAGTTTTTTTTCACTCTTCAGACTATATTATGAAAAGGAGAAATTCAAGATTATTTGTCTATATATTTGAGAAAATCAACAGTGAAAAGTATTACTCACTGTATGATAAGACCAGAAAATGTTGTCACTTCTTTAAAAATATAAAGAGAAATAACCAGTGACATTTCTATGATCTTAAAGGGACTTTTCTTGAAATTCAAACATTTTATCACTGACAACAGTGAAAAAGAATAAAATGTTGAACATTTGATGAATTTCAAGTATTGTCAGGGTATTGAGGAGATGAAAAAGACTACTACAAAAAAACAATGTGTGAAAACAGTAGAAAATGAGAATGGAAACCAAACGACTTAGTAATTTTAAAACAAGGAATATAATTATACCTGAAGTAATAAAGACCAAGAAATTGAAAAATGTTGACCACTCTTTTGGAATGGAATATTCCTTTCTATTTTTTGTTGGAATGGTTACTGTATATATTATAAACAGTATGTTAGTTGATATCAACATGTTGCTACTTTTGTCACAAGTGATCAATTTTAGTGACATGTTGCTCACCTTCATGTATATAATTTATTTATACATGTTTCTCATTTCATCTTACATTAATACCAACCAGATTAATCTTTTCCGCCCAAGATTTCATTTTATTTTATAAATTAAGAATACATAATATGGCATTCATAAAAAATATTTTTTATTTTTTTTACTTGATTTTTTGCTATAAACATAGAAAAATAGGCAACCTATAAAAAACCTCTAAATACATAAATTGAATGCCTATAATTTATCAAATTTCTTTCTGAAAGTAAGAACAGAGCACTGTTGCATAAAAGCATATATATATATATATATATTTAAGTAATTCATCGAGTCTGAAAGAAACCTGAACAGAATGCAGAAAGCATTGGACGTCCGTTTCGTCCTATATTTGGGATTCATCAGCTGTGTGCATCCACTACCGAGAATTGAAACCCTGACAGTTGGGTTGTCAAGCAAACATCATACCAACTGTTCTAACGGGCATCATCTCCTTTTCTTTAAAGAACTCAATAATGCAAAACTTACACTAGTTTAATGCTAACTACCAAATCGACCACCAGATCAAACTATTTCTTTCTAAAGTAATGAATAGAAATGCTGAATATACAGATAAAAATAATAACATCTACAAAAAATTACATGTAAAGTATAAGAAAGACAAATCTTCTCTTAGAAATATCATAAAGAAATACACAACCCCATTTGACCAGAACAAGAAAATTAAATTATCTGTTATAAAAAATTTAAAGCAGCTAACCTTATCAAAAATAACAACAAACCAGCAAAAACAAAACTACAGAAAACCAATATCATTTATAAATTCAAATGCCCCTTAAGGAACTGTGTTTGTGATCAAACCAAACTCTTAAATAATTAATTGGTTATACCTATCTAGACAACTCCGTTACACCTACCCTAGCATAGCTCAATTAGGGCTCATTGAAACACCCACAAGACCCTACCAACCTCCATCCAAAACATACAAGTATAAAATACAGATAATAGCATCATCCATATGTAAAAAAAAGATTAAAAATCATGGAAGCCCTAATAATAAAAAAGAAAAAGCCAACACTTAATAACCTTAGCTATGAACACAGCCACAATATGCTGACCATGTTTGGAAAATAAGACATTCCTATAACTTTAAACTCATGCATAAAAACCCACACATTCAGTTGAAAATTAAAAAATAAAAATTGTCTTTGATAATGGCTAAAAGAATAGCTGAAAAGTGCTTGGATATGCAGAATTTTTGAACAATTTTTACATATTTTGTGTCCAGAAAAGAGAACCCTTGTATGAACACAAGAAAATTAAATAAAAAGCTTAAACTCAGTCCCTTGTCAGTCATCTTTAATGAAACATATATAAAACAGTGATTACTGCCTAAATACAATATATATATATATATATATATATATATATATATATATAATGTGTCTAATCAGTTTCATGCTACATCATCATTGTGTCCAACTCTACCGATGTTATTAGAAGTCACCAACTGATGCTCAGTAGTGTCTAGTGATAAAATCAGGTTCTGCCTTCATGCAAGTAGAGGTGGTTTGTGTATGTGATGTAGGCCTGACGAGTAACATCTTCCCAAGTGTATTTATCTGCAACACACAGATCCAGTCCCTGACATGATATGGGGTGCTATCAATTACAACTCTTGCCTACCTTTGTGGAAGATGTATGTCCAGAACATTGTTCCATACATTTTGCTTCTATAACTACAACAGGAAGGCAATGTAGTGTTTGAAATGCTCACTCGGATGATTCTCATGCTATGAAACATGGCCTGCAAGATGTTTGACAACACTGGCCAGCATGATTACCAGATCTGTCTCTTTTTGAACATATGTGACATGATGAGATGACATCTCACTCATTCAGTTAGCCTGCCTACAACTCTTGTTTCAACCGGTGCAAAGAGTTGTGTAGAGAATGATATTGGCTATCTACCTGATCTTGTGCATAGAAAAATACAGGCATATGTTAATACCAAGAGATGATGTACAGGGTATTAATATGGTATTTTAGTTGGCATACCTCTTAAATTTTGCACCTGTGTGTATATTGATCTGCACATGTGATCATTTATTGCAATCTGGCTATATTACTTGTGTGTTTCATCTTGGTTAAATTGAAATGCATATTGATGATGTGCTTTTATTTTCTATCAATATAGAAGAGAGATTGAGAAAAAAAATGAAAAAAAAAATTGGCTAACATGTGTACATTTATTTTGATGAGAGTAAATATTTATTCTCATTTCTATAAAATAAAAATGTTCCTAAATCTCTCACATCTTTTTTTATATCTGAAATGGTTTAAAAGGTATTTGAAGTAATTTATAAAGTCATTTGACACTTCTGACATTGACGATTATGGCTTTCCACAGTTTCTTGTCTTGTTGTTCTTAGCATTTCTTTATAAACCCTTTGGAGTATTTGGTCATCCATCTAATTGCTCAGACTTGCCACTGCTTTCTTTGCTTCACTTGTGTTCACTGCAAGTTTTTATTAAGCTCAGATTAATATAGTACATGGTCAAAAAGGGAACAAATAGAATTTGGAAGATTATGTTGCACCGAAACTTCCCCAATGAGGAAAACTTGCTTAGCTTGAAAAATTAGGACACCAAAAAGTTTTTTTGTTTTTTTTAATTTGAACATTGATTATTTGTATCAGTGGTGCATATATAAATAATTGAGGTCCCAATAAAAGGCACTGAATCATTATTGATATTTATAATCTTAGCATGCCAGGAAAATCAGCATTTAAAACCTTATAATTTTATTTGAATTCAAACATCAACCATTGGTGCCAGTGGGCATTTCCCAGCTTTCTCATGAAGAGTTCTTCTATGGTAATCTTTTATCTTCTGCCTTCTTAATTCCTCTTATTTTATTATTTCTCTCTCCTTAATAATGTTTTTTTTTACTTATAGTCCATCACACTTAGTAACCCCTTGCATCTTAGTGGCTTTATTGCCTTAATGATTAAATGATGAAATGATTAAAAAAAAAGAAAGAAAAGATTATTGACATAAATACTATTTTAATCAAACATGCAGAGTTACTTCAGAAACTGAGTTTCAGCAAATATTTCTAAACAAACATAACCACAATCACCTGTTTACATGCATGGGAATAAATTTTAATTGTCAATGTTTATAGCAATTTAAAGTGAATCAAATTAATAACAAATCTTAGTAATGTTGAGCAAGAAACATAAAGACTGGATAATAACAAAATGTCTTAACATGTACAATTAAATGAGCATTTAAAAAAGAAATAACAACAATATTTATTGCACAAAATTATTTGTTGATGTAGAAAATATAAGAAAAGCATTCAATAAGTTTTCTTTTTGTCATAAAATCTAATAAGAATATAAAATAAAATATTTTATACAAATGTGAATGTATATCACCTGAAGAAGGCTGGAGTGCACAATGGTCAAAATGTCATGAACATGGCAATAAAAGTGAGGACAACAGTCTGATCAATGTAAATAGTGTAAATGTGAATGTGCTTGTCTGGACCTGAGTAAAATAATAATTTCAAACTATTTTTATTACATGATTGTTTAATTCAGTATTTCAAGCTAATTGCTTTCCAAATTGCTGGGCACACAGGTGAGGCTCATTAACCCTAACTGGTAACTCCCCAAATGACTATTATTTTTTTGTTTTAGTATGGAAGCCTACAAAGATATGCTCTATAAAACTACCTGGATGCTCAAGTAAATTACAAATCTCAGTGAAATAAAAAAACAAAGTAGGAAATTATGGCTGCTATTATTTTTCTTAGACTTTTACTTCATATATTTCCTGTTCTTTTGAAGATGTTATAAAAGTCTCTCTGTTAAATATTCCCAGCTGTGGATTTTGTACAGTCATCTTTTTGTCTTGATGATGAGCCTTGGAGTCTTTTTAAATAAATTTTTATTTGAAAAACAAAAACAAAATAACCAAAGGTTTAATAGAAACTTTTCATACTGCCAAAAATGAATTTACCTTGTATATGTCAATAGAAGATAAACAAAGAAAAACTAACTGACAGTTTAAAGAAAATAGGAATTATTACTTTTCTGTCAAAAGTTAAATTTCCCAAAATAATTCTATTTATAGTGAAATTTTTGACCTTCCAATTGAGAAATGTGCTACTAAGAATTATTCTTAGTTAAAAATTAGCATTGAGGCTTTTGTACCTTCTCAGGAATAATAGGTGAGAACCATAACTTTCTCTTTGGTTCACACCTGCCTGTTCAGCAGCTATGGCTCACAGGATTCACTTTTTCCAGCTATATCTACATGATAGTTTTGACCACGACAGATACTTCTTCATGTCCACTTGTAATAATCAGAAATGTGTCAAAGAGGCTAAGTATTTGTGTTTAGTTCTCGTAACTACTGTCATCTCTGTAATAGTGTCTTAAATAAGAGTAAAATTTCTATCCGTTCTCTTTCCAATTTCAGATGTTATCATCTATTGCAGATAAAGTAGAATTTTTTTGCTCGTAAATTTTCTTCTAATTCTATTCTTGACTTATTTGGAGTATCTTTTCTGCTTAGAACTGAACCTCCATTGATTGATATGCATATTAGCCCATCCAAGGTTTCTGGTATCACCTCTAAACTGGATCCTCACAAATCATGTGGATTTGATAGTATCCCTGCAATAGGCCCTTAAAAATATGCTCCTGAAATGGCTCCTGTTCTGTCTAGACTCTACAATAAATATCTTACTGCTTCTTGATTTCTTGCTTGCTGGAAATCTTCTATAGTTCCGCTTTAAGAACTGGGGTGAACTGTGTGATTTTTCTACCTCTATGAGATGCAAGAATCAAGTTTGAATTGGTTTACCATCTCACCTTGCAGATAAGCTATATGGATTTTGCTTCTCTAGGTCAATTGCTGATACATTAATGATAATAACTGAAAGTATCTATGAAGCTGTAGATAAGAATGGTGAAGCTTAGCTTGTTGCTTTGTCTGTCTTGAAGGTGTTTGACAGGTTTATGGTATTTCTGGATTAATTTTTGATCTGATTCTACCTTTCTGAAATGAAATTTATTTTGAACAGCCACACTTTTAGATCTTTTTGCATTAATTCCGGGTGTCATTAAACCTACGTTGTTCCTCATTTTCATCAATAACCTTCTTGATGTCATTAGTTCTCAACTTGGTATCTATGCTGGTGACACAACTATTACTACTGTTTTAATGAGAGGTCTGATTAGTTCAATAAGGTCAAATGACTGCTGATCTCAAAGATGACTCACACTCTGTTATTAACCAGGACTTGTTATTTTTAATGCCTATAAAACAAAACTTTGTCTTAGAAGGACATTTTGTCTTTTCTCAGCCTGGCTTTGGGAGAGTGACTCATTGCACCTTATGTTAAAATTTTCAACTGGCATGATCAGAAAGATTATATTGAATAAATTCCTGCTGTTGGGAAAGTTGTTTCACTGTTATGAGCTAGACAATTTTACTGACCAGTGTAGAATATTGGTTAGCTTGCCAGTGGTCTGACACACAAGTAGGCAAGTGTAGCCAAAGCTAAAACTAACTTGAGTCATTTCATGGAGAAATATATGGGTGAATAAAGACCACTCATACAAATGTATCAGGCAGGTCCATTCTAACAAAATGGACCAACCTAACTGGTGTATTAGGCACTCTCCTATAGAATGAGGTAAAATTAGCTGGCTTGCTTTACAAGGAAACAGAAGAAGGCAGCCATGTTGGCAGGTAAGTCACTTGACTTCTACATCTCCCTCCTCTCTCCATTGTGGAAGCATATTGGCCGTTGGGGAGGAATTAGTTCCCTATTGCCTGGCTGATTGTACGGGAGTAGTCGGGATAGCGCCCGGGGAATCCTGGTTCTTGATGGCTGTGATTGAGTAGGGCCTTGGGACGCTAGGTAATTTCGCAATGTAATGTCACCATTTCCCGACTCTTTGGCAGATTGATGTGGTCTACACATATCTGTAATCGTCAGCTCAGGTGACACAAGCATGGCGCTTAGTATGGGTGTCTTGATTATGGGTGCTTCAAGTTTCCTATATTCTTGTTGGGAAGTGTCTCTACTATTCGCCCAGCTATGTCCCATCGATGGCTATTTGGGTTTTGAATAGAGACTGTATCACCCTTATGAAGTAGGGATAGGGAATATGCAGTATGGTTGTACCTCTCGATGAGGTCTGCATTGCGTTTGGATAATTTCTTTTCACGTTTTTGCGCTGCGGCTATCCATTTGAGGTGTGGTTTATATAAATGTGGGTGCGATGGGATAAATTCTCAAAGACGTCTATGAAGCAGGAGTTGCACTGGTGATAAGCCAATGCCTTGGATAGGAGTGTTTCTATATCTTGCATAAGGGCTTGCCTCACTGATTCTTTTAAGTGGTATGGCACTGGTATTGGACTGTGTCTTGCCTTAGGGATTTCCCCCTCCTTCATGTGGATATGTGCTAGTTTACCAGACATGGCTGGGAATTGTCCATCAGTATTGAACGCTGAATCAGCAAATTGTTTCAGTAACCGTTTTTTGAGGTTCTCCACATTTTCTTCGTTCACTGGAAAGGGGGTTTCTTCAGGGCGAATTGGTAGCTGAAATTTTCTGCATTGCTTTTGCTCCACAGCTGCTGTGTGGTCATTGGTCATCCAGTTTAATTTGCTCTGAGCTGTCATAGTCATAGGTGTGGGGAAGTGAGGAGACAGTATACCTACATCAATACAGGCGGCCTTGTTAAAATATATCTTATCAATGTTATTGCAGATGTACAATGCTTGCTTTGTCGATATTTCTCCAACACTAAATTGAACAGGCAACCATCCCTGGCTTATAAGGGTTGAGCCACCTACAGTCATTTCATGGAGAAATATATGGGTGAATAAAGACCACTCATGCAAATGTATTTCTAGCAAAATGGACCAACCTAACTGGTGTATTAGGCACTCTCCTATAAAATAAGGTAAAATCAGCTGGCTTGCTTTATAAGGAAACAGAAGAAGGCAGCCATGTTGGCACGTAAGTCACTTGACTTCTACAACCAGGTCTCTGCTTCAGTCACTTTCTCATTGCAATAACATAATTTCGCAGTGCCTTTTCTAAAAATATTTAAAAACCTTTATGGTAATTGTTCTTTATGAATTTAAGTGTAATACTAGATTGGCAGTTAGGTCTCATCATTTTACAATTGAAATGATTAAATATAACCATAAGCTCTATGCTAACAATTTTTTCTTTCACACTTCATGCTTGTGGAATTCTCATTCACCTTTTTGTTTTCCATTCAACTTTGATATTCAAAAATTTAAATGTAATGTCAATTGTTATTGTATGTCTTCTTAATTCCTGTTCTTTTGATTGTTCTCTCTCTCTCTCTTTAATAATGTTTTTCTTTTTCTTGTATCTTCCACACTCAGTAAACCCTTGCATCTTAGTGGCTTTATTGACTCACTCTGAATGAAATGATTAATAAAAATAATAAAATAAATAAATATAAATAAATAATTACATAAAATGTCATCAACAATGTGATCATGTTTGCATTTAATAAGTTGAAAAATTATATCACATAGAATTTGTCATAGTTTATTTTTCTTTATGCAGTAAGTTTTTAGAATATTTTGGAGTGTTTGAAATGTGAAAATGTTAGTTTTTCTCTACATTATTCCTGTTTATAAATAAAGGTTACTCAATTCAATTTTTACAGTTGCCTTGATAAAGTTTGTTAAGGAATGAAACACATTGGTATAAAAGGTTTTCCTCTTGTTTTTTCATATTGTCTTTACAGATATATTTCTAACTGAATTTTTATATATACATGAACAAACACACACGTACATATACAGATGTACATATATTAATAAATTCTTAGTCTACTAAAAAAACATTTCAACATTCCTTGTCAATGTATTGAAATTGATGATTCTTTGTTGAATACATGAATCTAAAATTATCAAGTGAAAATCTAAAATCCAAATTCAAATAATAAACATCTTTCAGGCTTCAGATTTGTTAATCTCTCCTCTTATATGTCTGATATATATATATATATATACACACACACACACACACACATATGTACATCAGTAAGATCATAGCTTAATAATGATAAAGTCATTTATTTTATGCAACAATTTTTCATCATATCTTTTTCTTCTTTAATCTTATGATAAATATTAATCATATAGATCAACAATTTATATAGAGAAAATTTAAAATGAATATTAATTTTTTAACCAATAGCCAACTCATCCATCTTGTATTTTTCAAGTCATATCACAATGAAATAATTTGTAGAAGTAATTGTAGAGAGGCAATTAAACACATCAACATATTTAAAGTTTCAACCCTTTGTAAATTATGGATGCCTATACATACATACATATGTAACTGAATGCAGACATAAATGTGTGTGTATGTATATATATATATATATATATATATATATATATATATAGGGTGATTGAAAAGTAATTCCCTCTTTTAAAATACTTATAATTTTTACAAGAAATGGATATGAGAGGAAAGAGTTTAGCATGAGATTTTATTTAAAATTTTATTTGTGCACCAGATTCCACTATCAGCTACTCAAACCAGTAAGGAATTGTGTCAACTGATTTCACCAGGAACTCTTGTATAATTTGTATCCCCCATTCAATTTCTTCCAAAGTCTTGGTTTGGTATAGTAGACTTTAACCAACCCAAAAGAAAAAAATCACAGCATGTTAAGTGAGGACTCCTGGCTTGCCATTCATACATAAAATAGGGCGTTTTTTTTTTCAATCACCCTGTGTGTGTGTAATATATATAGGAATAACTGAAGGACCCTGGAAACAAAGAAACTATGCATGCAAAACATCCTTTACAAATAGTAAATACAGAAACAGCACAATGCTTTCTAAACATATCTGGGAGATTAAAAACAAAAAACAAATCACACAAAAAATATCATGGAAAATAAGGAAAAGAACATCAGACTATAACAATATCTGTCAGCTGCAGAAAGAAATATAAAGGGGAGACAGGCCACCCCCTTAAGGTAAGGCTTCAAGAATGCCAGAAAGCTGTAACACGAGGGGAAGTGAGAAAATCAGGCATGGCTGACCACATATGGAGAGAGAGAAGGGAGATCACCACCCTCTGTGGGATCAGGTTGAGATCATAGACAAGGACTCCATTGGAAAATTGTAAAGTTAAGGAATCAGCACATATGCTAGTCCACAAAAATCTCCTGAGCTGACCAAGCATAGAAATAATAATGTAAGCAAGACTACAACAATCAATCCAAAAACTGTAAACTCTATTAGTAGGAAAAAATAGCGATAATTAGCTTCCCAGACAAAAACAAACTACGAAATAAACAATCAGAACTCATCTCAAAATGCAGAAATGAAAACAATTTTTACTATGGAACTTAAAAATAGAAAACTAAAAATGAACAAGAATAAATGAAAATAAATAAATAAAAACAAGTGAACTAAGTAAAGAATAAACAAATTAATAAACAACAGCCACCAATATAACCATTAGAATAATACAAAAGACTACCCACAATGCATCACTGACCTGTGTATGTATATATATATATATATATATATATATATATTTATATATATAAATAAAAATCAAGCAAATACACAACACATATATCCTGACTATTTCATTTAGCATGAAACAGTGTCACCTCTGGGTTTGACTTCAATGACCACTTATGAGAGAGAGATAGAGAAATGTATAATGTATGTAATTTTTAAAGAATTAATGGATTAATTTTTAATCCTACATTTTTATTACTCTTAACATTTTTAGCGGACACCCATATTTGTAAGAAATACCCCCAATTTTTTTTTTTTTTTGCTTTTGACCACTTGACAAGAGATATCATTACAGTCCAGCATAGCATTCTATTTAAGGAATCCTATGATGCTCACACTGTGGCCAAGTGGTCTAAAACATGCTGTATTAAATGGTAGTTTCTCTTATAAAGTGTGACACAAGTTTCCACACTGTCAAAGAACACACGTTCTTTATTAATTTTTCTTAACTGCACAGGCTGGTCAAAGTAACATACTATCTACAAAAAACATGGGGTGTCTATTTCAAACATGAGGATCCATTAAAAAATAATATTTGAAGCCATAAATATGTGTGCATTTACACACACACACACACACACATATACATATATATATAGTACAAATCAAAAAATGTACGCACACATAGAAAGCTGATTTTTGTATTTTTACCAAGACAAGTGAGTAATATAATTCATTTATTAATACAGGTGTATATATGTACATTATATAAGTCATAAATGATTTAATACTTCGTTGGGTAACCTTTTGCTTTAATAAGGCCTTAATTCTGTGTGGCATACTATAGACAAAATTCTAGTCAGAGTCCTGACCTTAACCCAATTGAAAACCTTTGGGCAATAATGGACAAGCATGTTGGTAATAGGAAAGTTAACATGAAAGATGAGCTTTTTTGCAAATTAAAAGGAATGCTGGAATAATCTGGTGAAGGACATTGACTTACTAAAGAATTTGCTCTATAGCATGCCATGAAGAATTATAGCCATTACTAAAGCAAAAGGTTACCTAACAATATATTAAACCATTTTTTGACTTGTATAATGTACATATTTACACCTGTATTAATACTTTGTATTAATAAACAAATTCTATTATCACTTGCCTTGGTAAGATTACAAAAATTGACTTTCTATGGGTCATCAATTTTTTGCCTTATACTGTATACAATATATATATATATATATATATATATATATATATATATATATATATATATAATTGCTATCCAAAAAGGTCAATGTGTTTAAACTGTGCACAAAAGAGATGTAGTACAGACTTTTGTCACTACCTGTGAGAGCAGTAACTTTTCTGAGATTGCCACATACATGCTGAATAAGAATGCTTCAAAAGAGAAAACTGGAAGTTGTTTGGCTAAGAAATCTTTTTAATTGGTCAAATTCCATGAAATTTGAAATAACACTTCTTAACAAGAAAGAAAGAGTACCAATTTTCCAGCAAAGAAATTCTCCTTGCATTAAAAATCAGCATTTGAAATCCTATTTTTTTATATAACAATCTAACACCATAAGTATGTGTGGAAAATATTCAACTACTTGAGCCATAAGTCAATTTCTATATAAAATGTACATATTTACTAGGCAAACAAACATATACATATCTGTAAGATCTGTATATATATATATATATATATATATATATATATATATATATATATATATATATATATGTATATAAATGTCTGATACTACAAAACATATAAATAGTTTTAAAGAGACAAAATTGCATATTTTTCCCTTAAAAAGATAACCTTTTTTTCAGCCAACACCTCATCAGAAGAATCAATGGCAACTAGTATAATATTAACAAGAATCCATGGGATAATAGACAAACTGGATGGAAATGAGGCACTACAATTAAAATACAAATATTAAAAAGGGGAGGAAAAAAAAATTTCTCTTCCTACCAGCACAAAGAAGGTTGGTGCAATTTAATGTATACTGGACTCTAAGGTATGCAAATGCTTTTCTGACTGTGCTTTGAATGAAGAAAACCATGAATCTGTGTATTTATGTGCATAATCTTGGTTATGTAAGAGGTGTTGACCTATCACAGCATCCTGTGCCATCTTCATCAGAAGTGTATTATGGGTGCTAATATCCTGTCTGATATTGCCAGGTACATGTTGTGAAACACACATTTTAAGGCACTGATTGGTTCACCCTATGTAGTCAGCCTCACACTGACATGTAAATTTATAAATGACCAAACTATTTTGTAGATAGGGCAGGACATCATTAGCAAACAAAGAAAATCTGGGGGAAGAAAAAAAACAAACTTATCACAGGCTAACACTCTGTTAGCTAAAATCTGGTTGCCCCTCTCCAACCACAGCAATTTCAGAAACACCAGACACAAACCAGGACCAAACATAGGTGGAGACTTAAAACTTTTAACCAGTCACTCAATTGTACATTTGATAACATTCTCTGGGTAACCATTATATTTTTTTTAAATGAATATTGTTTAAATTGTGATTAGATTGTTATGGTGTGTGTATGTATATATACATATATATATATATATATATACACACACACACACACACATATATACATAAATTCCCAAGAGGATAGAATCCAGGAAGAACTCAATGTCCAGGACAGAGTAAGAATATAACATAAAAGGCTCAAACACTAATATTCCATGGTTATAATTTATTACATTGGAATCATAATCACGATTCAATTCATCAAACCTACAAATTCAAAAATTTTTTTTTTTGAATTTGTAGGTCTGATGAATTATTTTTTGATTGTGTAGGTTTGATGAATTGGATACTAGCAGTAGAGCCTGGCGTTAGCCGGGGATGTTATAGTAAGAGATAGATCAAGTATTGATCATCATAAAGACTGAAAAATAAAATTGACAAAGATTATTGTTTAAGGTTGACGGCCACGCATGTCTTAATTATTTTTTTTTTTTTTTTTTTACGAATTGGTCAAACCCAAACTTAAACAAAAACATTGTTTTCAATCGTTATGAGTCTATCGATTGAATAGAATTTTATTATAAACAATTGTCTTGTAAATGGAATTTTTAAAGCATTCTGAATGTAAAAATAAAGAAAAATGTGTGCAAGACAATAAGAAACACTACCTGCCAAAAAAGAAAGTGAAGTTTTGTTGAAATCGGTTGAAAAATGTAGGAAATCCGATCCCATATATAAACAAACACAAACACACACTCACAAACAACCTGGGTTTTATAAGTATAACTCGACAATGCCCACTTTCTCTTAGCGAATATTGTGTATCCTGTTGCGTTAGTGCGTGTATGGAGGCCGTCTGTAAGGGGAGGAGAGGGATGACCCTGGCGCCCAAAAAGGCACCCACATGTGGACAATTATTGAAGTTTAAAAAGTCAATTATGAGTCAAATTTTTAATGCATTCTGAATGTAAAAATAAAGAAAAAAGTGTGCAAGACAATAAGAAACACTACCTGCCAAAAAAAAAGTGAAGTTTGTAGAAATCGGTTGAAAAATGTAGGAAATCCAATCCCATATATAAACGAACACACACATACAACCAACCAACCTAGGTTTTATAGTAAGTATAATTCGAAGTGAGTTGTCCCCCCTTTATTAATACCTCTTAATCATGTTTTCAAATTGATTTTGTGCAAAAACAATTGTGTTTTTCCAATTTTTGGCGCTGTTAGAACCACCGCAAAGTAATTTTACGTAGTCCTGTGAAGTTTTGTTGAAATCAGTTGAAAAATGTAGGGAATCCGATCCAATATATAAATGTACAGGCACACGCACACATCCTGAGTTTTATAATAAGTAAGATGATCTAACAAATCTTATTCATTTAGTAGTCTTTCTGTATTCTTTTACAATTTATGATTTTTACTTATTGAATACAGTAAAAAAAATTTGGACACCATGTGTATTTAAAGTAGTTTCCAGTTATTATTTTTAGTTAGGAGGACTTGTGTAGGTTTAGATTTCATTTGCTTACTTTTTGTGTATCGTTCTCTGAAAATAAATGCTGAGTCACCGGAAGTTAATGGCATTCAGACGTTTGAGTAGTTGTCAGTAACTTCTGGTTGGATGCGATACACTTAGCCGTTCTTTCAAATTGATTTTGTGCAACAACAATTGTGTTTTTCCAGTTTATGGTGCTGTCAGAACCACCGCAAGGTAATTATATGTAGTCCTGTGAAGTTTTGTTAAAATCGGTTGAAAAATGTAAGAAATCCGATCCAATATATAAACGTACAGACACACAATCTGCATTTTATAATAAGTAAGATGTTACTAAAGGGGAACTCGAAACTAAAAAAGTGGAAATTTAAAAAGGTAAACAAAGGTAAATCCAAAAGGAAATGGGGTTTTAGTACAATTGGCTAACGTGTGTAGGGTTGGGTTAGAACTATTAAACCAAAAAGCAGCTAGAACACATAATTAACAACTTGCGGTATCCAAAGTTGGCAAATAAAGTAAGCCAAGTACGTGCATGTGGGTAACAATAAATCCAAAAGTGTGAAAGCACGCTCGAGTCATGCAGTAGATATGGTTGACCTTGAGTGACATTCCACTCTCTATTAAACAAATCGGCCAGCGAAAGAGGAAATCACGGTAGATATCGCTGTCATTAAAGTAGGGGAAAGAATCGGTAACAGTGACCGTGCCCTCTCAACACAAACCTTAAGTGAATGAAGAGAGAGTTACAATGCCCACTCACTCTTAGCGAATATTGTGTATCCTGTTGCGTTAGTGCGTGTATGGAGGCCGTCTGTAAGGGGAGGAGGGGGATGACCCTGGTGCCCGAAAAGGCACCCACATGTGGACAATTATTGAAGTTTAAAAAGTCAATTATGAGTCAAATTTTTAATGCATTCTGAATGTAAAAATAAAGAAAAAAGTGTGCAAGACAATAAGAAACACTACCTGCCAAAAAAAAAGTGAAGTTTGTTGAAATCGGTTGAAAAATGTAGGAAATCCAATCCCATATATAAACGAACACACACACAACCAACCAACCTAGGTTTTATAATAAGTATAACTTGAAGTGAGTTGACCCCTTTCATTAATGCCTCTTAATCATGTTTTCAAATTGATTTTGTGCAAAAACAATTGTGTTTTTCCAATTTTTGGCACTGTTAGAACCTCCGCAACGTAATTTACATAGTCCTGTGAAGTTTGGTTGAAATCGGTTGAAAATATATAATCGAATATATAAACATAACAGACACACACACACGCACAATCTGTGTTTTATAATAAGTAAGATGTATTTGTTTGACTCTAGTTAGTAAAGACTTTTGATACTTGCCAAAATGTTACTCTCACAGAGAGTGACAAAAGTAATTTAGTCATTCTTTTTGACAAATATGAACTTTGGTGAAGATTGAATTTATAAAATATATATAAGTTATTATGTATATTTATTAATATATACTTAATAGCTCTGTTATTTAGTATTGAGCACTGTTTTTCTTACACCAAAGAATATTTATATGTATATATATTTGAACACTTACAATGTACATTTATTCATATTTATCCTTTTGAGTATATTTGTACGTGTACACACACACATGTGTGTCTAAAATAAAGAAAACTTATTACTTTATGCAATCAGTAGCACCTGCTCCTAACTAATAATTTGCATACCAATTTTGCATGTTATTTCATTCCCCATTGGGTTATCTATGAGACTGTCCTTGTGCCAGAGTTGGTATAGAGTCACAAAAATCTTTACATCTCTGTCACATTGATAGTAAAATGGATAACTCTCAATGAAACATGAATAATTATTAAATCTTTTCAACTCCACTACCTCTTGATTGACTGTTAGAAACATTAATATTTTTCCTTGTAAATAAACTCTTTTGATTTCAATCATAACTGCAAATGACTGCAAAACTCCCCCTTCCTTATTTTATAGGCAGAAGTCTACAAATCACCTTCCCACTAATTTAGTGTTTTTCTTTTTGACCATATGCTACACTTTGCTCTTTTTTTTTTTTTTTTTTTTTTTTTTGAATAGTGGAAATAGTTTGATATTTTTATCATTATCTATATTTTATCATTTTTTGATTATGTCTTTATGGACAGATCCCCATAATGTTGCTGATGATTGTGATTCTTTTATAGCTAAAGTTATTATTTTTAGTTATTATTAGCTTTTGATATGATCCAGCCCATATCTGTTTTTTTTTTTTTTGTTTTTTTTACTGATTCTATGTCCAACCAATCAACATTGTTGCTGTTTGAAATGAAATAACATAAAAGTCTGCCTTAAAGGAAGACTTAATGTTATTGAAGTTTCATGTGACAAATGAAGAAGAAAAAAAATTCCAGCTAGAAGCTGATTAAACCTACAATAATAGACGTTGCTTTAAAAGTCACAGGGAGCATGAAACATTAGACTTAGTCAATCTGAGAGAATAAAGCTCTAAGCATTTAGAAAAAGAAAGACTAAAAATCCAAATAGTAAATTGAAATTTGGTCTTTGTTCCTTAAAGAGCATCAGTTAACTAAAAGAGTTTATTTTGACAAAGCAATAATCCCACATCATTGAAGAATTAAAATACATTTATGTAAAATAAAATTGCAACATCTATAATGTGTTTCAAGCTTAAATGTATCTGAATTTAAAACCTGAGTGGTCAAATGGTCAATGACTAAACTTGCTCTCACACCTGACCCTAATCCAGTGAGGAGAGTAATTGAAACCCAAAGAGTACAAAAAACAAGAGCTGTTAAAGAGCAGATGAACACCTAAATGTCCATCCACCGCAAGGGTTAAATAGCCTCATTAACTTGCAATTAGCCAAACATGAAGAGGTAAAGAATCATGGAGGGTTTCCCTCCCAACAGGAGTGAAAAGGACCTGGATTTGGATTTGAGAATATGTAAAGGTAACATAAGAGTATTATAGTAAATGATCATATATACCAGATCAATATTAAAATAGGTGTATCAGCAATACTCTATTTCTATATTAATACACTGTATATTTTCATTGAGTGTTAACACATATCTTATGCTCTTGCATCCTGAGGGCCAATAATATACTGCAGTAAATTATTTCATCTACCTGCACATGCTGATACAAAACAGCAAGAGTTGTAGGTGGGCTAACTGAATGAGTTAGGTGCTGCACCATCATGGGGAAAATTGCTAACAAGTATCCTGGCTAGGGAAATTATCAGGCATCTTGTAGAGTTATTTACACTATTTACCTGTGAACATATATGTGATAATGATAAAAAAGAAGAGGGCAATAGCTGACAGGTAAACAATAACTTCTTATACCAGAAATTAAAACAAAATCAGGGATGGTAGCAGATTAAGTTGAACAGGGTTCTTCATGTACAGTGTTCTCTTCAAAAAATTGTGGAAAGATAAATTCTAAGAAAGAAATAGACTTATCCTCAAGCAGCATTGAGTTTTGTCTTTCAAAAAATAGAAATAGACTTATCCTCAAATAGCATTGAGTTTTATCTTTCAAAAAATAGAAATAAACTTATCCTCAAATAGCATTGAGTTTTGTCTTTCAAAAAATAGAAATAAACTTATCCTCAAATAGCATTGAGTTTTGTCTTTCAAAAAATAAAAATTTTGATTGAACAAAATTTCAATTCACACCAACCCAAACACATTTGAGACTTTGATAATCACTTCTCAGTGTTATTAAGCCTAAAATCTTCCATTAGAGATTTTGATCCAAGTAGTTGGTATCCTATTCCTACAAATGTTTTGGTTACTAAAAGTTCCAAATAGAGAAAATAATACCAATCTATTCTTATAAAAGGTCACTTGTTGAAAGAGCAAGATTTTTTGATGTTAGGAATATCTATTTGTTTATTCTTTTAACCCTTTAAAGTTAAACATATTCAAACCTCTACCCTGTAAAGATTAGCTCTCAAAATCTCATTGTTTTTAATCAAAGTTTCACTATGTGACTTCCTGCATTATTTGTGATGATGATATCATATATTATGGTAGACCATACTACATTAGCTTCTGAAACTGGGAGGGGGATTATGTGTAGAGATACTGATAACATTGTTTGGCTCAGTATCTTTTGTTGAATAAAGACTTTCTTAAGGTTATCACAGTTTCATCTTGCCGCTGTTTTGAATTACTTTTAAATTCATAATAATTTATTCAACAAAAGAAGAAGAAACAATGTCCAAAATACTCAAATCAATGCCCCTAATACTTTTAAGGAGGGAAAACATTGAGAAAAAATGTTTGTAAATTCAGGAGGAAGTACCAGACAAGTTTCGATCTCTGATAAAGTGGGTTTTCATCCGGGGTACATTGAAGATTGTACAAATTATAAATAAGCCATCCAAACATTAGACCAACTATATAAGACACCTAATGAGATCTCTGCTAAGCATCAGTTTCTGACCAGAAGCCAGACGATTCCCTTGAGAATTTCTTCAGGAATTCTGAAATCTTACTAAAGATTACAACTTTAAAAAATTCGTAGCTGAACAATACATAGAACAAATCTATGATGCCTTTATTAGTGGAATTTTATCCAATTATATTCAGCAGTGGTTGCTGGAAAATTCAACACTGGATCTATCATTGGCCTTCAATCAAGAACATGCATTTGAGCTCACTCAAAGAAATTCACAACTTCTCTACAAGCACTTTGGTAATCCTGAATATCTATCTCCCAAATCTCTTTCATGTAACTACAATGATCACCATAAAAGGCAGACAGTTTATTGCTCCTATAGATTCTTGTAGTTAGGAAACTTTATTAGTAAAGACACATGCAATGTATTAAAACTGAACCTGTAGAAAAAAATGTGTCTATGGCTCTTAAAACTATGGAAGCCAACTATACCAGTGTTTGCATTACCAGTATTGAAGTAGGTGGCAGGAAATATGGAAAAGTAAAATTCATGTGTGGAGGTATTCTCAGATATGAGTTTCAAAAGCTACACAAAAAAATAATCTTCACTTATGGTAGGAACAAAGATGACTTAAGAGTTAGTCAAAGAAATGCACACTGTGTTCTTGCTGAAGCTAAGATTTTTGTGTAGCTTTTGAAACTCATATCCGAGAATACCTCCACACATGAATTTTACTTTTCCATATTTCCTGCCACCTACTTCAATACTGGTAATGCAAACACTGGTATAGTTGGCTTCCATAGTTTTAAGAGCCATAGACACATTTTTTTTACCTTCATTATTTACCAGTATACCTGTGAATATCTGCCCTGCTGCTATGAAAGCCTGGCATTTTAGTAGAGATGGTCAGGCATTCATTGAGAAGAAAATTTTCTAGTTACTCTCAGATAACATCAGTGAACCCTGCTATTCTCCATGCAGAGTCCAGTTGGTTGTTGCAAAAGACCTTATCAATAAGCATAATAAATGGCTCTGTGTAGATTATTCTCAAACAGTTAATCTATCTACACAGTTGGATGTCTACTGTATACCTTGGATTGATGATATGGTAATCAACCTGGCAAGGTACAAAGTATTTTTGACTTTTGACTTGAAGAGTGCTTATCATCAGATCCCAATAATTGAGGCAAATAAAGTTTTCTGCCTTTCAGGCCAATGGAAAACTATACCAGTTTTATAGGTCTCTATGGTTCAAATGACAATGGACAAATTTGTTGAAAACCTTATAGATACATGTACTTATGCAGAGAACCCTCACCATTGTTGGTTATGATCAAAAACAGCATAATCAGAATTGTCAGAGATTCCAAAAAGTGGCACCAAAATGGGGCCTTAAATTAAATGAATCAAAATCTGTAATATCTTCTGAGTCTATTAAAATATTATGCTATAATATAAGCCATTATAGTATTTGGCCAAATGCCAACCACCTTCACCCACTCCAGATGTTGTCAACCTAATTAGATATTGTCTTGCTGAGGCAGACATTGGGTATGTTTACATATTATTCCAAATGGATTCCTTTGTTTTCTATAAAATCCATCCTTTGATTGATACTAAATCTTTTCCAATAAGTAAAGAAGCTTTAGGGACTTTTAATGGGATCAAAGAAGAATTGTGTTCTGTAATGTTTAGTTCTAGTGAAGAAGTACTCCTTATTTGGTAGAATGCGATGCCTCTGACATTGCTGTCCATCCTCTTCATTCCCTACTTTCAACATCTACCAATACATCATCACATGAAAGGTTTTTCAATTTTCCCTGGCGCCCTTCAGCTGGCTCGTCTTTATCATCATGGATTGTCCCCAGACCTGTACTTCTGAGGATCTTTGTCTGGTCAAGTAAAAATGATAATTTTATCAATAGTGTGGAATTGCTTGACGTAAATCCTACATATGCAAATATTGGGTGCCTTGATGGAAGTGAGTCCACAGTATCTCTTCAAAACCTGGCACCTTGTCTATCCACTGAATTGAATGGGAGAATAAGTGTTCTGAATAACCAACATGCTTCTTAGGACCTGGGTGGGGTCACAACATACTCACTTCAACAGTGCTACGGCATGATAATTCAACGTCAGTCTGTAATGATGTTATAGCAGCTTCTAATCAATTTCAGGCTTGTCCTGAAGTTGGTAATGTTCAAGAACATGAAAGGCACCAACAAAGTATAAAGATTTTGTTAAGTGAGTAAAATATTCTCTTTGGTGTTTTGTATGTAAATTTTCTTTTATAAATTCTGCTGCATTTTGCGTAGGGGGGAATTATGTAGAGAGACAGTGACTGTGTTATTTGGCTCAGTTTCTTTTGTTGAATAAAGACTTTCTTAAGGTTATTGCCATTTCCTCTTCCTGTTGTTTTGAATTGCTTTTAAATTCATAACAGGGTGTGTTATGGTGGGTTGAACATTGAGAGCTGATATTTACGGGGGTGGATGGGTTTGAGCAGGTTGAATGCTAAAGGGTTAAAAATCACTTCGTTTGTTTTTGTGAGGAAAACCTTAATTTTTTTCAAATCATTTTTTGTTTTGTTTTTTGTTGTTATAATTTATTGTGATTTGCTTTCATTTTTGACAAGCCTTAAATTCAGAAAAGTCTGGGATTGATAATATTTTTGCCTATTTAATTATAGGGAAAATTATGTATTTAAATGAGTGAAAGGAAAGCAATTAAAAAAGCATTCTTACCTTAGTTTATTTTAAACAAAATATGGAAATAATTTATTGTTACTTTGTATCAAATTCCTGCATATGAATGTGTTTTTCGCTCTCTCTCTAGTTATTGAATTTAATTGTTATTGGTAATTGAATAGGTTCTTCATCAGTTCTGATCATAGTTTGGCCAATAATAATGGAGACAATGCCTTGTTTAGCCTTGCTTCTTCTGTGAAATAACAAATTTATTGCAATCATTTTAATGAATGTGGCTTTATAGGAATTAAATTATATATATATATGTGTATATATATATATATATATATATATATATATATATATACATATAATATTTCAATTAAAAAAATTGCATCAGAAAGTTTGATAAACAATAATCAAAAGGGCAAATACTGCTAAAATACTTACGAATGTAGTTGCAGAGCTACCACATGTTATTTTTGTATAATTTAGAAAATAACAATAATAACTCTATTCACCAATCCTGGAAATTTGCAAACTATTATTTTTTAACTAATGAAAATCTTGTATTCAAAAAGTTCAAAAAATGTGAAATTAGATTTTTATGGATATGAAAATAGAAGCCTACTACTTCTCAGAGTTAAAAACAATTTCAGGTGCTAGTTTAATCTACATATAGCAAGTATATACACACACATACAAAGACACATGCACACAAAAGAAGGGGTGATCCAGCAGTCACCAACTAAAGACTTGTCTACAAACACGTTAGGCTGACATATTACACTGCACTAAGAACACTTCATTATTTGATAAAACAAACTTCACAGCAAGGAAAATTGAATATTTTGTCATTATTGTATATTTCTAAAAAGAATCTATAAATGTTATTTCAACTGACTTTCTGTTTCTACTTTTCCTTCAGAGAATAACCTTTTTTATGTTTCATTTAAAAGATGGGGTGTTGTTAAATGTTTGGAATCCCAACACTCAGATAAAAACAAAAACCTGGGTAGCCAGATTCCAACAGCTCAACTAGCATTCATGGGAGGACTTACACTTATGGCAGGGAAACAAGTTGAGAATTACTGAAACTTAAATGAGATCAAGACAACATGTATGGAAGTGAAATAACAAAAACTAGATGAAAGGGTTCATATTTTTTAAAGTGTAAGTTAGCATCATATATATATTTCCCATAAATTATATGGATTGAAATTGTTCCAAGCCTCTATATTGTCTCCTTACCAGTTCTTCTGCTGTCTATTGACACAAGCATATTAGGTATGCTATTTGATGTTTTCTTGTACCCCATTTACCTTCAATATTACGCAGCAGTTTGACACTCTTCTTAGTTTCTAACAAAATTTATTAATACTTAGCTAGTTTTTAGAAGGCATCTTTCACTATTACAATATGTCTTCTAAAATGTTTAAATGTCTGTGTTTGTTTGACCCTGACATTGTATTTGCCATCAACAAGGTACCATTTGCATATCTTATAGTTGCATTTTATGTCATCACTGGCTTATGCTCCTCGGACCCTAACACAACTTTATAGATGGTATCAACAAAAGATGGTTTCTTTTTCTTCTTCATTTTATTTGAGCAGCAGGAGTTGAATGCTTGTTCACTGGCTTAGCACTCATCCACATGTGGTTCTTAGCCTGTTTATCGAATTTGGGTGTGGGAAGCATATCAACACTTTAAAATTTTTGCAACCCCAACTTTGCACTGTTTTCGTCTTATATCTAAAAACTTAGTCAAAGATGATCCATTACTGTCAGACTACTGCACGCACAAGGTATCCTGATCAATTGCTGACCATCCTGGCTGAGCCTCTGCATTCTGTAACATGTTGTTATGATTGTGCTCACTAGTAATAAATCCTTGTAGGACTCCTTGCTATCATCAGATTGCCTTGCTCTAAAGGTTGAATAAATCCACTGAGAAAACCTATCATATTTGTAGGAAAGAAGACATGGTCGCAGAGCTAGGAAAATTTGCAAGGGTGGGTGAATGTATGCAAATTTGTATGCAAGATCAGCTGGGCATAAAAATCACAATGCAAGAGAGTACAGTTTTGTTCTTGAATGCGGTGTATGGAGAGATTTTTTTTCAGTTAGAAAGAGATTACTTGGATCAGTTTCACACATGCCACTTTCTATTTTTGGATACTTTCAGTTAATTTTCTATCAGTATGCAGGCAGCTTGCTCCCAGTAACTGTTATGGATTAGTCTAATAGCCTTCCCAAATAATGCAAGTTTACCTGGCAATTCCAATAGATCTTGGTGCCGTACATTATCAAATACATCTGAATAGTCTATAAAATATAGGTATATGTCTTTCTGTATTTACATTGCTTGCCCTTATATCATTCTATTCATAAATATTGCATTTCTTGTTCTAGTGTCTATAATGAAACCAAACAGTTTTTTTGTCCTATTTTTATTTTAAATCTGCTACATGCTCTATTAATCAGAATCTGGATGATAAACAGTTATGTGGCTCGATGAACTGATTGTCTGTTAGAACTTACATTCATTTGTACCTGGTTTTAGGCATTGCTAAACAGATGGATTTACTAAGATATTCCAGTATGTTCCTATTGTTAACGATTTCATTTATTTCCATAATCTGGTTGATCCCAAAATCTAATGGTAATATCAGCTGTTTCTCTACAAGGAAACATTTGGCATTCACTAACCAAGCAGCTATTACTGCTGCTTGAAATTTATAAAATCTTCCTTTTAAAACAATTTTTCAGGAAAATAGGTTTCTCAAGTCCAGTAGCTGTTATCACTCTTTTCAGTGCTTCTTTCCTAACTTTATATTTGAAGTAGTGCGGAATGTCAATGTCTTGATTATCTTACTATTTGCTGTTTGATTATTTTAGTTGTTACTGTTGTTAGTAGTCCTCAAGTGATATGGTTCTTGTTATTTGGTATGTTTTTTGTTTGCGATTCTGTAGCACCAGTCCACAATGTTTGAAGAATGATGGTCTTCACCAAGATCCAAGGCTGCTAGAATCTGTTTTATAATCTCACCTGGTTCGATTGTTTTGTTTCTGTTCATCTTGCAGATAGTACCTTAGATTTTAATATTTTAGGGCCATCCATATTTTTGTGTATTGTAGGTTTTGCTCTTTAGCATTGTAGAAGAGTTTTCCATTGTTTTTGTTCCAACTTTGGAATATTCTTTCTTTTTCTAAAGACTGCATCTAAAGACTGCTCTTAAATTTTACTCATTTTATCTTCACATTTTGCAAATCTTGAATGAATTTTATGGTTATTTTTTTTTTTAAATTAGTTTACCATAATCTCTTTTTATGGCTTACAATGTAGATAAAACCTTGCACTGTTTATAAAGTTGCAGGTAATTCTCTACTTGTAAAATTGGTCATAAAACTAGCAGGAAAAATGTTTTAAAACAGATAAAATACAAGAATAAAAATAAAATTGTTGTAAATATGTGAGAATTTAAAAATCATTAATCAAACCTTGCAGTCAAAAGATATCTCTTAAAACTGATGAACATTTGTTAATATTTTTTCTTTGTTTTTAAGGAGTATTTAAAAATTTGAAAAATTACTTTTTTATTTTCCACTCTTATATCCCAGTGGCATCAATTTATCAGAATAAATATTTCACCTAAACTTTATTGTCTTTTGGGGTTTAGCAGAGATGGAATGATTGGCTAGGAGTTATCCTGATGGATGAGAAAATGGATTTCTTCAAATGACTGGCAAAATTGAAATTGTTCAATACATTTTCAAACTGAGTGCAGATCCTTTTTAAGGAATCAAATATTTGTAGAGCTTTAATTATTTAACTTGTTTTGTCAAACAGTAACTTATATGTTTTAAAAATTAGACATTTAGAGTTTGATTTATTTCCCAACAAATTAGAAAATTGTCTTTCAGTTTTTGATAAATAATTTGAGCTCAAACAAAATCTGACTGGAAGTCTAATGATCTTGTATTTAGTGAGTGGCAATTGTGTTTATTGAATGACTGTGTTTTATATTTGTTTATTGAACAGGAATTGTTCTTGTCCACCATGAAAAGATTTGAATTTTTGAGGTTACTTGGTTATGTGAATCATGAAGAACACTTTAAATAGACACACATAAACAAACACCCCTTTTTTTTTGGTTGTGGGGGGTGGGGTTAATAGCATGTTTGTCTCGTTAGAACAATTATGACTGAGTAATGACTTCAATCATCACTTGGTGCCCCATATTTTTGGCCTTATGCTATACCTAAAAAAATCATCATAAAGAAGTCCTTTTCACCTCTATTAAAAGAGCTTAAAATGGCTTCAATCAAATGAATTTTTTAGACTAGTGTTTCTCAACCTTTTCTTTCTTATGGGACATTTTTGGTGTCAAAAAACATTTCAGACCCACATAAAAACAAAATAGAAATTCCATGTAACAGAAAATAAATTTTATTTACAAAAGCAAAATGTAGTAGAAAAGGAAAAAATCCTGACTAATAACTATACTGCTCCTAGTGTCTTCGGGCCAATTTAAAATAGTTCCCAGGCCGACTATTGCACTTCAGGGCCCATGTTGCTTTAAAGGAAACAATCCTTCATTAGGCTCTCTAGACTGGTGCTACAAGATCACAAAGAGCTTTACAAAATAACAAAAAATTATTTGAAAACATCCAACAGTAACAACAATAAAAATGGGTGGCACATGTAATTGGAAGAAAAAAAATGATATAATCAAGTTCCACACTACCAAGTTTGGAAGGTAACCCTGTCAATATTAGAAAGAGTGATAACAGTAGACTTGAGAAGTCTAATTTCCTGAAAAACTGTTTTAAGAACAATATCTTATGAATTCCATCAAATAGTAACACTTCACTCAGTGAATGCCTCTTGTATAGAAACAGCTACTTTTTTTTCATTCCACCTCAAGCCACAATAATACCACAATGGGGCATAGGTTGCCTGGAGTGAAATAGAATGAGATTTTAATATGGAGAAAGGACAATAAAAGAACAGATTTCAGGAAGACAGAATATGGCAATTGACATTACATTTAAATTTTGGAAGATTGTAGGTGGAAAGGAAGCAAGAAATCAAGTGAGTTTCACAAAGGAAAAGTGCAAGAAAAGTAACTATTAGAATAGAAGAATTGTTGCATCTAGGTAGTTCAACAGTGGGACCTAGCTACCAATCTAATAGCACGTTCATGCAGTCAAGACACCAAGGAGGAAAGCTCATCAAAAAAATTGCCATGAAAATATTGGAGGTTATTTTTCAGAGCAGTTGCTTGTTTTACTTTGTTGAACCTGTTGGACTTGCTACTAAAGACAGGAGTAAATAGTTCTGTCATCTCCATACATACCTAGTTGGGAACTTCTGATATCAGAAATGTCATTGTTGGACAATAGAAACAATATAGGTTTAAAGATAGAGCAGTGGGGACCCCACCTCCGAATTAGTGTGAAACGAACTAGAATCCTGTCCATTCAATACAACTTTCATTACACAATTTCTTTTTGAATAATTGAATTAAGCTAAATATTCACCCAGAGACGCCATATCTGTTAAGCATGTGGAGAAGTCAAGCATGCAAAACTCTGTCATATTCCTTCATTTGGGCTGTTTGTTATTCATAAGTTGTTTTTTGTTGTTGTTTACATTTCATTTTTTTTAATCATTGCATCCCAAGGAAGGTAATAAAGCCACTAAAATGCAACACATTATTGAGTGTTAGAGAATATGAGAAAAAAAAAAATTATTAAGGAGAGTGAACAATGAAAGAGCAGGCATTAAGAACACAGAAGATAACAATTGACATTGCATTGAAATTTCTGAAGGTCAAAGTTGACTGGAAAGTAAGAAATCAGAAGTGAGTTCCACAAGCGAGAAGTGTGAGAGAAGAAACTGTTTGCATAGAACTTATGGTTACATCTAACCATTTTAATCATAAAATGGTGAGACCTTGCTGCCAATCTAGTACTGTGCTTAAATGCATAAAATTTATTTACCATAGAGGAAACTTCATCAGAATATTTATTGGAAAATCACAGGGAAGATACATTATTGTTTAATTCTTTATCAGAAAAGAATTATCTTGTTCCTTATTTCATATTCTTTTCTCTGAACTGAAAACAAATTCCTTACGAATGAAATTTAACATAAAATAAGAGGTAAGCTAATAGTATTTTTTCTTTTTTTAAAAGTGTGTGTGTGTAGAATGATTCATTAAAATTTATTTCATTTATTTACTTATTATTTTATAAAATGAAAGACAATTAAAAATTACCAGATTTATGATGATTGCTATTAATATTTAATAAGTGTTGTCTGGAACAATGTCACAAGTATGGGACAGATTTTAAACTGTGAATGTAGACCATTTCCTCATTGAACAAAACACGCATGGATTTTGGGCATTCTCTGCTGAAAATAAGAAACCTCAGCAGTGTTTCTAGCTCATTTATATAGGAATTAGCAGAACATGCAAATTTTGATATGACCAATTGTGGGTGTTTTAGGTGCTACATTTAATGTTCTTGGCTGACATAATGTGGAAGATTATATTGAATCAATTGCTAGGTTGTCTTCTTTTGTTCACTGTGTCATATTAGACAATTTTTTTCTCTCCAGAATCTACCTTAGATATTTAGAAGTCTATTATTCAACCATGTTTTGAATATTGCTGCCAAATATGTTCTCATGTTCCTAATATATATTTAGAGATCCTTGATAAAATCCAATGGCGAAAACACAATGTTATTTGTCCTGACCTGGCATCATGACTCCAGTCATTTTCCCACTGCTGTAATGTTGCTTCCCTCTGCCTTTTCTATAAATACTTTCATGGTAATTTTTCTGATGAATTTTGCTCTATGGCACACCTGAGACTTTAAGAATTTAAGCACAGGACTAGATTGGCAACACAGTTTCATCATTTTACTTTTTGAATTGGCTCCAATGTAACCATAATTTCTTTAGTAAGTGTTTCTTTTCTTGCCTTTTCAGCCAACTTTGAACTCCAAACATTTAAATGCAATGTCAATCATTATTTACTGTCGTCTTGATTTCTTTTCTTTTATTGTTCTCGTTCATGTTTTACTTTTACTTATTCTTTTACACCCACTAGCACCTTCTGTCTTTGTGGCTTTATTGCCTTTATTGGAGTGAAATAATTAAAAAAAAAAAATAAATAAAAATTTCAGTGCCAAGCGGCTACTACTTGTAGCCACTTGTGAGTGTTCTTACTGCTGGGTGTGTTGGAAACTGTTGGTATTGACTGTTGGCGACCTTCACAAACCCTTCCACTTACAACACTGAACTGGTAGACATAGTAATGGTCTGTGAGTCTAGGTTATACTTACATATATCTAAAAATAGCTTATTTACGATATCATAATCTGTTTGCATATTATTGAGCAGCCATTACATCTGGTGAATTCCTCTGTCACTAAAAATGCCAAATATATTTGTTATTGTGATAACAGTTTCTTGCTACAAGGCTGAAGAACAGCCTACAACTAAGTATGACCTGTTTTTGCCATTTCTGTGATGATGATTCTTTCTTTTTTTAAAATGTAAAAGAACTGTTTATACCCAAAGGCTGAGCTGGAAGGACTGGGATCCATCATGTCTCCGAGAAACTCTAAAGTTGTCTGCAAACGTGCATTTCAAATGAGAGGTGAAATCTATGAAGAACAATGACTCCAGTAAAGACAATGGATTATTGCTCTGCATTTTCAGTTGGGACATATTGCACTTTGAATGTTTCGGCTTTGTTTTTCCTGGACAATAATCTTTATATTGATTTTTCATCTATCTGAACATTATATGGCAAACTATTGAGCAGTTTGCCACAAGGTTCATGTGTCAGGGGGCACTGTGTTATCTTATTTAACTTGTAAATCTAGTTTTTATAATCAACAATATCAACAATATTGAGTTATGTCTGTAGAATTCTTATTCTTGTCCTTGTCAACATGGTCAGTCCAGATATATATAAATTTACTTATTGTCTCATGAAAGCAATCATTGAAAAGTATAAACAAAAATTATTTACTGGCAAAATTTCTAAGGTCTGGTCAGTGAGGTATTTTTTACTAATCTTTATTTTTACATTAAAGCATTTACAGGTGATCTCCTAATACACATACATATTACACATATACCTAAAAATAAGCCCTCACCAAGGTAGTGAGGGTACTGTTCCGATTCCCCCAAAATAATTTTCTCTCTCCTCTCTGTGAAAAAGATGTTGAGCCAAAACATATTTTCAAACAGTCCTTCCAACCTAATGGCTAGGGGCACGTTCCACTCCAAACATTCTGGTTATGACCCTGTTTGAAGAAAAGGAAAAAGCATTTTTTTTTTTTTTTTTTTAAATTCAAACAAGTTGCATGCTAACTGATGTGGGTTTTTTTTAACTGCATATGCTTTCAGGTCATAGTTGATCATAGCTCTCCACACATTCCTTTTTTATTATCTGTGAATTGCCATGACTTCTTTTGGAAGATAGTGAAGTGGTTTCCTGCTTCTTTTTCTATGGCTTGAATTGAAGTCATTCTAAACTGGCTGCCACCCTCAGCTAAAGAGCCCAATTTGTTCTGTATATCCAAGAAAGGGAGAAAAAATTGGATTTGTGTCTTTTCCAAAGGCACTAGCGTGAAAGTGAATATAAAATCCAGTCTGATGGATTAAAGCCTTTTTTCATGAATTTTGTGACATAGTAATTGCAAGTTCAATCCCTGAGTGCAGACTTTAAGTGGAAAATGGAACAGCAATAACTGAGCAGTGCTAAATAAGAACTAGGCAGAGTATCCCTAGATATGGTCAGAAGAACAATCTACCCCTATCTAGAATAAATAAAGGGTTCAGTTTAAAATTCCATGCAGGCTACCCAGATCAAAAAAACACTTGAATGGAGGCAGGAGAGCATATTGTCCAAAATGTTATGATAATAACAACAAAAATGAGGACTTTAATCTGAATGTAAATAATGTAAATTTCTCATCCCAGAAACCAAAACTATTTATGTAAGAACCCCCACCACCAAATTGTTTAATTTGCATTTTCTTCAGGTGAAGATTATATATTTATGCTGAAGAAGATGAAACTAATACATTGAAATATCCATATTTAATTTTTTTTTCTGCCTGCCTAATTTTGATTACATCTAAGCATGATTTTCACTTTATCTTTTATTCTTAATTTCTTCAAAATGTTTTGATACAAATTTTATTGGAACATTTTTCTTTGTGAATACTTGAGCACACATGTTCAAACTCAAATGGAAAATCAGTGTATAAATACAGTTGTTTGGTTGATAGATTTATTTTTTATGCCTTATCAACCCTCTGTGGTTTATTTAAAGCCAAAACATTTCAGAATGTAAGAGTTTGCTTACAGTATGTTCCCAAGTTTTCACACAGCTAAATACTGACTGGATTTGATGCCACTTAATTTTGGTGATTGATCAAAGACTGGGTATAAACACAAAGACATACACATGCAAGCATAGAAATGGTCAGTGGTAAATTATTTTTATGCTTTCAAATAGATTATATGCAGCCTAAGGTGATTATTTTTTTCCACTTAAATTTTGATCTAACATTTTCATTCCATAATCCATGTTATCTATAGACAAATGTTAGATTAAGTACATTGACAATTAAGGAAATACTATTGAAAAAATAATATTTATTTTGTATAAAGTAAATGCCCCCCCACACACACCCATCAGATTGCAAACTTATGGATGTACTTTTATAGGACTCAGAGTTTGTATTATTGCAACTAATCTTGCGTAGTATTGTTCACATTTTCTTGTGTCATAATGTGGGATGGAATAATACTTTGATGTGTATTTTTATTTAAGGCTATCAACATTAAATGACTGGAGTGTTTAGCAACCAAAGTATTTTTTGCACTTTCATTTGCTGAGACAACATGTTCATTTTGTCAGTTACACATTCCTGAATACAGCATAGGGAATATGAATTTTACATTTATGCCCACACCTACACACCTTACTTTAAACATTGGATATACATACATACATACATATATATTATATGGTTCTTTCAGTAGGAATGGTATGAGTAGTGGGAAGGTTCTGATCCAAAGAAAAATAAATGTTTCTTTGGTTGAATTTAACCATTTGGTAGTCTATTTAGTGACTTTTAAAATCTGTCAATAGTTGACAGCTGTTTGGGAAGGACATTGCGTTGATGGGCTGGGATTAATGGGTCAGACAAAATTAACAATTTAAACCAACCATACCCTCCCCCTCCCAGACGTTATGGAAAGTAAAAACGTTGGACAGAAAATAAATACTAAGAAACCTTTACTTTCTTTTTTTTGCTTTATTTATATTTTCAGTTAATGATTTTGTTTGTCTTATTTATTGATTTAAAAATTGTTACTGTCCCATAATAGTTGCAACATTTTGTGTATGAAATGTGCCTACAAATGTAACAATTATTATGGGACCGGTAGTATTAAAATCCTTTGGTTTTATCTTATTTTTTTCTTGATTTCCCACAGTTTTCATTAATTTTCCTTTTTTTTTTCCCTTCTGTGTTTTTGTTCTTTTTATTGTTATTTATTCTCCACGTTTTTCTTTTCTCTAAATTCCCCCTATTTTAATTACTCCTCTTACCATCTCCTTCATTTTTCTGTCTTATTTCTTTTCTTTCATTCTTACTTTTTATCTTTTTCCTTCTTCCTCCTTTTCGCTCTCCCATTTTTCCATTCCCTTGCTTTCTCCTTACCATAAATCTTTCATATCTATTATTTTCAGTTCATTGCTTCTTTGTTTTTTCTTCTAGATTTCTTGTTTGATTAATATGTTATATAAAATATGCGTGTGTATGTATGTTTGTACAAATGCCCTTATATGTGGAAGAACATATGTATAATTCTTGAAAACAAGGAACTGATTTATAATTTCATTTGATGGATTTGATGTTATCAACAATCAGTTTTGATAGCCTTTGTGTTTGTGCACATAATCATTCATGCAGTTTTGAGGCAGTTCTTAAAATAAAACAATTTAAATACAATGTTTTGTTTTCAAGATTTAAATAACTGAAATGTCACAATTGACAAAATGCATTCTGATCAGTGAAGAGGTGTTTTTAAAGTATGGTGAACTTTAACTGTAATAATTAAGCAAACAATTATTTTTGTTTGTTTTTTTTTCAATGAGAAAAACTAGGAAATATCTTAAAAATGCTCAAATATAGAAAGATCATGCAATAGGAATATTTCTTTCCATCTTGATTGTGTCAATGTTGCTTTCAAACCATCATTTACTTTTCCATGATGTCAATTCATCTGTGATGTCATCCTACTTTGCCAGAACCAATTTTGATTTAATTTTAATATAACAAAAGAAAATGAAAGCTAATTCTATGAAATCATCTAAGACTATAAAATATGTTCATGGCTGCTCTGTGGATTTCACTTAGTATATCATTTATTAAATGCTAAAAACAGTTTAGAAAATAACTTCTAGGTTGAATGTTCAGATAACAATGAAAAATCTAGGTACGTCTGAAATATAATTGTATCTTTACTCTATTGATTATAAAATATATATACAAATTTTAATCTTATTGTGTGTCTATATATATATATATATATATATATGACAAAGTGGAAAAAGTTTACTTATGATGCATTTTGTCCTTCAAGACTTCAACATAGCAATATTCATCCGATGAAGTTCAGCATATCTTCTGTTATGGAGTGTGAATTTTTTTTTTTTTTCCTCTTCCACCAAATGAATTCGAATACCTCGTCGCCAAGTGTGTTATGGAGTGGTTTCACAGTGGTGGCTTGTATTTGTACTAAGTCAGTCCTAAAATAGGTTTGACGTACAAAACATTAGGAACTTGATATAATAGGTAATGACGCAGAGAAATCTAGTTGTGGTCGCTGATACTTTAGTATCCAACTAACGGTCGTCCGGCATCGACTGACTGACCCACTGAGCAACTGACTCCCTCGTTACTCTTACTACTCCTACTTATTATAGGTGGGAGAGTGTATTAACTATAGAATAGGTGTGTTCCACTATATCTTCATTCAAACATGTTTCATTAAATAATATAGACATATTGTGTCCACTTATTTTTATACAGATCCTTTCCAGTTGTTGAATCAGTTTCTTGATGTCAGAATTTAATTCATCTAGGAAGGTGCTGTAGGTTTTTTTTTAACCCAAATACTTTCACCCTTTTCTAAGATCATCTTCAGGGCTAAATTACAAAGACAAACTTATTGTAACTATAATAAAATCTTCATTCCATTATCATAGTGATTTTAAAAACCTGCGGGAACACACTATTATTTTTTTTTTTTTAAATCATTTCAAGTAGGTGGGAATGCTACTAGTACACAGGTGTTTACAGGGAGTGAAGGTGAGAGAAAAAGACTGGGTATGAGGAAAGGATAAAATCTGAATGTGCTTCAAGAAAATAGAAGATGGTGATTGACATTGCATTTAAATTTTTGAAGATTGTAGTTATCAGGGAAGCAAGGAAATGGAAGGGAGTTCCACAGGTGGGAAGTCTGAGAAAAGAAACTATTGGAGTAGAAGTGGCAGGTGCATTTAACTAATTCAACAGTAAAAGGGTGGGACCTAGATGCCAACCTAGTAGCACGCTTAAACTCCCATAAACTAGATACTGAGGGGAAAAAAGCTCATCAGAGCAATGTCATGAAAATATTTGTAGAAAAGACAGAGGGAAGCCACATCACATTGGTGAGAAATAGACTGAAGTCAAGATGCCAAGTCAAGATTGATCACATTTCAGATCCTACTTTGGATTTTGTCAAGAACCTTGAGATGAGTAGCAGGAATACCAGACCAGATATGACAACAGTATTAAATGCACAGATGAATGGCAGATTTGTAAATATGCAAAATGGACTCTGATGAGAAAAACCTAATGGTACAACTCAGTGACCCAAATTTTCTTGCAGTACATGCAGATATAGATTCAATGTAGGCATTCAACTTCGAGTCAGTTGAAAACATGAGACCAAGAAGCCACACTGTGTTGCTCTCCATGATTCTAGCATTAGCCATGCTGATGGCAAGAGGAGAAAGGTTCTCTATGATGGCTAAATGAGATCAATTTGATTTTGGAGGCATTAAAATTTATGTGTCATTTCCTGTCCAAGTTAACCACCGATTGGATGTTCTTTTCAAGAGAAACAGTCAGGTTAACTTGGTCTGCTCTAACGGATTTGCAAGTAAATGGTAGTTTCATCAGCATAAATGCCAACTTGGGAATTGATGACATCAAGAAAATGAAGATCAGAAACAGCATAGGATCCAAGATAGAACTTTAGGAGACATCATTGTGTGAAAGGATGTGGAAGTGAGCCCATTCAAAACAACATTCATTTTGCAATTTGATAGAAATGATTGCATTAAATCAAACAATCTTCCAATAGTACTGTATCAATGGAGCTTATGTAGAAGACCAGAGTGCCAAGCCCTGTCAAACATCTTTGAGATATCTAGAGCCACAGCTTGAGCTTTGTTGTTATTATCAAGTGCTTGATGTACATATTCAGTGAAAGCTGTTAGCACATCTGTGGTAGACCTGGCAAAATGGAATCCATATTGTTTGTCAGATATTAGGCTGTGAGAGGTAAGATGCTTAACCACTTCAGCATTGATTAAAGTCTTTAATACTTTGCTGAAAAGTGGTAGGAGACTAATAGGGTGATAGAAGGGTCATAAGATTCTTCAGAGTTCTTAAAAACAGGAACTACAGAGTAGGACTTCCAACAAGCTGGAAAGCAGGAAGCAGGGAGGCAATCGTTGGAGAGTTTGAAGAGGACTGGAGCCAGCTCAGAAGCACATTTCTTTAAGATGATGACTGAGCTCCTGTTATCCCTGCTTGCCTTGTCAGAGTCTAATTTAGAAATGATGTCTGAGACCAGTAATACGGTAATGATAGTTATTTTAAAATTCTAAAATTTATCCATTTTTTTACAAAAAAAGTATTTCATTATAAGGGAGCTGAAACCTGTTTGAATGAAGATATGCTGTCTAAATATATATATATATATATATATATATATATATATATATATAGTGTGTGTGTGTGTGTGTATTTAGGCAGCAAATTCTCTTTTAGGCATGTCTGATTGAATAAATTAAAAACATTATGTCTGCTTATTTGGTCATAATTCACATATTCACATTTCTGCATATTACACTTAAATACCTTGAGTGGCACTTGGGCCTTGTATTTGGTGTAAATTTAGTAAAAGTATTGTCAAGTCACTTGTGAAAAATGGCTGATAGGATCGATGGGTATATATATATATATATATATCTAATTGAATAAATTACAAACATTATGTCTGTCTTTTTATCATAATCCTTTCATATTTCATGAATATTATTGCAAGTTGACAATATAGATATGAGAAAAGCATCACGTAGTATGGACAACCATTTACATTGTTTGGACTGTTGTCCTCATATTTATGACATTTCAGCTGTTGTATGCTCTGGCCTTCTTCAGGTGATATTCATTGAAATTTCAAACTGATCACTTTATTTACTTGGGTAGATTGTTCTAGTTCCATGTGCCATGCCTTTTCTGAATATCTCAGTCTCAGTTATCTCCCTTTTGTAACCCAACTCCCCAAGTTTTTGTTCACCTCTTCAACACTTTGGGTCAACTCACTTTTTGCATTACTCAACCAATGTTTTTCATCCTGGGTAAGACATTAAACTACATTTGCACCCTGAGTAAGATGATAAACTGCATCCAGCAGCAAGGCATCTGTTCAGGAGGTATTGAGGAGCGTGGAACCACCTCTTAATTTCTGGTGTTCCCAGGTCCAACTTGACCCAGGGTGTTAGCACCTGTTAGGGTCCCAGCTATGGGCAAATAGTTAACTATTACCAGCAATACTTTTTTGAAAAAAATTCTTACCAGCAATACAATTTTGAAGGAAATATATTACCAGAAACAGATTTTTGACAAAACATAACCAGCAATAAAAAAATGTTTTCGACATTAAATAACCCATTGAGGTTGATATGCCGTAAAACAAAATAAACCAAACCAATCTAAACCAAAGAATACATATTCTGTTCATACGAATCTATCCTAAAAATGTTGTCGGCATTAAATAACCCATTGGGGTTGATATGCCATAAAACAAAATAAACTAAACCAAACCAATCAACCAATGCTTTTATTCACTTGGCCTTGTCCCTTTCAAAATTCCAATATATATCACCTGAAGAAGGCCAGAGCATTCAACAATTGAAACGTTGTGAATATGACAATAAAGCTGAGGACAATGGTCCAAACAATGTAAATAGTGTAACTAGTTATAATACCTCATCCCAGAAATATAGATGGGATCCTTAAGAGGGGGCTGGTGCATACAATGGCCAAAATATCATGAATATGACAATAAAAATAAGGACAAAAGTCTGGAAAATCTCAATTGTTACAATAATTTATCTCAGAAATATAGACACAGATGTTTTAATAAATTGGTTATTCTGGTTGTTGGTTTCATTTGCATGTCTGATTACATTTTGTTATTTTTATATTCTACCCGTACTTAATATATTGGAAAAATAGTCACATAAAGTGAAGTAACTTGTTCTTGGTCTTTTTTTGTTCAGTCAGAATAATCAACTGTTACCAATTATTTATATACTAGTTCACTCTAAAAAAGTGATGGCTAATTTCAAGTAATTTTATAATTGCATTGATCATATTTTCTGCATATCAAGGATTTTTATTGATACAATTAACTCTGTTGTTGCATGGGGAAAAGAAATTTGCTTTACAAAATGTTAAAGAGGAAAATATCAAAAGAAAGCTAACATGAAACTAAATAAGTTAGCAATGTATTAACAATCTGTTTTTCTCTACTTACAAATGAAATATTCTGTTGCTATGCTCAGTATTAACTGATATTTATTAATACCTACTCTTACCATAATAATGGAATATCTCATTATATCAAAGAAGGGTGATGCATGGCCACTACATATATAAAATCATACTGTGTTTTATAGAATAGACTTATTTTTCAAAATGTACATAAAGAAAAGAAAACTTTTTATTCATCTTTTTCAAAAGAAATTCACCCTTAACATCTGATAAATCTGAATAAAAGTAACATAGAATTTTTTTTTTAAATAATAAAAGGACTAACAATTTTGTTGTAATTTTTATAAAGGAGAAAATACAAATAGATGGTTGCTTAATTTTGTAGTAAATTTTACAGTTCTAGTAATATTCTCATTAAAAATTTTTTTTACTATTTTGTTAAACAATTAAAATAAAAACTAGATATTTCCAAGTTGGTGAATTTTTTTTTTCTTTTTTACCCCAAGCTACATAAAACATATTAAAACATACACACACACACACACACATGAAAGACTAAAAATGAAGTAGATTATTTTCTTCACAGCTTAACTGCAAATAATAGGGATCACTTTAAAATGCCTTTTGCATCAGTTTCTATAAGGCAAGAATAAATAAGATGAAAAAAATTATAAGAAAGAATAAAACAAAAAAAAAAAACAAAGTTAAAGATAAGGAGTTGGGCATTTACAGTTGATAATTTTTTGGATAGGGCTATCATTAGTTAAGGCAAAGCATACTGCCAGTTTTACTGTTGCAAAAGCAAAAAAAAAAATAAAAAAAAAATAACATTCCCTTGGGTCAGATGAATTGAATGGACCAGTGCATGTGATAAGAGAAAGAAGCAAACAAAAGTAGACGACAAGGAGATTATTCTAATTTTTTGGTATATCACCTAATCTGCCAACAATCATCCCCTCCTTTATTTTCCTATTCCCATTCTTATTCTTGTTGTTGTTACTGTTGTTGCCTTGTCCCTAAGGAGGAGCTGATAATGCCCAGTTAGGATTCTGGCTTTATTCTAAGACTCAATAGCAAAACTTTCTTTAACAATCCACATACTCATCAACATTGGAATCCCTCAGACACAGCTTATCAGAGAATTCTTTCCAATAATTGCACAGTCTGCTGTGAATTGGATCGACATGATTCTTAGATATTTTGCTTTTTGCCTCTAGTGCAGTTCTCTCTGAATTTTTAGAATTTGCCTTTCAGGCTCTGAAAATGAAGACAGTTCCAAGGAAAGCAAATCAAAGCTTAAACATTTTTGTTCAATAGAGTAAGGAACTGGTTACCAGGCTATTTGAGATGTCACTCTAAGTGCTGGATTTATGAGGCTCATTATCACAAATAATTGGGGAAGAAGGTGACAGAGGAGTTGAATTAGAAGAGAGAAAAATAAAGATAATGAAAAGTGGGAAGGAGAAAAGATTCTATAAATTTAAATTTTTCTTCTTCCTGTTTTATTTTTCACTCCTGATTTAATAGATTTTCTGTTATTGTCATTAATTATTACAGGTTTTCCTTCAATTTTCTCATTCTTTCATTTCTATGAGATTATAATTCCTTTCAATAATTCTTTCACTTGTACAAACATTTTTGTCAGTTATCAATTTATAATTTTTTTTTTCTTTTCTTTAATTCATTACAGTTTTCTTAAATTTTCATGAAGCTATCTTCAATTTTTTTTTTTTATTAAATTTCAGGTTTACTTGAGCTTAATTTGGCAAGGTGGTCAACTTGGGGTTGCCTATTACAATCTGGATACCACAGAAATCTACATGATGATGGATACAACAGAGTCTGACAGGTTCACAACTTTACAATCAAGTAAGTACTTGCCAAAGTAACTCAACAAATACATATCAAGTCGTATTATTGATTTTTCACCAGTATTTATTTTATTTTGGTTGCTTTTATTTTAATAATCAGATAAGGATTATTAAGATATATGCATTGGAAATGAAAGATGATAATTTATTTCACCTGTTATTTACAATGTTTACAGTCTGACTAATGTCCCCATCTTTCTTGTTACTAATATGTTTCAACCATTGCACCCTTTAGCCTTTATTAGATGATGTTGATTCGATTAGTCATCAGAGAATTTAAAATTGAACCCTTTATTTAACTACAGGGATAGATTGTTCCTGTTCTGCGGTCCATGTCTACAGACATATTGTCTGGTTATCTTTTAGTACTGTTCAGTTATTGCTAGTCCTGAAGGTTACTGAAATAGACAGACATCTGAAGAAGGCCAGAGAGCAGGATAGTTGAAACATTGTGATAATAACAACAAAGATGAGGACACTAGTATGACTGTGAAAAATAATGGGAACAATTATCATGTGAAAATAGGAATTGTTGCTTCCAAAGTTCTCAAAAGATGGTTGTCTAATTGCAGTTTTCAGCTATTTTAAATTAAGTTTTTTGAATTTTAAATATGAACAGTAAAGAGACATTCTAATTTCCCAAGAACCTTAAAAAAAAATCTCATTTCATGTTAAGGAAAGCAAATTGAATCAGATGTTATATACTTTCATTAAAATTTAATCATTTTTTGGACTGTTGTTCACCCAATATAAGACCCAAGAGCCACTCAAGGTAGAGGGTTATTGAATGAGGTTGTTGAAAGAGCCTAAAAAGAAAGAAGTGCGTAGTATGAGGATATGTAGGATAAATAATAGTTGACTTTAGACTTGAAGTGGTTAAGATTGTAGTGATTGAGAAAGCATCCTTTTGGGAGTTTGTTCCACAAAGTAATAATTCCAGAAGCTGTTTGAGTTGAACTTTATATTTTTTCAACATTTACTATTAAAAAGAAAATAACATTTAATATTAGACAATCTGTAAATGGATTGATATAAAAGAATTAATCTCTGAAAATGCTGTTTGTTTATTGCTTTGAGAAATGATTTTTCTCCTCTTGGATGGCAGTTTGTGTTGTATTATGCAGGTGGGGGGTATTTAATGGTTTTTGGCATGGAAAATAGAATTGGTAAACAGATTTCAAAATTCCGTGGAAACTGGTTATATTCATTTACAACTAATAGCCTTGAGAAAGGCATGAAAGGCACATCTCTCTCTGCTCTGATACATTACTAGATACCTTGACACATATGCTGTATCAATAGCATACTATAATGACTGATAGAGAGATAATTGGTTAGTGAGTAGTGAAGTGAGCTTGTATGAATGAATGGGGAATAGGGAGTAGGTGGAAGGGATGGTAAAATGACAAATGTTACTAAAAGCTACATGGGATGTGGCAAGTCATGAATCAGCAGATGAAAGAAGAAATCCAGGCAAGAGCAGCAAAGCTGTTGCTCTCATTATCACTCTTGACAAGGTTTAGTTGTATAGTCTATAACAAAAACCTAATGAAAATCAAAGAAGTTTGCATAATTCAGCTTTTTTTGTCATAAAGTTTAATTTGTATTAAATTCTAATGCTAGAAAATTTTAAGCCATTTGTTGTTCTTGAGCGGTGTTCTGTTTATTATGAAATTAAGCAATTAAGATTTTCCTAAAACACTAAAAGAGTGAATTCTAAGGGTTTTAAAATGATCCTATTATAATTGACTGAATCAGAATCTCATGTGACAAAACCACTGAACTATTGTTGATTGGTTGGTTTGTTTTTGTCCCCAACCATTGGCTGCAAAATCAGTTTTATACATGTATACCCACCAAAAATGATAGCACAATTTTCCAGTCTCCACTATTATTAAGTGGTTTTCATATGTATGTCTTTAAATATATTTTCCCAGTTATAATATTAATGTATAGTAATTTTTGGTGAATCACTTTATTATTTTAAAAAAATGAACCTCTATTTTATGTCCAGTAATTCTTATATTAATAATAATTTACTCCTGCCATAAAAAATGATGGCATATTTTGCTAAGTTCCTACTATTATTAAAAGATTTTGACATGTGAATTTTCAAATATATTTCCCAATTATAACATTAATATGTAGTAATTCTTGGTTGAAGTCAGTTTATTACTCAATAATAAGACAAAAACCAATCTACCATTTTGTTTTTATGTGCAGTAGTTTACCCATGTTGTTAAAAAAGAAGTCCCTTACTATATTTTTATCACATGTGACTTTAAATATGTTCTTTTTTTTTTGTCTCAATTATTATTGTTGTATTCTCCTCTTTGCAGATTTGTAAATAGTGCAAACAATATTGTTGCAGAAAGAGCAATCAGTGGGACAGAATTTTAATAGAGGCTACTCTGTTCACTTTCACACTAACATATTTGGGAAAGGCATGAATCCATACTCACCTCAGCTATGAGTTAAATGTTAGTGTAGACTAAGCTCTTTAGTTTTAAATAGCAAGTTTAAAAGTTTGAATTCAAAACTGTTGAAAAGGCAATAGAAAACCACTCCAATATACTTACCAAGAAAATTCATGGCTATTCACAGGTAATAAAGAAAATTCATGGCTATTCACAGATAATAAAGAAAATTCATAATTGTTTATTTTATGTTCTGAAGGAAGATGACGTTTAAAAACAAAAAGTATCTTCTCTTTCACAAATTCATTTTTTTAATTTCTCGGTTTTGTAAACATCTTTCAATAGATAACAAAAAAAAAATATACAAATGCATATGATAGATTAACATAGATTTTGTCTAAGAATTGTTATTATAAGCTTATGAGTTATTGTATATATGAAGCAATGTGTATCAGTTTGGTCAACATGGTTCATTGCATTATGCAGATAGAGTCAGCAAAATTTTGTCCAGTATTCATAAAATACAGGAAACCAAAGATTGAATCAAATCTCTCTCTTTCTCAGATCCCCCCCCATATATATATGTATATATATATATATATATAGGATGAATTTTCCCTTAGAAACAAAAGAAATACACAACTTTTTCCATAAAACTATTATAAAGAAATAAAGTACCCCGGTTGACCAGAACAAAAAAATTAAATTATTTACTATAAAAATTTAAAATATCATCAACAATAATAACACACCTGCATTATCTAAGTTACAGAGAACGAATATTACCTATGAATTCACATGCCCCTTAAGGAACTGCATTCCTGATCAAACCAAATTGATGAATAATTATATTGGGTATACAACTACATGCCTATCAAGAAGATTCACATTACACCTCTCTGACCATAGCTCAATTAGGATCCATTTAAATACACACATTTACCAAAAAAAAAAGAAAAAATGGTTAAAAATAATGGAAGTGCTGATAATAAAAAAGAAAAAGCCAACAGTCAATAACATCAACTATGAACATAGTTACAATGTACTGACTATATTTGGAAAATAAAAAAAAGAAACCTTCCCATAATAAAAAATATATGCATTCAGTTAAAAATATAAATAAAAACCATCCTTGATAATAGCTAAAAGAATAGCTGAAAGTGCTCAGATATTCAGAACACTCAGGAAATTTTTACACACTTTATATCTGGAACAGAAAATACTTATACGAACACAAGAAAAATTGAATACAAGCTTCACCACAGTACCTTATCAGTCATTTTTTAATGAAACGTGTATGTATGTATGTGTATATATATATATATATATATATATATATATATATTTCACACCTCTGAGTTGACAAGGCCTATAAGTAAGTTTTTTGGGCTGAAATAACTATTTGAATGAGGTAATTTTGGATTTCTATTCTATGTAATTTATATGCTCTGTTATTATAAATACATTGAGCTCTTTTTGTAGATCAGTTTTAATATTTTATTAGGATTTACTTGGATTATATACCTACAGATTATTACCTGCACACAGACACACACACACACACATATCTATATATATATATATATATATATAAATTGTTTCTTACTGAATTAGCATGAGGATTTTCTCTCAAATGACATGGTTGATTTGTGCAGAAGAAATATGCTTTCAAATATATGTTGTGTGTGCATGTGTCATTTGAAGAGAGAATTAAAAAGAAATAAAATGTCATGTCATCTTTTACAATGACAACATTACTTGACTTGTTTATCTGTTTGCAAAAAAAAAAAATAAAGCATTTTTAGTATTTGACATTCATCACAAATATTCCGTGTGTTCATCACTTTCTTAAGAATTCTTTTTACTCTTTATACAGTTTACTCTTGTCAGGATTTATCATACATATACATAGGTATGTATATATATATATATATATATATATATATATATATATATATATATATATATATAATTAGAAACAAGCTTTTCTTTGTATGTATTTAAATAAACATATGCATTGATCAATTTATTACTGGAATTAAAAACACTTCAATAAATAGAATTAATCAACCAAAAAATCTATTGTTTGAAAGATGCACGCACATTTGTCTTTCTCTGCATACATAAAAATATGTAGTTATGTTTATCTATTTATAATTTTTAAGATCTATTGATTAAAAGCTGTACAAATGTATAATTGGGCCTGTCTCTTTGGATATTTATTTAGCTAGTCTGGTTTAAGGCATAAAAGGTGTTTAATAAATACTGGCTTTCATATCTGATTGATGGCTTACTTTGTGTTGGTTGTTTTAGTGTTGTGTCCCCAGACAAACATTTCATACTGTACTACCCAATGGGAGAAGTACTAATATGTTGTATCCAGAAAACCTGTCAAAATAAAGAATTACATCATTTGTTTTGTTGGGGAATATCAGAATATTTCATAGATACATTTTCATAACTTACTTGTTGCTCATATGTTTCATCCTTAGCATTCTCAGTATCCTTCTGTAGAACTACGTTTCTGTTGCCTAAAATTGCCTCTACATCTGTGAGAAAATTGTCCAGCATTTGTTGTCATATAATATGATCAAAATTGTATAATAGGTCAACCGTCTTATCTTTGTTTTCAACAAAATTTTCCAGTTGTTTAATATTTTGCATTGTCTTTTTTTGTGTTGCATTTGTTATCAACTGTTATAACTCTTCCCAGATAGTTAAATCTCCAATTAGTAGTCTTCCATCTTGGCATCTCCCTTTTGCTAATGACCATGCATTCTGTCTTCTTACATTTGATGGTTCAACTTTCCTTCTCACTTTCCTTCGTTTACTTGTCTAAATGTACTTGCAGTTTTCTCTTTGTCTTCCATTACTACAGTGTCATCTGCATATCTTATATATCTAAGCTTGTGCCTTTTAAAAATAATTCCTGGCAGAATCGTTAGCTTTCTTATTAAGATTGCCTCAAGTTAAATAAATCTTTTTTGTTTAATTTTATAATCCATTCTTCCAGCACACTCAAATAGTTTTTCTTCCGCATTTAACTTTGGTATCTAACCTAATTAATTTACAAGTAACAATTCGTAAATGGCTCAAATCTTATGTAACTCTCTAGAGACAAGATTTTTTTTATCCGATTTTATTATCTGCTTTATAGAAACAAAATTTAATGACAATGTTTATTTATTGTGCACATATCATGTTGTCTGCACCATCCTGACTTTCACATTTAAATGAAGCACATTCCTTTTTATAATTAACAAGCACAAATTAAGGCAAAAACCAGGACATTCTTTTGACCCGCAAACTTGATTATGACTCCAAATTCTTTATAATCAAAGATTCTAATTATCAGATATTAATGCAGTTTTTTTCTAACAATCAACAGAAACACATATAGGATTTATAATTTAGTGGATCAATAGAGACTTTAAGCTTTAAATATTTCTGGTTTCATTATTGGTGTAGAGTTAGTGAGGCTTTTTAGCACATAATAATCCTAAAAGTATAACTGCTAAACAAAGTGCGTTCATTCTTTTTTGACATTATCCATTTGACTTATTGAGAACAATTACAATGAAACTGTTATGATGAGACTTTTTTGACTCCTGTTTTTCGTTAGTAAAATATACTTATATACATCATGACAACAAAGTCAGACATTTATGCATATATAGAAGGATTTATTTGTCAGAAGAATTTGTTTGTACAAGTTTGATAGATATAAGAAAGTTTTTGTAATGTGGTTGTTAAATGTTTCTGCTTTGTTTTGTGTTGGTCGTGGTGAATGAATAAATTATCTGCAATTTTTAAGTCTATCATTGAAAGGTAATATTAAACATGAGAAAGTGATATTGGTGTAAAAATTATCTGTGGTCTTCATTCCTGGAGCTGCTCAAATTTGCATGCTCTCATGGCTTGAGGTAAATGAAAAAAAGGGTGACTCCCAATTTCTCAGAAGTAGGGTAGCTTCCTTTTTACTAGGGAGTCATGGGAAATTAGTTGTTTTTTTTTTATTTCTTGTGATTGCGAGATGACTACAAATCACTGTCCTTTCAGATCATCCATCATTTATCAAAATTTTTTTTTTTTTATAAAACCTACAAATTGTATATCACTACAGGTCTGAGTCTACATTAAATTTCTCTATGACCTCTGTTTCACTCTTTTCTGATCTTCAGACAAACTGGTTTATTTTTTTCTAAAGTGGATCTAGTTCTGCTTTATTTGTGTTTGATTATTTGTGTGTGGTGGAGAGGAAGAAAATTTTTCTTCTGTGTTTGTTTGGGATGACACTCACATATACATTGACACACTTGCATACAAGCATATGCATTTTAGTTCATGCATACATACCCATATTCATAACCTTGGCTTAGGGATAGTTACACATTCATATATATGAGTGCACACATTTACGCAACTTTCATTCTGTCTATTTCAATGTCAACATTGTAGCGATTCATATGTAGCAATGTTCTCTTACTAGGGGATAGGTGGGGATGGCTTTGACATTTTTCAGGCTTTTTTATGCATATACATACACACACATATATATTTCTCTTATAGACAAGAAATTTTAAAGAATTTTTAGGTGTATATTTTCTATGATATTGTCATCTTTAAAAATAATTCAGTTTTCAGCTGTGCAGCCATGTTGTTTCAACAAACCGAAGTGGAAAGACAAACAATACACACATACTAATAAGATCACATGATAATTAAACTCAAGTTTTTCAAAAATTTCCAGAAAGTTCTTAGTGTAACTAAATAATTTCATGAAAAACAGGAATTAGTCAACATTTTCCAAATGATAGTAACTGATGACAGAAGTGGCACATGAACAGGTGACACCTTGCCTGTATGTTGATTGAGGTTTCAAATAAGAGACTTTTCTTCTTTTTTTTTTTTGTTTGGTTTTCATAAATTTTCATCATCTCTATATAAGACTCAAAAAATAAATCATTTATTTTTCCAGTGTTTTTGATGAAAATGTATTTTCAGAAGGAATAGTTATTTTTCAAGCTTTGTTTAGTCTCACATATATTTTTATAAGTAATAAGGCTTTTGATTATTTAATAAAAATTAAATACTTGAAGGAAACATTCACTTGCATGTTTTGAAAGTGTTTTATTGTATTTAATCATCTTGCAGAAAAACTGGCATATTTAACTCGGCAGAGGAGATATGATATTAAAAAGAATTAAGAAATATAGAATTTTTTTTCTTTTTCTAAATGCTTGTCTGATTAATTGCTCTCTACTGAAAAGTTTATGGTCATGCTTTCAACTGTTTAGATCTCTTTAATCTCCTTATCCATGCATGACCAAATTGGGATTGAGTTAAACCATAAAAAGCTAACATTAAAAAAGGTACTTGAATTAAAACATTTCATTATATTTCCATGTATAATTGTTATATTCAAAAATGAAAGTGCTTTGTTTCCTTTAAATAAATACACACTTTACATACATGTGTACATTAAAACACACACAGGAATGTTGATATATAGCTCCATATGAGAAGACAAACTCCCTTTTTGGTTTTGACAGTCAGTCTATGTATGATAGTTTGATGAAAATTTTTCAGTCAATCATATCTTTGTGATGTCAATGAACACACCTTGCCACTTTTGTAATGTTAACAAATACTTGTCACTTTCATAAATGCTCATGGTAGTACAGACTTTATAATTTCAGATACAACTATAGTATGCCGTTGAATAATACTGATGTCAGACGCCTTTGAATAGCACTTACACTAATAGTACTTACTCAATAATACTCGCTTGAATAGTAATCCATACAATGATCCAAATAGAGAAATAGTATAGTGAATAGAGTAGATAATAGTGATCTGTATAGTAATAGAGGATAGACTAGAAATGGTGATTTGTATAGTAATAGAGGATAGACTAGAAATGGTGATCAATTAGACACCCAGTTAATTTCCATATATACATTTCCTCTATGGTCACGTGTTCCACTTAGTTCAATAATGGGATTGCTTGTGTTTGCTCTCTGGCAATCTATGTTCAAACTCAAGTGTTGGCCGCTTCACTTTATTCTTATATATCACATAAGTTATCTAAAATATTCAGTTTTAAATAGAAGCAAGGAATTTGGTATAAATATTTTCAGTTTTATTATAAAACTTTCAAATTATGATCTAACAATATCTTACAACTGATTTTTATTCCTTAGTGACTGATGATAAATTAATATACACTTCTAATAAAAAATAGTTTTATGGTGTCCTATATTTATGGGTAAAAGTGCTCAATATCAAGGATAGAACAAATGTAAATATAAAAGTGGATATTGAAATCAACACCCAGAGGAAACAGTCTGTTTCATGCTGAACACAATTGTCAGGCCTGATGATTGCATTTACTGTCACATCTCTGCATGTTGACTTCACTGTCCACATATATGTCTCAAGTACAATCAAACAGGTGTAAACAATGAATGTTGAATAAGTTTTTTTTTCTGGTGGTAACTGTTAATTAGCTAAGTGTACCTTATCAAATAATGTTCATGTTTTATACTTTTTGTATCTTTTATTACGAATTTAAATAAATTTCTAGCAAGAATAGGTAAGTTATATTTTATGAACGTGATCACATACCAAGATGTCCCCATCAAATTTTCATGCCTCTGCAATTCATGCCATAAGTGTAACTGTTCTGTCAAATGTTATGGAATTGTATTACAATAAAGAAATGAATTCAGACCATCAGTTAATGAGTTGTTTACAATTTTTCTGTATTGTATAAAGTGAGGAAGGGGGAAGCAAAATTTAATTAGTTTTCCAAATGGATAATTTTTTTTTTTTTTTGTTTTTTTAAGACTAATTAGAAATGTTCAACTGTTTTGTTCATTTCTTTCTCTCTTTGTTGCAGATTTTTTTAAGTGAATAATATTGGCTATTAAGTTATTTGACCTTTTTCTTGATATTTCTCCCTTACTCAGTCAGATATATATCAGCCTCATTGGGTCAGTAAACTGATCCAGCATTCCTATGAATTTCATTAGAAAAAAAAAGTTTATGAATAATTGATCTGAAAAAAACAAAACAAAAAAAAAACTGCAGTAATATAAGAATGAGAGAACATTTAATATTTTTGTAATGTCATATCAAAGAAATATTTTGAAAACTTTTTGTTTATATATGAATTTATTATTTGTTAGGAAACAGCAAAATGCTTTCAAACTTAAAAATAATATTGAAAAAAAAAAATTTGGTTAATTTCTATCTGCAGCAACTTTGAAATTAACTGAAGGTGATAACAGTTACTTCAGTAATATTGAAAAGCTTTCAAACCTTATGATCTGTACAGTCAGATTTGTAAATATTGCTATTTGAACCCAGAGAAGATAGATGAACAATAATTTTTTTTAATGTTTTATTAACTGCTGTTAATAAATGAGATTCACTTTACCAATAGTTTGGAGGACATTGGACACCATCATACTATAATTCTTGCTATTTTTTTCTCAACAAAATCTATCTTGCACATTTATAAGTTTGCTATATATATTGACTATAAGTGTATCAATGATTGCTGCCATATCTGGTCTGGCAAATTTATACTAGCATAATGTAGCTCCCCTTTTCCTCTTCTATTAATATTTTCACAGTAATTGTTCTGATGAGCTTTCTTCATTGGTGTAGTGACTTCATGGATTTAAGTACAGTACTAAATTGGCAACTAGGTCTCATAATTTCATTGTTGGATTTGCTAGTTGTAACCATAAGTTCTCTGCTAATAGTTTCTTGTCTTGAATTTAACACTTATAGAACTCTCTTCTGGTTTCTTGTTTTCCTAACAACTACAATCTTTAAAAGAAATGTAATCATTATCGTCTCCTTGAATCCATTTCTTTTCTTTTCTTTCACTCTCAGTAACCCCTTGCATCCTAGTGGCTTTATTGACTTGTATAGGTGAAATGATTAAAAAAGAATAAATGCATAGAGGAAATTAAGGAATAAAATTAAATAGTGCTTATTTAACAGGTAATGTAATTCTGGTCTCCCATAAAATATGCAAGGCTACTCACTCTGATTCTATGACTTGACTGTATAATTTTGTTCCTATAATACTTGAAACTATTGTTTTGGTGTCTTCTATAGAAAGATGTTTAGCAAACTAGTATCATAAATGAAAATGCAAAAGAAAGCAAATATAATGCTTTCAAATGGAGGAGAAAATTGTTCTCTTCCATAATGCTTAAATTGGTCAGTTTCTTAGAGGATCTTCTATGTGCTGTGTCCTTTTTGGATATGAATGATCATGTCTCTCCACAACTTCTTATCCTCTGTAGCTCTTAACAATGTTTATCATTTTAGTATCCCCGAAACTTCCTCCTCTGCTATCCATTTACACAAACTGGTTAGCTAGGTTACTCACTGTTTTCCTTGTACCTTTTGCCTTCAATATGTCATGTGAATGTTAAATTTTCCAAGCCTTCTTTGTTCATTATGTGTACCAGAAATTTCAATTCTCTTTCTAACTCTAAATATAAACCTTTTTATCTTCATTTTGTGTTAGGATATTACAACAAAAACAAAATATTTAGAATTAACTTTGAGTATTTTCAGAGATACAATCCTTTGGCTGGTGTATTTTGGCTGGAAGAAACAGATATTTTTCTGTTTATTTCTTCATTTTCTTTTTACCCTTAAGACACCAGGAATACTTTTTGACAGTACTAACAGGATTTCCAAAACTGAAGTAAGCTTTTGTACAATATTTATTATTCTTAAAAGAAAGAAATAATAGTAAAATCTGACCCACTCTCATTGTCATTTTACTGGCAACTGAGGAACTCATAAGAGAGTGTTTGCATATGTATAGTTATCTTTGAATGATTGCCACATTACATCAGGGCCAAGCTACATGTTCTCAGGATATTCAAAACGGTTGTATATTTTCCGAACAGCTTTTGATTAAAAGTTCATTCAATTTTAAAACTGTTTACATTTTGATTTGTGTTTTATTTCTTTACGCTTTGATCATTGAACAGTTGTGAAGAGGGTGTGGGAATATTTTACATCCCAGTATACATATTCCAACAATAGAGTCAGTGATTGTGAAAGGAATACATACTTGTATGAAAACATTTTTTCAGAACTTTCTCATATATATATATATATATATATATATATACGTTGCTAAGTAAACTATTAAGAGACATCTTAGATGAAGCCATAAGACAAAAAAAAAAATTGAGAATTTTCTATGAACACCTGCAAGTTGAAAAAAGTTTATTTCAAGGAATTACTTATTTTGAATATTGTTTGTTTGTAGTTGTTCTTCTATATGCCATGTTGAAGGAATATGACTGATTATAGCTCTCCACAACTTTCTCTCTTTTGTAGCTCTTAGTAATGTTTGTCTTTTTGCAAGACAGGGATTAAGAAGGGTAGCAAATCCTTTACACAAACTAAATAGATATGTTATTTGCTGCTTTCTTCTATCCTTCTTGCTTTCATTATGTCCTGTGAGTGTTAAATTCTCCAAGGTCTCTTTCCTAATTATGTGCCCTAGAAATTTTCACTGATTTTATATAAATATTGTCTGTAGTTTACAGCACTAAAAATCCATCAACATTTGCTGTTTATTGAAGACACTTTGAATTGTATAAATTAGCTGGTTTAAAAAAAACAAAATGTTTCTGTTTGACACATAAATTAGAAAATATATGTTTTTACTGTTTTTCTATTAAATCCTTTATTGTTACTTATTTTCGGATAGTCTTAAAAAATTTACACTTCATGCAATATTGGATTCCCCCACCTAATACCAAGATTTTTACATAATAATGAAATGCATTTCAAAAGAAAACACATATAAAAGAAGTTTTATTTTTTATTTTAATTGGCCTTTTTTTTATGTGCAGTCAGAATGAAAATATCTTATTTACTTCTTTGTGAGTAGAAATTTTAAATTTTTGTTAATTAGTATATTTTATTTAGAATAAATTTAGCACCCAAACCATTAAAATATACTAATTAACAAAAATTTGTTTGCATTTATTTATTGTATAGATAGGATCTACAAACTTTAAAAAAAATAACATGGTGATACTTTGAAAAATAATGAAATTTTGCAAATTGTTGTTTTACCAGAGAAATTCAATTTCAAATATTAGGTATGTGCAAAAGTTTTTTTTTTTTTTCCTTTTTTATCATTTCACTCCAAGCAAGGTATTAAAGCCACTATGACATAAGGGGATTCTGAGTGTGAAAGAATAAGAAAATTATTAAGTAGGGAGAACAATAAAAGAGGAGGAATCAAAAAGACAGTAGATAACAATTGACATTACATTTAAATATTTGGACATCAAAGTTTGCTGGAAAGCAAGAAATTGAAAGCGCATTCCACATGTGAGAAATGCCAGAAAAAAACATTAGCACAGAAGTTACGGTTAGATTTAGTCAGTTCAACTGTAAAATGGCAAGACCTTGTTGCCAATCTAGTACAGCACTTCATAATATCTAAGGTACCATAGCAAAGAGTTCATCTGAACAGTTCTCATTAACCGATTTATAGAAAAGGCACGGGAAAGCTATATTATGGCAGTGGGGCAAAAAAGACTGATGCTAGGTAAAGACCAATAACGTTTCAGATTCTTCTTTGAATTTTATCAAGAATCTCTAAAAATACAGCAGGCACATCAGAACATATGTGGCAGCAATATTCAAAGCATGGACAAATTGTAGACTTATAAATATGTAAGATAGATTCTAACAAGAAAAATTGTCTAGCAATTGATTCAATATAATATCTTGAATTCATGTCAGCACTAAACATTAGCCCAAGATGGTGCAATGAGTCACTCTCTCTGAGGTTAGCATCAGCCATATTAAAGGAAGGCAGAAAGGAGTTTCTTGGATGCTTAATAGAAAGCAGTTTTGTTTTGTAAGTAAAAAGGTTTTTAACTATATATTTAATATCTAGTGTTGGGAACTTTTGCACACACCTCATATAAAGAGAACTCATTTTACAAAATACTGCAGGATCTGTTCAATTTAAAATCTATTAATTTTTCCAAAACAACCCCTGAGATTTTAATGCTAAGCAGATAATTCTATCATTGTGTAATTGTAGGCTTTCAGTTGATGTCAGCGTCTTTATGATGATTTATAGAATTGGGGGCAAAAAGACTAATATCATCTCCAAGGTTAAATATTCTAACTTGATCTGTTGGAAATGAAAATGTTTCCAGCTTTAACATCATATAAATTCTGGAAGACTGCTATTAGTGGGTAATAATACTTAAAAAAACGCAAAGAGCGTCTTGGAATGAGAAAATGGAGAGCCAAGTTCAAATTCCAAGTGGGTTCTTTACATTTACTTATGCACAAATACCCTTGAGAAAGATATGAATCCATCTCCTACCTTCAACTATGGGTTAAATAGTAGGACTCGTATCTTGAAAAATCACTGTTATTCTGAAAAATTATTAATTGTAAAAAAAAAATATTATTTTTACAATCCCAAATATGATTCAGCTTTAAAAAACTCACAAAGGGTTTATAATCTATAAAAAAAAAGACAATATCTGTCTATATCTCTGAGATGAGGTATTATGATTATTTACATTATTTAAACTGTTAATCTCATCTTCATTGCCATATTCACGTTTTGCCCGTTGTACACTCTGGCCTTCTTCAGGTGATTGGAATTTCGAACTGAACCCTTTATTTCACCCACCTGGGTAGATTTTTCTAGTTCCACATGCCATGCCTCTTCCAGATGCCTCAGTTATTTCCCTTTAGCTCAACTTTCCAAGTATTTTGGTTCACCCCTGCTGTAGCCTGGCATTGAACTCACAACTCTTAGGGTCTAGTCACTGGATCTATAATCTGAGTCAGCATCTAGCAGTGTAAATACAAGACACTGCAAAAGGCTTTTGGGAATGACCATGAAAATTTATCTACCCCACCACATAGTTTCTACCATATCCTTCAAAATATTTTCTTGCCTTCTGTTTGAACACTGATTTTTAAAAGTTTCTAACAAAAGTCTGAACTATATTCACTTCTCAATTACTGTTTAAATTCTTCCAACTTTTGCTTATCTATTCATATTTATAAAGTTTATCATAATCAAACCATATACTAATTATCAATGTGTATTTATATATGTCTGGTCTCGTCTGTAGTAGATAGAGAGGTAAATCAATTTAAGTTAGTAAATTCATGAGTGATTACTTTCCTTAGCCATCTTAATATTCTATACAAAAAAATATTTATCTGCATATAGACAAAATTAGTTCCCAAGTAAAATAAACCATTTAATTAATCACTTCCTTTACTCTTACATTTCTTAGATTGCAGTCTTATTCCTTGAAGCCTTTTGTGTGAGGCACTCGGATACCTTTGTCTGTTAAGTGATCATCTTGCTTCAACTTGTTCTTCGAATAGGCTTTGTCATTCTGTTACTAATCTTTTTCTTCCAAGAGATATTTCCATTTCACTTTTATAATAAATGCATGAAAATATATTGAGCAAAAAATGATTTATATAATACCAGGAGTAATCAATTTATCTTAGTGATCATTGAACATCTAAAACACATAAATGGAACAGATTAATTAAATGGTTCATTGGCATCTATTTTAGTTTGGAATTCTTTATCTCTGCTTGTTGTAATAAAGAAAAGACTGTCAACTGATATAGTAGCAACTGCAATAGAGCTCTTCTATTTCTCGACTGCAACACTTGTAGCCAAATCGCAGTTCAAACGAAAACCAGTCATAAAAGTCCAACAAAGTAGAAAACGACAAAAATAGTGTCACACGTCCAACCTTCTCACAAGCAAAAAACAAAGGCCCCAGAAAAAAAATGCACTTGCTTTATACAGCCGAGGACTCACCATAATTTGCATGTGAATGACGAGACAATGAGATTTTGTGTTGACTGTCCGTGACTGCCTGGCATGAAACATGGGTGCTGCCATTTTGGTTCTTTTTTCTACTGTTGAGCAGCCAGAGTTTGCACAATGCACAGATTTGTGGCTGTTTCCGGGGTAAGCCATTTTCACAATTTTCCCCACACTCCCCACTGATCTCATGATCACAAACAGGGCAGGGAGGTGGCAATTGTCGCTGTCAAGTGCCCCTTTGAAGGGGGACAACACAGGCTTCATCCTCATGCATACTCTCATCTGTGGTTTGAGTGTCAGTAAACACTGTGTCCATCGGGAGGCTGCTGATATCGGAATCACTGCCCTACAAGTCTAACTCCAAGCAGATCGAATGCTCACTACTCTCAGACTCAGAATCGCTTTCATCACTCAGTAATGGTAGTGGTTGCATTACCGGTCGCAAATCTTTAATGTGACGAGGCACCCCCATCAACTCTCACAGATTGTGGGCTAATCACCTCCGTAACATGTCCAGACCCGTATTTTGTCTACACTTGCCATGTGGGTTTTTGACCCAAACAACATCTCCTTTTTTCAATCTCCCTCTGGTCATTTCTAGTTCAGGCAGCGGGTTGGCTTCAATGCCTTTCACTCGGACATGATATTTGTGCAGTGCTTCAGTCAGCGCTATGGACAGTGAAATGTTATCTTTCGGGGCAACATTATATAAGTAAACTGCCTCCGATACTGTAAAGCCCTTCCAGGCTGCGATGGTCTTGACGGTTCTGTGGTTTCGCTCTATGATGCCGTTTCCACTCGGCGAGTAAGCACATCAAAACCGCAGATGCACGTCCCAATTGTCCGCAAATTTTTTAAAGTCTTTACTGGTGAATGTAGTATGGTTGTCGGTCAGTATTTCCATGGGTGGGCCTCGCTCCAGGAAAACATTCACCAACAGTTGAATGACGGTGCTCACATCTTGTCGGTGCAGCGGCCGCCGTACTGCAAACCTAGAAGGGCCGCAATCAATAAGCGTTAGAAAATTCTCACCATTGTAGTGAGTTATGTCCATTGCTAGTCTGCTCCAGTTGCTCTTCACACTCAGGTCTCCTCTTTCCCAGTGAGCCGGTGCTGGATCGATCGACTGACAGGTTGTGCAGGCCTTCACAATGGATTTAACACTTTCTCTGGACACCTGCAGGTTGACTAACTTGGCAAGGTACAGAGTTCGTTTCACGCCCAGATGTCCGCTTTGATGATGGGTATTGGCCACCTGGTCCTCATTCAGTCGCCTCCCTACCATTGCACAGCTCTCGAGCACCGGTTCTCCTCTCTAGGCACCTGCACAGTACTCTGGTGAAGCAATCTGCATGGTTCTGACAGGACTGTACAAGTGTCACATCTATGTTCAATCCATATTCTTCCACCAGCGATTGCATAATGCCCAGCCGTCACCTAACCAACATCTCGCCAGCCACCCTTGTGTTCACCTGTGACTTCCCGGTCAAGGTGTCAGAAATCCACCGGTGCACACACGCCGAATCAGTAACCAAGTGCAATGTTGTCATACACATGATTCATTGATGAAAACTTATGCTGATGTGGCACTTTCAATTGTGTGGTCTTGCGATATGATGGCGTCTATAACGGATTTCATAATGAGTGGTGCCACATTTAGCCCAAATCCTAGTTGCGTAAGACAGAAACATTGGCCTTTGAGAATAACCATTTGAAATGGCCACAGTGCTTTGTCGATGTGAATCTGAAGATATGTATTTCGTAGATCAAAAAAAATGCACTTGCTTTATACAGCCAAGGACTGACCATAATTTGCATGGGAATGACGAGATGAAATTTCGCGTTAACTGTCCGAGACAGCCTGGCATAAAACATGGGTGTCGCCATTTTGGTTCTTTTTTTCAACCGTTGAGCAGCCGGAGTGTGCATGATGCACAGATTTGTGGGCATTTCCAAGGTAAGCTATTTTCACAATTTTTCCCACACTGCTTTATTGAATCTCAATACATTGTTTCAAGACTTTTGTTTCATTGTATCTCTCTATTAAAACTTTCTAGCAATGACCATCATTTTTGACAGTATGGATACACTAGTCTACAATAATGTCATAGCAATGAGATATTCCATGAGGATTAGATTGAATACGTCAACAATGATCTGTGAGGCTAGTATGCTAATCATGACAATACTACAGATGCCCAACATGTCTTAGTTGATTACAAAATTCCAAACTACATTTCTCTTGAAGAACCATTTGGAATCTGACTTAAGAGAGCAAGCAGCTATTGATGCCTTGATTATTTTTATTCTTTAAGGACAAATAGTAAAACTTAAGACATATAAATTTATGCTTTATAAGTTTCCAGTATATCATAAATGTTATAATCACATAAACATATGATTGCTAAAGTTTAGATTTTGTATTTAATTTATTGAACTGTCATCTCTACATTGGTATGTGTATATGTTTGCATCTTCAGTAGTTAATGAGCGATTCCTACCCTCTTCCCTGTTTTTGTGTAAATGGATGGCAGAACAGAGAGATCATAAAAAGAAAAACATTAAAAATCACAAAGGGTGGGAAGTTATGGTGAACCTTGATCGCTTTCATCCTGATTGGATACAATGTAAGGAATATAATGAAGAAGCAGATATTTGTCTGAGGAGAAGAATGTTGGCTAGCTTTCAAAGATTGTTAAATGCCAATATGAAATACAAGTTCCTTCTTGAGACTTTCTTTGAGGACATTGATTTCCTCTGTGTAATACCAGAAAATTTGAAAAAAAATGAAAAGCAAATGAGTGGGTTGGGGGTCTGTATTATACACGAGCACACGTTTTTAGAATTTTTACTCAGCTTAAAAAAGCACATATTTGAAACAGCAGTGTTGCAATTGCATGCAGTTTTGCTCATGAGATAAGGTTTCTGTATATTTGGATTTTATAGTTTTCTCTCATGAAATGAAAGAGATTATTTTTTTCATAGATTATTAATATATAGAAATATAATGATGTTATATCAAACAGAAAAGTATGATAGATTAATTAACACCTTAAAAGATATTACTAGGTATGTCTAGTTAGCACCTTTCCCCAAAATTTTGAAAGTAAGTTTTGAAATGGATATTAGATAGAAAAAACACACAATGGCTGAGTGTCTGGTTCATTTCTTTTTCTTTAATATAATGAAAAATTAAATATTTTAGTGAAATTTATATATGACATTGAGATTTTAAAGCATAATATGGTATAACCTTTTTCTTTTTAATTACATAATGATGGCTGTACTACTGGGTTGTATTAATATAGCCAAGGATGTAATTTATTCCATTTTTAGATTTAGAAATACAAATTTTTATTATATTGAATATAATAAAAATTTGTATTTCTAAAAATAGTAATCAAACCTGATGTCAGTTCTACTTTAATTGTTGTTAGAAAAGAAATTAATACAGAATATTGTTTTCATTTGGGGGTCAAGTTCTAAAATATTTTTGTGTTCCCTTTTATAACTAATTCCTACCAATTCATTATTCGGGGTTTTCAAGTTAAAATGTTACAATTTATAAGGCATTTCTTCAGAGTCCTTCTCTCTTATATATCAACAATTAGGCAGCTTCATCATCTTTAACTTAAATAAAACTACAAAGTTATCAAAAATCATAAAATATTATAAGTAGTCATACAGTTCATAGTAGCAAATAAAAATGTAATAAACTGAATAATTATCAACAAAAAACAAATTTATTCTTGTCATGAATATTGTTTAATGGTTCATTTATATACATGGTGCGATGGATAAATTATCGCCATTTTATATTTTTAATTTCACACATGTGTGTTATTTGTTTTTGATTTTGTTGACTGCACATTATAGTAGGGTCAGTTGGGCACCATCTGTGAAAAAAAGATCACCATAATGCAATTCACTTTGCCAGAAATTTGGAAACTGCATGCTGAACTGCTTGGCATTCATACTGGAAGCGCCAATAAAAACCATATCAGAGTAATTGGATGTCAATCTGAGGACAATGCAGAGTATTTGAAAAGATGAGTCTAATGTTGATTATGAAAGTGTTTGGAGTGATCACTAGTGATGGCAATGTTATGCTTCCATTCATCAGTGGGCCTCAGATTCAACTTGGAAGTAGTGCTGGGTCAAGAGGGTGGCTGCTGGAAGACCATATGTCTGTCAACAGGATTCTGCACTATGTCAGACAACCAGGAGAACCCAGACAATTTCTGCGACCAAAACACCCCTTTCATCTGTCCACCTAATTCACTAGACTGCAACCCACTTGATCATTATGTATTGGGCACAGTTGAGTGAGAGACCAGCAGAACACCTTTTAACACCAGAGGTTGACAGAAAGCAAGGATTATGACAGCTTCCACCAACTTAAAAAGGAGACTGTCCAGAAAAATTGCATGAGATTCCAAAGTCGTCTGGAGGATGGGGATTTAAGCCAATGGTGATTTTATTGAATAAATCTACTCTTTGGTATTTCAAGATATTTTAGTGTAATTTTGGTAAATATATCTGTTAAAATGAGATGGAATTTAACACACATTTATTCTTGTTTATGGTCATCGCAGCATTTTTTAATTTGTTCAAAACATGTTTTTTATTTTAGCTCTTCACCAATACATATAAAAGCTTGATAGATGATCATATTCTTAACATCATCAGTTAGTACATTTTAATAGCTCTTTTAAAAATAGCACTTGCTATTTTTACACCATACGTCATTGGATTCTATCTGAGTAAGCCTATTGGAGAGTTAATCATAGTGACCTCTTTAAATTTATCATCAATTTTCATATGGTTATAGGTAGATTTGAGGTCAAGTTTAGCAAAGTATTTAATTTCTGACAACTTGTGAATAATAGTTTCAATGTTAAATATAGGGAATGAATTGGAGCCTATTTTGTGGTTTACTCCTTTTTTGTAATACCTGCATATCCCTAAATCTTCATCCAGTTTTCATAAAAGGTCAATGGGTGAGGTTCAGTTGCTACCACCAGGGGGAACATGCTCTAAAATCCCTTGCTCCACCATGGTAGAATATGGAATGGGAAGTCTGCAAGACTCAAATTAAGAGAGGTGGCTATTTTCTTTTAATTGAATGCTCTGTTTGCATCCTTTAAATATCCTTGTGTCATTACTTTCCAACTTTATACAGGTATTTAATTTGGTTGTATTCACTTTCAAGACATCTATTCACGTGAGTTCTTGACTTTTTTCAGATTTCACTACCATGATGGGAATAATTTTGAAGAGTGTATTGGTCTCAAAAGCTCCTTCAAAACAACTTAATATTTTGATGAAAAATCCATTGAACTATCTTAGTTTCAGCTAACTTTTCTTTAATTTGGGTTTGCCTATTTGTTCCCAAAAATTTACTGGTATTAGGGTGATATCACTCCCCAGTATCTACTTGTATTGGAAAAGTTAAACCATTCAATTTAATTTTTTCTCTGGCACATTACTCTTTATGTCTTTGTATTTTTTGGTTTATTTTTTTTTTTTACAGTGAGGTTCACCCTTTACAAGGCCCAGGGGCCACTTGAGGATTATGTTAGGGGCCATTTGTATGTATAGGAGTGGAAAATAATGGTTAACACTCACCTTGAACAGGTTAAGATTGTAGTAATCAGGGAAACACCTAACTGGGAGTCAGTTCCATAGGGCAGTGGTTTGCAGGAAAAAGCTCCTCATGTGGAACCTACTTCTTACTAATGGAATATGGAGGTAATATGGGTGGTTTGCTTCTATGTAAAGGGCATGTTCTTACTGAAAAGATTTACCTCATCAGGAGCAGAGCAGGTAGTTTGCCCAAGCACTTTCCATGGAGAGAGTAATATATCAGTGAGAGGCTTGCCACATCTCACCTATTAGAGAGAGGTTGAAGGGTGGACAATAATTTGTCACCCACAAGCGCTTGAAAGTGCTTTTGGACTCTGTCAAGGCTGGAGAGTGAGGTCTGGGCAGCTCCTACAAAAATATGACAGCAGTACTCCATTTTTGGCCTGATCTGGCTCTTTGAAAAGTAGAGGATAACAGGAGGAGTCAGGTACTTACTAGTGTGGTATAGGAAGCTGATCTGTATCCTTAGCAATTGATCATATGTATGAGTTAAGTGTAATTTAACTCGTACATACAAATTAACATTGTAATTATATTAATTTTGTAATGCAAACACAGCTGTATTTGTCTGAGGGTGGGAGGGAAAATTTTCTACTCTTTTTATTTTCCTTTTATGCTTGCACACAAAGTGAAAATGTTTTTTATCTTTTCACAATTCCATCAGACTTGTCCTAAAACTGGACATTTTTTCTTATTCTGTTCATGCTTTTTATCATAGTATTTACATTACACAAGGTAATTCAATATGCAGTACATTTTGACATTACTCTTGGGTGTATTGAATTTTTCAATTAACTCTAATTGTTGCAGAAACTCTATAGATGCAACCAAAGACATTTTAGTCAGTTGTAACCATGTTAAAATGCTGTGTTTGTATGAAGCATCACACATAACTTCAATTAATCTCAACTGGATCAACTCATCTTTGTCAAGTTTTTCAAACTCACTGAATTTGGAATCCACTTATGTGCATCCTGTATTATTGGATCTTGTTGGCTTGTGAAAAACTTTGTCCTTTCAGCAATAACCAACTTGTTTTTCTTTAGAATATGGCATGACAGATCTTTCTGATGGTCTTACATCCTTCTATAGAGTTTGATTGTTCACCTTCCAAAGTCAAGGTTTAGAAGAAATAACAAAAAAAAACAAAATTTATTAAAAGCTACAAAAGACAGAAAATTTTGGAGGCCCATGATTGCCTACATCCTGAAGTAATAAGGCACATAGAACGACTTGTGAACAAATTTCAAGGATTAATTCATAAAAAGAGATTTGTGGTTTAAGTTGTCATGCCAAGTAAAATCTCATTTAAATTCAGTTCAAAATTTTGACTTTTTAACTTTGAGATTTTATTTTAAATCCCAATGCTAGAATACAAAAATATGTTCATAAATTCAGAGCATTGGTAAAAGCTATTAGACAATGTTTCTCCCTCAGCAAAATTCTGCTCTCAGAATTTAGGAAGAATATCTTTTTGTATTTCAAAGCAAAAACTACTATTCTGTCTGAATTTCTCAAATGAGGAGTCATCATTATTTATCTGTGGACTATTGTCCTCATCTTTGTTGTTATAACAATATTTTGGTCATTGTGTTCATCAGCCTTCATCAGGTGCTTGTTAATCTATGTAACCTTCTGGGAATTTTGAACTGAACCCTTTATTTAATCTCTGGGTGAAGATTGTTCTCATTTTGTTGACTCTGTCTAGGGATATCTCATCTGTTTCTTATTTTACTATTGCCCAGTTATTAGAAAAAATACTTGCAAAATCTCCAATACTAACAGTGCATGAGTACATTTTCAAAAGTATTGTCTAATTCTTCAAAAAATATAACAGTACAAGTTTTTAAAGAAATTGTCTGTTGAATGGTCTGTTCTGAAAACCTTGATAATTCAAGATGAACCAAGGTTCATTTTCACTATTTACATCATTTGGACTCTTGTACTCACCTTTATTAACATATTCACAATATTTCGTTAACTGTATACTCTGGCCGCCTTCAGGTGATGGTATTTCAAACCAAACCCTTTATTTGGTCCATGTAACAAGACTGTTCTAATTCCACGGTCCATAACCCTTTTTTGGATATCTCAGTTTTAGTTAATTCTCTTTAGTAACTCAAGTTCTTGTTTACTCTGATGTAGCTAGGTATTGAACTCACAACTCTTGGTGTCAAGTCACATTCTTGATTATTTCAACCAATGTTTTTATCCACTAGGCTTGGATATGGCAGTAAAGATGAGGACAACAGCCTGAATACTGTAATTAGTGTAAATAGTTACAATAGCTCATCTCAAAAATATAGACAAATGAACAAATACTTATAATTTAAAATAATCTCACAAGTACAACCAAATGTGTTTATCAGGTGATGCTCAGTATTAAATGCTTGATGATTATGATTACCTCAAAAAACCCTGTATTATCAAGTGGTAACTGAAACATGACTGGGTGGGGCCAGTTTTTTGTTTATCTAAAACACCCACCATGCCATCCACCCATAATGTTCCCCCTACTTTCCTTTCTCCTCTAAAATGACTGCCTGCATCATTCCATTTGACAGATGGCAGCAATACAAACATAAACAGTCATGCTATCTGCTTCATCATTGCTGTTATCACTTTTGATGCTGATACAAGAAACTGATAAATTACTGCAGACAACAAATTAAATTTGGTCAGGTACTAGAAATTTAAATTCAATAATGTTTGTTTACCAGCTTTCAGTCTTGTTAATAGTCACTGATCTTTTACTTCTTAATTTTCAAACTGAGAATTGTTTGATGATTATTAGCACAAAATTGAATGCTTCAAAGAAAGAGGTTATTTTTTGAGTCAGAAAGAATGGTGATTTTAAATCAAAATTCTTTATTCTTTGTAAACAATCACAAATGGGAAACATTTATCTGTATAAGACACAGGTAAATGATTTTGTGTACAGACCCAAAATTTGACATACATACTTACTTGACCTAGAGGAAATTTTTAATATGAAAAAATTGTTCTATAAACAGCACATGGAAATGTTTTAAAGAACAATTTTTTTACCGTATTACCTTCGAATATGTATACTAAATTTGAGGTCTATGCACAAAATCATTTTTTTTGTTAAATAGATGTATCTTCAGCAGGCAGTTATATGTACTGTTTGTAACCATTGTGTAATATAATTTCTCCTTTATGATAAATGTGGAGACAAGAAAAGAGCATTTATAATCACAGACATGAATAATGACAATTTTTAAATGACAACAAAAACTGTAAAATTTTTTTTTTTAGTTTCATTTCAACTATGTATTAGCTATTATAGGAGACTAATTTTTAAAAATAAAGGATTGATTTTATTTTCTTTATAACCAGATGTGTTTGTGTGTGTGTATATATATAAATTTCAGATAGAGTATATCTGTAAAAGGACAGTATGAATAAAGACAAAAAGAAAACTTATCTTGGCTTACACATTTCATCCTCTGAGGGACTTTATCAATGCACTTGCCTCAGAGGATGAAAGCTGGCGACCAAGATAAGTTTTCCTTTTGTCTTTATTCACATAGAGTGCAGAGAGACATTAATTCTGCATGGTGACTGTGAGGTTCATGCTTTAATTTATATCTATCTTTGTTAATTTTATTCCTTAATTTCTTCAAACATTTGGTAGCATTTTGTGTGTGTGTATGTGTATGTATATATGTATATATATATATATATATATATATATACATATATATATATATATATATACACACACATCTTCTTGGTAAATTTATACAAATCTTATTTCATATTTTAGTTTTATTATAATAATTATGCAAATTATTTATGTTCAGGAAGTGAGCAAGAGATTATAAAAGTTTATTCTTATTGATTTGTGTAATAATTGTGTTGGCAAAGTGAAATTGAAAACAAATAATTAAATACAGAGAGTTGTCAAAAAAATAATGTGAAAATTGCTACTTCATTAACCAGCATTACAATTAACAAAAAGAATTTTTTTTCTATTTTCATGTGCTGTGTCCTTTCATGGTGTGAGCAATCATGACTCTCCACAATTTCTTATCCTTTGTATCTCTTAATAATGATTGTCTTTTTACTATCATTCATCCTCCCCTGTTTTGATCTCACCATCAATCTCAATCAAGGTAAAACACATTATTACATGGTAATACACATTAAAAATAAAAGAAAATTATAAGAATTTTACCACATAAGTTTTGTTAAAAAGAAAAAGGAAACACTTCAGTTAAGTAATTCAAAATGAAAATTTGACAACATTTAAGAAGACAGACATTTTTATTTTTCTATGCATGGATTATAGTCTTGAACTGTCTTTCTCCATTATCTTACTTCTCATGTGATTTCACAGTTTTTGTTACCATCACTGCCGCTTTCCTTCTGCTTTTATTTGAAAGAATACTGAAAATAGACAGCTAACCTTTGTATTATTAGCAAATTGAAGTGCAAAAATGACAAAACAAAAGAAAGTGAGAGAGAGACAGAGACAATAATGTGTAGCTCTTTCCTTTTTCTGAATAACAGTAGCTACATGATGTGGCATGGAGCTGGAGTCATTATATGAGTATATCTATCTAGGTAAATTCTAGGCCTATCCATAACCAAGTTGTTTGTTGGATGTAGCTTGAGGGTTTAAATTTGGCAAATGTAGTGAAGATTAATATAACTGGTAGTGAATTGGGTGGTCCTGGGACCAAGTCCATGTCACTTGTGCATGACATGGAAATGCATTCACTATTACCATTAGCAAATATTGACAGCATAAAGAGGTGCAAAAGTCTGTGTATGTCATACCTGTCAATATAGACTCTTCTTTCATATTCCAAAAATATACAAGCAACACCATTATAGAACCAACATCAGAGTTTGTATAGCACACTACTGATGGTCTGTCTGAATAAAAGAGCTATAGCAACATAACGCACCTGACGAGATAATATGATGCCATTCTTATATGGTCTAGTATCAATCTAGAGTTTGATCCAGTTGAGGTGCAATAACAATGTATTGCTAATAAGGTATCCTTACTAGTTGACAGCAACAAAACCTCTGAAATACAGTGTATCTTATATAGTACTTTAACAGATAGGTTGTGAAGCACTGCCATTAAATTGGAGACTGTTTTGATATATAATGTTCTTTTTCACTGTGTGCTCATTAACAGTCACATTTATGCATCCTCCTTGGGCACCCAGAGTTTTCACATATCTATTGATATACTCTTGCTTCTGTTACCCCAAGAAAAACCTAGAGTGTTTGTGATCTTCAAAATTCTTCTTCATGTGCCTTGTCTCTTCTGAACATAGGTGATCATGACTCTCCACAACTGTTCCTTGTAGCTCTTAATAAACATTGTCTTTCTGTTGTTTCTTTTAAGCCCTGTTCTGCCATCCAATTAGTCAAGCTCACTAAGTATGCTGTGTGTTGTTTTCCTCTGTCCCTTTTGCTCTTTAACTGTCCTGTGAGTATCAGATTTTCCAAGTCCTCTTTTCTCATTATGTGCCCCAGAAACCTCATCTGTCTCTTCCTGATGTTAAATATTAGTTTTTTTTTTATTGTTTCCATTTTCTCCAAAACATTGTCATTGCTCACATGTTCAGTCCATGGTATTCTCAGCATCCTTCTGTGGAATCATATTTCTGTTACCCCAAGTCTCCTCTTCATATAGTGGTGACAAAATATCTGCAGTCAAATAATATTAAATCCGGTTCCCATAACTGTCACAGATTCACTACTTGTACCTATTCTATGACACATGTCATCTTGCTGACTCTTTTCATTGTCATTTAATATTATTTCAGTGATGTGTATTTCTTTTGGTTCAATTTAATTTAGCTTTTATCTCAAAGGCTCTAGAATGAGACTTTAAGGATTTTGATAAAAAGCAACTGAAATGAAGATGAAAGAAATACTTGTTGAGAAATTGATTATAAGAGTGTGAGCTTGCTCTGCGAGTTTTTTTCTCAAAAACTAAGCTCATTCAATGGTAGTTTATCTTTTCATATGATTTGCTTCCTTTTAAACAACAAAAATCTAAATTGTTTTTGATATCATTTTAATTTAAACCAGTAACAGCATAGACCATCCCACTGGTGTCTCCTCTCAATTTAACCTGCAATTTATACTGAACAATCCCAAGTAGCATTGGTTGTATGAAATGCAATTGTAATTTGTTGAAATTATCAAGTTTTTCTCAAGGTGGATACTGTTTTTTATGATTGAAATCTAGCTTTGGTTAGAAAGAAGTGTTTTAAATGAGATGAGGTAATTTTTTTTTTAAATTCTCATTTTTTGTGCAAGGATTTGTTCAGTACATCTATCTTCCTCAGATGAATATCTTATTGAGTAACTTATGAAACAGGTTATAAAAGGAGGATATGACATTTCTTTCTTTATTAATGTTCACTTTACACAAGGTCTAAGAGCCACTCAAGTTAGAGGGTTACTAAAGGAGTTTGTTGTGTTAGCAGAAAGAGTAAGTAATAAAAGGTGCAGATTATGAGGATATGTAGGAAAGATAACTCTCTGCTTGAACAGGTTAATATTGTAGCAGTTGGAGTGTCAAGTTCTGCAAGGTAATGGTTCATAGGGAGAAGATGTTTGTGTGAAACTTATTTCTCATAAATGGAATACAAAGAGAATATGGATGGTTTGCTACAGTATACATGGCAGTGCAAGTTTTAGTGGTAAAGTTTAGAAATAGTGGAACCAAGGAATATAGCTCATCAGAATATTTTCCATGGAAATAGTGATAAGCTTGCAATGTTTCATCTGTGGAAGAGGGGTTCTAGTGTGAAAAATAATTCATCATCCACAAGGCTTCATAAACACTTTTGGACTCTATCACAACTGGAAAGTGAAGACTAGACAGTTCCATCCAAGATATGGTAGCAACAGTACCCCATTTTCAGGCTGATATGGCTCTTGTAAAGATAGAAGTTAGCAAGACAAGTGCTACAGTAAACTGACCATTTTTCCAGCATCTTTAGCATTGGATCATGTATACAAATTTACTCTGACGTCTAGGGTGAGCTTAAGTTCCAAAAGCCATTTAAGACAAGAGGCTCTTTGAGAGAATATTCATTCATTGCAATAAACAAAAAATTCAAGGTAGGCTAAATGATAGTGATGATGGAATATTACTAGTTTGGTTTTTGAGGTATTGAATCTAATCAGCCAGTTTTTTCCTCTACTGAGCTGTTAGAACTCAGTCAGAGGAGAGATTAGATGTCAGGCATTGGTCATCTAATACAGTCTAGTACAACACAATGAACCATATTTCTTAGCAGCAATCCTAGAAACTGATTCAATATAATTTTTCCACTTCATGTCACAGCTGAAAATGTTAGCTCAAGAAGGCACAATGAATTAAGGATCAGCCATGCTGAAAGCAGGCAGAAATATGGCTCTCATATGATTAATTGTGAGAAGTTTTATTTTGGAGGCATTCAAATTAAAAGCCATTCCTTGCCCTAATTAGCAGCAGATTGTGGGTTATTTTTTAGATCAGCTGCCAATTTGACCTTATCAAACTTACTACCAAGACTGAAGTAAATAGTTGTGTCATCAGCATAGATACCTAGATAGCTAGTTGAGAACTGATGCTACAAGGTCATGGAAATTAAGAGCAAATTAGGTCCAAGGATAAAGCTCTGGCTGACACCTGCATTAGTAGAAAATGATCTAGAAGAGTAGCCATTCAGGACAACTTTCATTTTGTAATTTGATAAGAAAAATTGAATCAATTCAAAAAATTTGTCCAGAAATACCATAACCTTTCAACTTGTAATGAAAACAAGGATATCAAACACTGTCAAATGTCTTTGAGATAACCAACAGACTTAACTTCACCATTCTTACCTAAAGCTTGATAGATTCTTTCAGCAATAATCCATAAGTAATAATAAATAAGAAGTTGACCTAGACAAATGAAAGTCATATTGCTTATCTGAAAGAAGGCACTGTGACTTGTTACGTTTAACCAACCCAGAGTTGATTAGGACCTCTAATAGCTTGCCAAAAATAGGTTGAAAATGAACTGATAATAAACGTCAGCCAGATAAATTTTTAATTATTTAGGACATATAATTAGGAAAGATGTACATTGTGGTGTAATGGATATTGGCTCAGAGTGAGAAGTTTGGAGAACCAAGTTCGAATTCCAGTTGAGTCTGTTAGATTCACTTATGCACAAATAGCCTTGAGAAAGGTATGAATCCATCTCTTCTACCACCAGGTATGGGTTGATAAGCAGGATAGACTGGTTTCTTTAGCCTTTGTTGGCAATCAGTTGAATGCAGAAAGAAATGGCAACCTATTGCAGGAAAAAAATCTGCCTTGTCAGTCATGTATCAAAAGATACATGATCGCTCATACATGTATCATGTATAGCACTTAACCGACTGAATTAGGCAAGAAAGTTTAAAGAGTTTTAAATTTACAAGGAATGTTGAAGGTATGACAAGCCGAGAAAAGATAGCTTACTTGAGAGGATTGAGCAAATGGGTGGAAGAACAAGTATTGAAAATACAAAATTGAGATATAAAGGAACAAGTATTGCTGAAAGCAACAAATGACAGGAAACTGTGGATAATCATGATCGACCATGATATGGCACATGGAGAGAGAGAGAGAGAGAGAGAGATCTAAAAAGAAATAACTTAATTGTATATGAATTTTTCTTAATAAGTTGGACTTTTTTTTGTAGTACCCTATAAATTTTATCTGGTGCAAGTATGTATTTAGTCTAGCACAAGGCCTTACATATGAGGCACCATTGGGAGACTGACTAACTGTAATAATACACTTGCTAATCATGGCACCAGTTAGATACACATACACCTTTAGAGAGACAAAGGACTAAACTTTAAAAAAATTTCAATCATATTTAATATTCTTAGCTGAAGCATTTTCAGTTATTATCTCACTAGAATTTATTATTATTTTCTTATCTCTGTTTGCAAATATTGCAATAAAAAAACAGAAATAAGATGAAAAAAATACCACTATAGCACCTATTTTTTTTGTTTTTTTCACCACAAAAATGGCTTTAAAATATTTCTTATGTCTTATGAGCAAAGTTTAGATATCTAGTAAGCTGATATCAACCCATACAAGATAGACTATGAGTACTTGCAACAAGACTAACTCCATAGCATGGTAATATTAAATGTAAAATGGGTGGGTATCAATAGCAATAGATAAAAAAAAATTGACCATGATAATAATTATTAATCACTAGAAATATTTATTGATCATTAAAACTTGTTCAGTAGTAGTGCAAAAAATTCCTCTTTAAATTCAACAGAGGAAGCCATATAGGAACATTTTCAAAGGGAAATCAATTTAATATAATGCTTAAAATGTTTTTATTTACAGAATTTCAGCCTAAATTCAAATTGATTAAATATCTGCTGGAATTGATAAATTTGACAATCAAGTTTGTGCTGGACAGTATTGTGACAAATAAATCAGTGTCATAGGTTTAGTAATATTTTTTTATCATTGTTTTATATATGGGTTTTACTCTCATCCATTTGATTCTTAGTGCATATGCACACACACAAAACCAATAGTTAATGACAATGCCAGGTTCATATGTATTGTTTCAACATCTGTCTCACTTAGGATAGCCTCTTAAAAAAAGAGATGCTTCAAGGATGAATATGTTTGAATGCCACTTACTTGTTCTCTTTGGTGCTGTATAAAATACACTAATATCTGATTAATGGGTAAAAGCACCATGGGAGAGTTGACAAAAAATTCACATAGATGAGATATAATGTATGTATGTATGTATGTATGTGTGTGTGTGTGTGTGTGTGTGTGTGTGTGTGTGTGTGTGTGTGTATATATATATATATATATATATATATATATATATATATATATATATATAGGCAGCACCCTTTCTTTCAAACATCTTTCATTAAATATGCTGACAAGGAAAATTTAATTAATTTTTCATTAAGTTTTTTTTCTGGCATCTTTACATTTTTCTCTTTTGTAAGAGTAAGGAAGTAGAAAAATTTTCCCTTATTTTTATTATCCCAAGTGCTTTCAGCCACTTCTATAGCCATGTTCAAGGCTGTTTTATATCTGGTCATGTTATTTTTTTTCCTTATGTTTTGACTGTTACATTGTATTTTATTTTTATGTTGTTTTGAATAGGAGCATTCATTCTAAGCCTTCATGTGTTGTGAGCATCTTTCTTTTCTTGAAAAACTTTTAACACTCCATTTTCACTGTTAAATAATGTGAAGTTGTTAGTGGGAGAGAAATGTTTGATATACAGGGCCTCTCTAATAACAAGATGTTTCTGATAACATGATTTATATAGAATTCTTATGTTTTCAATCAGAATTTTAAGTTCTTGTAAATTATAGGTTGAGAGATGTTTTTTTTATAGCATATTGGTCTGATAAATGACATGTGAGGCATCTACTCAAGGAGGTGGTAGTATGTCCAATATAGTTAATTGATTTGTGACAAGAAACACAGTCTTGTACTGATCAGTGAAATTGATACACTATATTGGTCACTGCTAGTTTAGATTTGATGGGGTTGTTTTGATTAGTGACAAGAAAGTTTGCTATCTTCCATTTTCTGTAATATATTATAAATTTTACATATTTTTGGGGAATTACAACAGAGCAAATTTTTCCTGCTTATAATTATTGTGCATCTGATGCAGGATTGTTTTAACTCACTCAAATGTTTTTTGGAAAGAGGAAGTTTCTTGTGCTCTTTTTAAGAGGTTTGTTAACACTGTTATTTTATAGCTTTCTTAGTATTGGCTATCATAATTTAGAGGAGAAGAGTTCATACCTGGTGAATTTTTTTTATACAGGTAAGTGATAAAGTGATTATAGTTCTATACCAACATCAAGAAATGGGATTTTGTTATTAACCAAATTTTAATGTTGAGTTTTTTTTCAAATTTTGATTTTAGATTTATAATTTTGTCCTTATTTTTTATCAAAAAAAAAAATTTCATCAACATACCTTGTGTAGATTTGTGGTTTCTCAGTTGTTTTCAACACAAAACATAAAACTTAGAGGAAATAGGTAAATTGCCATCATTTCATATTTTTAATTTCACGTATGTGCATTGTTTGCTTTTGATTTTGTTGACTGCACAGATTAGTATGGTCAGTTGGACATCATCTGTAAGAAAAAGAGCACCATGACACAATTCTTGGCATTCATGCTGATAACTCCAATACAAACATTTCAGAGTGTTTGGGTGTCAATGTAAGGACAGTGCAGAGGATATTGAAAGAGTTAGATGAGTCTAATGGTGATTACAAAGGTGTTTGGAGTGATCACTTGTGATGACCATGTCATGCTTCCATTTATCTCCCCACAGGGTTTCAGACTCAACATGGAGGCCTATATCAAGTGCCTTGAGTAGGTAGTGCTGCCCTGGGTTGAAGAGAGTGCCTGCTAGAAGACCCTATGTCTGGTAGTAGGACTCTGCACCATGCCACACAAGCAGGAGAGCTCAGTCATCAATTTCTTCCACCACAATACCCTTTACATCTAGTCACCTAAATCCCCAAACTGCAACCCCCTTGATTATTATGTGTAGGGCACAGTTGAGTGAGAGACCAGCAAAACTCATTGTCACACCATAGATGAACTGAAGGCAAGGATTATAGCAGCATTCACCAACTTAAACAAGGAGACCATCCAGAAGAATTGCACAAGATTCCAAAGTCATCTGGAGTATGGGGTTGAAGCCAATGGCGATTTTATTGAATAAATTTACTCTTTAGTGTTTCATATTTTTGTGTAATTTTGTTAAATATATCTGTTAAAATGAGATGTCAGTGTTATTGGTATTTTTGTGCTATTTAGATGACAATTTATCCATCGCACCCTCTGTGTGTGTGTGTGTGTGTGTGTGTATATATATATATATATATATATATATATATATATATATATATACACTACAGTTCAAAATTTTGAGGTCACCCCTGGAATTTTTTTTAAATTGGCCCCAATTGTAATTGTTTTGTACTTTAAATAACAGAAAATTCTTATACATGCTTTAAAAAAGTGAGAGATGATTTCTTATCAGAAATTTTATTATGACAAAAAGAAAAAAGCATTTTATGATTAAATTTTGCTCTCATCAAAATATCCTTCTTTAGCTTTGATTATTGTAGTACAAATCTCTCGCATTTGTTGCAAAAGTTTGATAATTGATTCCATTCTTTTTCCAATGACTTGACTTTATGAGCTCTTTTTTTTTTTTTTTTTTTTTTTTTTTTTATTCTTCTGTCAAGTTCATCCCATGCTAATTCTGGGGATCACTTCAAAGTTTTGAACAGTAGTGTGTGTGTGTGTGTGTATATATATATATATATATATATATATATATATATATATATATATATATATATATGTGTGTGTGTGTGTGAATTTCTGTCTGTGTACATGTCATCACCAGGAGAGTTCACTACATAGCGATATGTTGAACAGTTCTGATGATATTGTAGAAATTGGATTTTCTGATACCAAATAAAATGTCATAATTTATTCTTGTCTCAAATTATTTTTAGCTTATTCATAATAATTTTGTAATTGCATTGTACTTGTAAAATATCAAAAACAGAAATATTGCCAGAATTTTTTGCTGGTGTGGCTGAGATTATTAGTAAACTAATAAAGTTGAAAAGACAGGAATGTTGAAACTTATTATTTTATATGTTGCAAATTTTAATATTTGATATCTTTTATTTTGTTATTCATCTCTAAAGATAATTTTTAAGCCAATACAGCAAAATCATTGATTGAATAAATAGGCAAAGTTACATTTAATAACAAATATCCCTTTTAACTTGTAAAGAAATTAGTTTTATACTGATTCTAGTTTTAGAAATGTTATTATGTCCTATTTTAGAAATGAATGTAGCCAGTCTTTACTACGTATAAAGATAACATTCAAAGCATGAGATATAAAATGTTAATAATAATTCATTAAATTCTTTTAATGTTTGCCAACTTCTGCTGAAGATGAACAAAGGCAATTAAAATTACATTTATAATAGATAAAATGTGTTATCTTGTGTAACTTATCAATATTTGTTCTAACATTGTATAATGAGTGACCAATTAACATATAGAAAATATTGTGTTGTAAGTTAAGAGTAAATGCAAGAATGTTGCTATATGCAGTGTTATTGTGTTGAAAAAATGAATATCAAAAACATTGATAAAAGTGGATGACTTCAGGGAGAGCAAGAAAAGTCTACTGTTTCTTCTAAACTCACTAATGTGCACTTTATATCTTAAACATATTTTTAGCATTAATTAAATTATTTTGATAGATATTGCAAAAGTACACAGAGCATTTTTATATGTAATGACACAACACTACTTAATTCCAGACACTGTTTGGTCTATTAAACCTGCTCTTATTGTTCCTTTGGTTGCTATTATTATTATTAGTAGTAGTTTAATGTTGCTGCCTTTTACAGGTGTACAAGCTATGTTGAAAGAGAGAGGTCTCTTTTATCTTGGTAGTGCAAACTAGAAAATGATAGCAAACAGATCAATATGAAATCATCTGTGTTATACACGAGTGGCTTTTCTCAATTACTATGCGTGCTATCATTTTCTTGTTTGCACTTCCAAGATAACAGGCTCTCCTCACTTTCCATATTGATTATAAACTTGAACATGGCTATAAAATGGATCAACAGAAATGTTGTGGTAACAACAAAAAGAATTAGTTTTGTAGCCTGAACAAATCTTGGAAAGATAATGACTTGTTTCAAAATGATTTAAACTGAATCTGATACCCACATTAATTAAACAAAGAAGGAGATGAGTTTTAGATAGAATTGATTAGTTACAATGGTCACAATCCAAAATACATTGTTTACAGTGATAAAAATTATTAAAAGACAGCCTACAAATATTTGATAGTAAATTTCAAATAGTGATCAAATAGTGATCAAAGGATGTAGCAATATTAGCTTTATTTGTTATATAACAACAAAAGAAGGTGATTTTGTTTTGAAAATCAGTTCTTAAGTATGTGTTACTGCTATTTTTAAAGTTAATTTTAAAAACTCAGATGTTCTAATGATGGTAGTAGGAAGTAAAAGATAACATGAATCATTTTAAATGTCAAAAAGAGAAAGTAATTGATATTTTTTTTTTATTGTAAAATCTGAATGCATCTGTTTTGCTTGGAGGACACAAGATTTTCCAAGTTTTCAAGTAGAATGTAATGCCAGCAACAATTTATACAAGACATTAAATGGGTTCTATTTTCAAAGTGTCTTTTTGGCTTGAAAGGAAGCCTGATATTTTGCCAATGGAATTGGACCCTGGAGAGTTTACAGGCCAGTCCATAATCATAATTTGCTGGTGTTTAAACCATTTCTTGGAGACCTTGCTTTCAGAATGGTTGCATTATCCAAATGGAATGGAATATATTTTAAATAATTATGGCTAGAAAACAGGACAAAGCTCATCTCAAACACTTCTATGGAATGCTGAGTGTTTGCTTATTTTCCATTATTCAACTTTTTTGAAAAAGCTCTGCACACCATAACATTTTGTAATATATTTATCCTTGCATTGAATACAGTTGCCGTAGATGGTCTGAGCCCCCACTGTTCATCTTGAAGTTCTCGACAAAATCCAAAGATGGATATGCATTGTGATAGGTCCTGACCTGGCATCTCGACTCCAGACATGATGTGACTTCCCTCTGTCTTTTCTACAAATATTTTCATGACAACTGCTCTGATGCCCCAATTGCATGAATTTAAGTATGCTACTAGATTGGCATCTCGGTTCCACCCTTTTACTGTCAAAACAGTTAAATGTAACCGCCTCTTCTACTCCAACAGCTTCTTCTCTCACACTTCTTGACAGTGGGACTCCCTTCCTCTTACTTGCTTCTCTGATAACTATAATCTTCAAAACTGTCAATTAACATCTGATGCCTTGATCTTGATCCCCCATCCTTCTCTTTATCCTTTCCTCAAACACCCCCTCTTTACTCTTTCTTTCAATCTCTGTAACCCCTTGCATGCTAGTAGCACTTCTGCCTTGCTTCGGGTGAAATGCTTAAAAAAAAAAAAAAACAAACTACCCATGCTTCACTCATAATATGCCACCAATCTTATATACTTTTGGATCTCTCTTAAAACTTTCATATAAAGGAAAGAAACCCATGTGTGTTATGTTTACTTTTGACCTATTCCTCATTTCTTTTAAGCAAAATGATATAAATATGAACATTATCAAAATCTACATATGTTTTCATTATTATATATGTAAAGTAATATATAAGATTGTTCAAGTTTTTGAGATGATGAATTATTAGTAATATATGACTTTCTAATCAGAAGGGTCATCTTGGTTGACATACTCTCACTATTTTGGTTGTTGTACCTTCTGGAATTTTTCAGGAGTCTGTTGTACTTGATAGTCTCCTCAAGGCAAATATTTTATTCAATTCACTAGGGTACTTGTTCTCATTCCTCTTTTCATACCTAGTTGAAGATGACAGCTACAGCAAGATAGAAAAATATTTGACTCTGAAAACCAAGAAGTGTCTGTTATAGAACCTGAACAAAGATTATTTCACAATAAATGAATACAGGCAATAAGCTACCATATATATGACCTTCCTAAAATTCACAAAAACAGTATTTCATTAAGATACATAATCAGTTGTTGAAGTATGGCCTGTCACTATCTGAGCAGATTCCTTGCATGGTGTGAGATGAAGCTCAGGTTGTTAGAGACAAATTAGAATTAGACCCCTCTCTAGAAGTGTGTACAATCCCAATAGATGACATGATGGAGATGTTGACATTCTGTAGGCAAACAACATATTTACAATTAGGCTCCAACATATATCAACACAAAGAAAGGTTTAGTTATGAAATCACCATTATCTTCATTAATGGGAATCATGAACATTGAATTGCTATAAGAATGTCAGCAATAAAGCCAACCATGTGGCTCTGGTAGGTAAATAACATTTTCCTATTCTGGCACCATCAGGAAAATGTGAAGGCACTGCTGGAATACAGGAATTCAGTAAGACCTTCCATACAGTTCCCAAGAGAAAAGATCAGCTGACTTTTCTGGATGTACTAATAATTTGTATTATGTATGGGTTCAATCTATACAGAATCATGAAAGGGATCATCTGCTGCCTACAAAACCAGGCCAAAGTTGTAAATGACAATCTAGACATCTATCAACAAGAGATGAATTTCATTAGAAATGCCCTTCAGAGTAGAGGCTACTGTGCAGTCATAATGTCAGCTTCCTTGAGCAGAAGCAGTAAGATTGAGGACAGCAATAAAAAAAAATCTGCTACCTTCTATCTATCATATCTTAAGAGGTCCATCTGAACAGATCAAGAAGATCTGCAGTCCATACTATAGCAGGATGGTATTCAAAAGCATTTCAACCATTCAAAGACATCTTTCTCAAACCAAGCCTCCCTTGAAAGAGAACATAACCAAGAACTTTGTCTATTCCCATCCCGATGCAGTTATGGCCAGAAACATAAGGGCAAGACCATCCATCTATCCATCCCACCCTAATGGAGGGAGCATCAAACCTGTAGGTTAGGAGGAAACATTGAAATCTAGAATAGCTGATTATCTATAGAGTCAAAAATGTGAGTATCAACCCCTGTCGAATGAAGATCAATAACAACACTGCAAGATAAGCCAACCGAAAGAATCCATGCACATGTTGGTTTTTGAAAGAACATTTAAAAAATTCCACCACCTTCATATGGATATTAGAATTGTCCAAGAGAGATACACATGATCTAGTGATTAAAAGCATTTATTAAAGTATATCAGATATCCAGCTAGTTGTGAGTTCAATATCTGGGTCAGGTAGTGTGGTAAAATAATATACCCTGGTTCAGTGGGAAAAAAAGATAAGCAACATAAAAGTAAATAGAATTAACTGCTATAAGATATCCCCTAAGCATGAAAATGGCACTGAGAATAAATTACCCCAGTAGACTGAGTAAAGGAATTTGGCTCAAAATGTATTGAGTATGACAGAAACCTGAAGACTAAATGATACAAAAGTTGAAATGCTGTTATTATCACAACCAAGATGTTGGTCCAAATAGAAAAGGATTTAATAAAAATGAATATTTTAATTAAAGTATCTCCATGTTAATCAATAAAGCCAATGAATCTATAAATTTAAAGCAATTGTTTCGACGTTTTTAAATAATTTGGTAAAAGATGCACCATGTTTAGTTAATTCATCAGAAATCAGATGAGCAGTATCAATGCAGTTGACACTTGGGATTTCTTTTCAACATTCATTTAATTCTTGTAATGTCAATTCTAAGAAGTTTTTCACGGACAACTTTTATAAAATGTACGTTTTCATACAATGATTTATTGTCAGTAAAATGAACATGATTTATTCCCATACACTGGAAACCTCCATCAATCAAGTTTGTATATGAAGCATCAAAGGACACTCCTAATTCTAGATCAGATACATCACCAAGATTAGAGAAAACAAGGTCACATGGTTCACCTTTTCAGATTTTAGATTTTTAACAATTTTGTTAGCATGAAGAATATTTTCAACTCTGGGAGTATTTTATAGACCTACTCAGTTCCAAAGTTTCTTTTTGGTTCAAATCATCCTATTTTCTTGACATGTGATTGTAATAGATACTTGTTTGTAATCAGTATAAGAATTTTGAGCAAAGACAGTGCTATTATTTATAAAATAAATTCTTAGGCTTGTGTCCATGTCATCTTGACAATTATGAAAGCTGTTTGAACTTTTCCTTTCACTTTTTCAAATAAATTTATTTTTATCCATATTATGTCATCAGAAAAAAATCTCAGAAAGATGATCATCTTGATGTCTGTAGAATAAATTAGGATTAATTGTAGATTGCATGCAAGTTGTTTTAATTCATTACACATATTGTGATACCTATTTCAGGATGCATCATTCACAACATGCATTACTTTCTAAGTCATGGTTTTAGATACACTTCTTGTGCAATAAGATTTCCTTGAAGAAAAGCTGTATTTATGCCAAGTGTTCTATATTTCCAATAAAGTGTACAAGTTTTTGTTAAGAAAACTTTTTAAATTTCTTTCCTAATAACAGGAGAGACTCATAATGTGCATTTTCATTTTCTTTTAACACTACTGCTTATTCTTTTATTTCAGGGCCGTAATCTTTTCATTTTTCTGCTATCACTTATTCAGCTGTCCCATATCAGATACATCTTTATAAACATGAATTTCTTTCCAGTTTTCTAGTTCGGTAAGTTTAGCTCTATGAACAGCACGTTCACTTTGACATAAAACATGTATGAATTTGATGTTTATATTTTCTTTAGTTAAGGCTTTATTGTTTTCACAAACTGTTTTTTTAATGTCTCCCCACTGATCTCCTTGTATCTCAAAGTTTATAGCTTTTTATAGTAGATTCAGATTTATCATATAGATTAAACCATGCATGATTCTTACTGGTCACTTTATGACATCTACTGCTAACTTTTGCATCAATCCAAAGGATATGTCACTTTTGAAAAGTTATTTACATTTTTGACATTTGTTCTTTTGTTTTATTTCCTCAGAGTTATTTTTCTATGATTGATTCACTAACAGAATTGTATAGTAGACATTTCTTTTATTCACTGGATAATGATGCATCACTGATTTTCATCCTCACATTGATGATAAATTTTTGAATTTAGAGAATCTCTTTTTATGTATCTGTTTTCAGAATTGCATTTTGAATTTTTTGCCATTAGGACTAAATGATAATAGTGGTAAGTACACACACAGAGACACTTTTTCCATCCTGTCCAATAAGTTTTCTTGAAGCTTTCCTTTCATTTTATCCTTGATAATATGCAGTACTACTTGTTTGATGTAAGAAACCAGAGGATCTTATTTGATTATATAGTGCTTATTTTTATTTTTAAAGAAAGTTCAGCCTGAATTAATACTTTCTGGTTTGTATGAAAGGTGTTCAGATGTTTTACAAAAATTTCACCCACTGTTGCACCATATAAAAATGAACGTTTTCTAATTAATATAGCAGATTTTGATTTATTCCAAATACTAATTCATATAACAATCATTCATGTACTATTTGTTATGTGTTTTTAGTATTCAAGATGAAGCTTTTTATTGTAAACAAGAATTTTCTCTATACTATCATTTACAACTGTGTAGTCTTGTTCACATTTTACCAGAGACTAAAGTCAGTAGTTTTACTACATTTAGATTTCACACTATATTCTGTTTGCAAATTTTCTAGTATTGTCAGCTAAATTTGTGTGTGCATAGGACGGGGGGAATTCCATTTAAAATTCTGAGGGTTCTGCTCTCCTCAATAATAGTAGATGGTTTTTGTTGTATATAACAGGTGCAAGACTGAAATATTTGTTTAGAGAAAATATGATCCTGGTCTTCTTTCTTTGAGATCAATAACAATAACTTCATTAAATTCTAGAACAAAAGAAACACATATCAGGAGAAGAGCAAACCTTTTCTTGTTTCTCTTAGAAATGTCTGTCTCTTTTATTTTGTTTTGTTTTTTGTAACTTCATCAATGAAATTCTAAGCAGTCACCCTACCCCAGCCCTGCATTTGGCATCAAACTCATGAGACACTAGGATGGACAAATTGGTTGTATATTTTGTAAATAAGCTGTTTTTGTTAATGTTTAGATATTTTTGCTTATGGTTAATAGAAAATTGTTTGGAATTTCATCAAAAGAAATATAACAACAACTTGATGTTTTAAATTGTAAATCAATTTATTATTTTCTAAATCTAGGATTATTTTTTCATGGATGGTTTGCTTATTAAAAGTAGAATGTCGTAGTCAACCACATCAGATATTATAAAACATTTGATTCTTGCAGTCTTATTTTCTCAATAGATTTCAAATTTGCTCTCTTTCTAAATCTGGAAATGATTTCACTTTCACTTGATTTACCTGTCCAAAGTAGCCAAATAGAAGTTCATTCAGCCTTTACCTGTTGCAATTGAACTACAGGAAGTATTGATAACTGCTGCAGTCAGTTCTTCTACTTTGTTTCCACTAAACAATATTGCTTTTCTCTCTTTATTTTTAATTTTTTTCAAATTTGCATAAGAATCTGGGCAGAAGCAAATTGAAATATGGATTCCGATATTTTGCATTTGAAACAGATAAACATCAAGTCCATTTGGATTTGGTAATTGCTTTATTTTATGCCTGGAGCTGAGTGATCTTTATCTTAGTAACCATGGTCAGTATAATTACCACTTGGCTAGTTTTGTTGCTTTCTAATCCATGCAATCTGATGCAATGTCTGTATCCATGATTGACTATACCATGTGGATTGCTGCTTCCTCTATGATATGTGCATATTTTTTTGCAATAAAATATAATTGGTTCTACTTTAAAATCTGATTGATTCCAGTGTTTTAACATCATGGACTTTTTTTTTTTTTTAACTTTCTTTAATGATATGAACATTTTTTGAATAAAGTTATATCTCTTCATTATAATCAACACACCTGTGTCTACTGTGTTTATAATTGCTCTAAATTGGCATCATCCAATAATTTAAAAGCTTATACTGATTGTCGTAAAGTCAATCTGTATTATTTTATTTTCTTGTACAGTATTTCAAATTTAGTTATTTCATTTTTTTCCCTTGACATTTTACTTGTTTATCTAAAATGGTAAAAGTCTGTATATAACTCCTATCCTGCTGGAAAAAAATTTTTGGTAGATGTTTCTCGAAATGTTTAATACTTCAACTCTATTGTCTTTGTTGAGCTTTCCAACTTCAAGTTCGCTAAAAATTTTGGAATATATGTTTCCTTTTTTTCTGATAAACAAAGCACATTTAGTGGGCTTCCAGTTTTTTCTTTTGTTTTCTAGTTTATAACTGTTTGCCAAATTTTTATTTCATCAATTAATCAAATGTAGGGTTTTGATTATAATAAACACACTGACTCAACACACTTTTGATTACAAATTATAGAAATATGGTGTTGAGAAAATAGAAAATCATTTGTGAGCAGTCAATAAAAAAATTCAGTTAAATTTTGAAAATCACAGAAAAAATTGAAAAGATTCATGAAACAAAAATCTTCTGTACAGGTGAAAATTGATTAATATACAACAACAAAGAAAATGTATGATACAAAAAAAGGTAAGTGAAGTTAAATCATATTTTGTTCACTATTTACATTATTCAGTCTATTGTCCTCATCTTTGTCACCATATTTATTACAATGTTTTGGCCGTTGTATGCTCTGGCCATCTTCAGGTAGTTGGAATGTCGAACTGAACCCTTTATTTCACTCACTGGAGTAGACTGTTCTAGTTCCATGTGCCATGTTTAATGGATATCAGTTATCAGTTATCTCCTGCAAGATCTCCACTGCCTTAACCGGGTATTGAACTCACACTCTTTGGGTTCTGTCATTGGATCTAACCAACACCTGTGCTATGTGTCCTTGAGGACATCTGTGTATGAATTTCTGGGTATTATAAACCTAATGTCTTCAGCAACCATTTTTTACCAATTTTTGCAAATTTTGCTGTTATCATTCCATGTTTTACCAGAGCTCATATTGCAATCTTTGTTGTTATATTTTCTTTTTCATAATCTAAATAATGGGAATGAAAGTTTCTATTGCAGCAATTGTTTTTTTTTAAGTATGCATAATATATATTCTGCTACCATGTGAAAGGTATATTAAAATATATTTCTGTATCTATGTTTGACTCACAAACTGCCTTCAGTCTTTATACACGTCTCACACATCATGTCATAAACAAACAAAATACAACTATCAACAAAAGACAAATATCAGAAGAAGAAGTTCCTATACAGCACTCACTGTAAGGAAAGACTCAAAATACTTGAAGCCATTAATTATACAAAAGAGGCAGTCATATTAAATGAAATATCTTCCACCACCGAAGACAGTATCTTGAAGTATGGACAAAATGCTTATTATACATATAATGTAATAATAATATTTACACTATTTACATGCTGACTATTATCCTCATCTATTTTGTTGTTATCACTGTTTTGGCTGAACCCTTTACTTAATCTACAGGGTTAGATTGTTCTAATTGCCCTCATCAAGGGATATCTTGTTTAGTTCTTGTTCTTATTGTTCACTCTGTATACAGTGCCTGGCCCAAGGACTGAACTCAAAATTACTATGTAATCAGATTCATAGACCAACACTTTAATCCACTAGGATATTGTCCAGTGGGACAATTCTCTGTGGAGAACTTGGAGCCTTAGACCTAACCTGCCTGCTGATGAGTGCAGCTGCTGCTACCTCTGCTGCAGATTTGCTGTCATTTTTTCTTTCTTTCTTTTATTAGTGGCTCCCATATCATATTTATTTCTATCCTAGGTATTTTACCTAGTGGTTTCAAAGATTTCAAATCTTTAATGTATGTCATATTGAAGCTAAGCAGAACTTTTCCGCTTGACTTCCGTATAACAATACCTGAGTATTTTACCAATAGAAAAGTGTTGTTTGGTTCCTATGCTCTTTATTAAAATGATCACAGATCAAGAGAAAGCAAATCTATATCTCTTCTTTTCTCTTCTTTCCCTATACATGTGGCAATCATTGTTATTTCCATTTCTTAAACAATCCATTGTAACTAAATCAGTGAATTTTTTCAAGACCAATTTTAATGACACATCAATGCATTTGGCCTCATGATAAGCAAGCAAAATCACTTCCAAAAGAAGTGATGATTTTCTTAAATAATCAATAAAGACTACGTCTTTGTTGGTAATGACTGTGAATTATCTTATGAAATTGTAGTGCTATCCAGACACCCAAGATGGACAACCTTTACAGAGTTAAAATTTTCCAGTAATCCAGCTATTTACATAGACCTGAGATAAGAAATGGCTTTATACTTTAACAAAGAGGATTAGTGCTAAATGAATGAGTGATCAGCTCACACACAGATATGTAATAATGATAGCTCTATAGAAATAGATTTTTTTCTCTATATAATAAATTGTTTCTTCTGAAATTTGGTATAATAAAAGTGAATTCTATTTTGACACCAGCATTGTGATTTAATCAATATGTAGAAAAGTGACTTTGCTTGTTTATTGTAATGGCAAGTGAATTTATGTGTTATTAAAATCTGCCATGTAAAATTTCACAATGATTTCATGGATTGTTTAATAAATTAAGAAAGAAAAGATTGAGTGATATTTGTCAAGCAACACTAGAAGAGATTTTCCATTGCTTTCTGTTGAAGTTCATTTGAATAAAGATTTTAGATATAATGTCACTTGCATGTCTGTTTATATATTTTTGAAAAGATCAAATAAAAATTTGTATATTAATTGAATTGATACAAAAAGTAATCTGAGTTTAAAATTAAGCTCTTCTATTAACCGAGTTTCAATCCCTTGGGTATAGAGCACATTACTGTCAAATTTACACAAGTTCTCTTCTAATTTGTTTTCTTTTGAAAATCTGTATTTACCAGACTTCTTTATTCTTTCCCACACTTTCAGCATTTTTGTCACAAGGATGAGATTTCTAAATTTAGGTGAATAAACAATTTTTTTTTTTTTACATTAATGTGGTCTAATTACTTCAACATGATGCTTTTGGAAGATTTTTTTTAGATACAATTTTTCAAATATAGGAAAATGCAGGCTTTAAATTCATGTGAAAATCTTTACACTTTATCATTGACAATACAGCACTATAGAAACTTATTCTAATGACAATATAATGAAAGGGTTAAATGTTTTTATGATAAATGGATGACAGTGTTGTATAAATAAATTGTTCTTGTTTGTCTATTTTCTAAAGCTAAAAATGAGGCAAGCAATCAATTGGTGTAACTTCAATAGCTGCTTCATTTAGGTCAAGTGTTTAGATGGTCATCTGTGTTTCAAATGTCATTTGAAATCTTTTATCTTCTGAACTAACCACTGACTTTCCTGGTCTAGTCCAGCATTGATTTTGATTTATTACAATTCACTTATTAGGATGGTTTTAGTCCTATTGGTAAAGTAAAGTATTATTAGTTACAATGTGTAATTTTCAACCAAGCACATTCTATTCATGAAAATCATAAACACTAACTTTTTGACACTATCTCAGATTTTATTAAACAACTCAATATTTTTGCAATAAAACTAGTACTGACAAACTGAAATTGGTAAAATTTTCAAAATGTACTTATATAAAGGTTATACCTATTTTTAGTATACCAGTTCTTATTAAAAATATTGTCTTTTGGGGTGTCAGGTTTTATTATGCAAAAATAAATTTTTATTTATACTGGCCTGTGAAAAATATGTATTTGATTAACACAATATCTGCATACCTGAATAAATTATTATTTAATTACATTTTAATCTGGGCTCCTTGATATTCTATAACCTTCATCAGTCTTTTATTCATTGACTTTAACTTTTGTACTGTTTTGACTTTAACATTTCTTGTAGTAGTTTTTATTGCTTCCCAAAGCTGGAATATTTTTTTCATTTTCATATATATCTATTTTACTGATAGGCCATGCATTTTCTGCTCTTACAATAATTCTGTCTTTAATTTGAGATCATTAACAACTTTTAAAAGGAATATAATTTTATTACCTACAATACCAGCCCAGAACATTACTCCACCTCCTCCAAGTTAGATTCAAACTCTTAGTAATCAGGTCCATCCAATGTAGATTTACATTCATCGTTAAAGATTACTGTTCAACTTCTTCACTCATCTTAAATGTTTCTCTTTGTAACTGAAGGTGAGACATATTTTGATTACTTTCATGTTAGACAATTTTCTTAATATCTTGAATATATTCTCCAAATGTATTTACATTTGCAACATCAAATTCCACAAATAGTTTTTGCTGGTCAATCCATTTTTTTATCGTTTTTCTTTAATCTCTTTTTATGATATTTTCAAAGTTAGTTTTTATTTTGTTCTTATTTTGGCAATGTTTTCAGTTTCTTCTTTGATTGTTTTCTGATCCCTGGTCAACGTTTTCAAAATTTCTAATATTGTATTTTCATCACTCAATAACGTTACAATATCTTTTTTAGCTTTTAACATTACATTATTAGACAGGGTATCCACAAAGTCTTTAGACAATTTCAAAAAGTCATTACAAAAACTTAGAACAGGTTGCAATTAAGTTTTTGTTGCATATTAATAGGTTATTATTAAAGTTCTTTTAATGATATAAATAGTTTTATTAATGTTATGTTTTAGACTGCATTCGTGTCATGAATGAAGTGCAGATATAAGTTTATTAACTATTTGCATATAAACTTGACTATTCACATCATGTAAACATTTCAACAGTATTCAGTTTCCATTGTAATTTTAATAAGTTTTTCTTTGTGTAATGATTTTGTAGACACGCTGTATCTTTATATATTTGAAATTAAAAATGGATATTAATAATTATACTATAATATTGCAGGAAATTCTGTTGTACAGGTTTTTCATATTAAAATCCAAATGTCTGAATTCCAAACAATAATAAAATAAAAATAAAACCTGGGTATGTCTGTTAAATAAATCATATGTATTTACAAACATATGTACATGAATTCAAAAGAGTCAAAAAGGAGTAAAAAATAGATTTAGTTCAGTTAAAATATTTGGGTAGTTTGGTCCACATAAAAATCTATAGTTTAGAAAAGACTTTTAGTAATTAGTCCACAGTAAAAACCTGTGGTTGAGAAAAGACTTAGATCATCAGTGAAAATTCATTGACCATTCCTGTTGTTGTTGTTGGAGATGATTTGCTTGAAGTTGCTGACGCATGTTTCTATCAGTACATATTGAAGGGCAGCAAAAAGCTGTGTAGCCATGTCTTTTCTTGTGTTTGAACAGTTTGGAGGCAGTCATCTCTGAAAGTTGAACTCTGTGGTTTTTATAAGAAATTTTTTTTAAAAGCAAGTTTAAGAAATATAGTTTTACTTTTCTCTGATTGGTCAAATATTTTACATGCTGATATTAATTTCTAACCAATAGACACTTTTATATAAATACTGTTTCTTGTATTGTGGAATCATTATGGCATGTTTGTAAATATTGTTTGTTACTGGGTAGAAAATAAAGTTTGGGCATATTTTAATATGGTTTGTATGTGGGTATGTAATTGTGTTAGAAATAGGGTTTATTTCCTATAATATATATTTATAATATATTGAACATACCTTGAATTACATAATAAAATCTCACACCACCAAATAATTTATTGTACAATCAGTTCAGCTGAATATTTTTTTATCCTATTCTGATATAATTATCAAAATTGGTTAATTAATACCAATTTTATTATGAGAATGTGCATTTGTATAATGAAATTTGACATTTTATAAGCTAAATTAATGATTAGAACTTCTAAAACTGTTTCTCCATATATGATATTGATACCTACTTGTATATCAAGAATGTTCATTCTGTGTTCAGAGAAATGCAGTTCATTTCAAAATGTTTCTCATTATTTGATATCTGTAATTATAGATTAATCAGTGGTAGGTGAATTTTTGTCTAAGTGTGTAAATCTTTCAAGTTATATTCTCCTCTAAGAGTCTGCAGGTAGTACCATCTGATGCCATGCATTCAAAATGTGTGTTGAATATTTTGTTAAAAATACCTGACAAAATCAACAAGTTGTAACCTACTGTTCTTCTTTTGAGAATGATTAATCATGAAGGTCAAGATAGAAATTCACATTTCAAACAACTTGTGAGTTCAGGGATGAGTAGGCAGGGGGATTGTTGACTTTCATAGATCTTCTCCCTAAATACGGTAGTTTTTATTTTTAGACATTTTACATTGAGGATGCTGTATTGGTGAAGGAAAACAGAATGGAATCGAAAGGAAATGCTTTAGAGTTGATGGATTTGAAGTAGAGGGCTTCAATTAAGGATTTATTTCTTGAAAATCCATGAAGGGGAAAAAGAAAATGTTGCAGACAGTAAATCTGACATCTCTGAAAAAGAAATACAGACTGACTTTTTAAAAGAATAATTAAAAGTAATGTTTTATTTTCAACCTTCTGTTGATTACAAAATTAAAACTTTCATGTTAAAGTCCTGGAACTTTTTTTAATTAGGACTGTGGATGTGTGAGGAAAAATTAGATTTATAAATATTAAAACTCAAATCAGTTAGGGCGTCTTTTTTTATTCATTAGAAAAAGTATATCTCTCTTTCCCTTTCTTTCTGTATGCACACACGCACACACACACAAGTAGGAGGGGGCTTCAGCAGTAATGCTTTCTAACATGAAAGTGTGTATGAAGTAAAGATATTGAATTTCTTCATAATGAAAAAAATTGACTCCATTGATATTCCTTAATGCATGCTGAATATTTACAGAGACCAAAGATTGGATGTGAGCACAGTTAGGTTGTGGTTGATGCTTTTCAGTAATAATGGCAGCAGTTTATGTAGCAAGGTCTGTTTTGACTGATGGAAAATGGATAATGTAGATAACATTTTCCTGATATTTTCATCATGGTTTTGAAATGTTAAACAATATTTTAGAGCTGAAAACTTTGTATCTGTTGCATTCTGTCGAAATAAATGGGAAGTATTTTGAGCATCCTTCATTTTTTTTTTAAATGTGAGGTTCACCTTGTACAAGGCCTAGGAGCCACTCGGTAGAGGATTACAGAGTAAGCGGTACAGTTTAAGCAGATATGTGGGAAGGATAACGATTAACTCTAGACTTGAATGAGTTAAGATTGTAAGGATCAGGAAAACCTCCTCTTGGGCATCAGGTCCACAAGATAGTGGTTCATGGTAAGAAGCTGCTTAAGTGGAACTTAGTTCTCACCAATGGAATATGAAGACAATGAGGGTGGTTTACTATAATGTACATAGTATGGTAGATCCTAGCCATGACTGTTAAAACTGATGGGTCTAAGGAATGAAGTTTGTGGGAGCATTTTCCATGGAAAGAGCAACAGAACAGTGAGAAGCTAGCAACACCTTGTCTGTGAGAGTGTGGTTGCAGGGTGGAAAATAATTTATTGCCACAATGATGCTGAGACACTTTTGAACTCTACCTAGACTGGAAAGTGAAAACTGGGCAGCTTCTGCCTATATATGGCAGCAGTACTCCATTTTCAGCCTGATCTGGCTCATGTAAGTGGAGGACAGCATGAGGTGTCAGGTACTTGCTGGGATGGTAAAGGGAACCAACTATTTTTCCTGTATCTTTAGTGATGGATCATATGTACAAGTTCCCCTTGAGGTCTGGGTTGAGTTTGAGGCTCAGTCATTCAAGGCATGGGGCCACCCTGAAGGAACCATCCCTTCATCATGACTAGTGGCAGTTCAGGGTCTGATCAGTGATATTGGAATGTAAATTTATGATTAGGAGCTGAAAAATAAATTTTAAAAAAATAGTGTCAAAGTTTGTAAATTAGATGCCTGCATAGTTATATCTTAACTCAATTGGCTATTCTCAAAATTTAAACTTGCCATTTTTACAATCACAACTAGACATTTTTTCATGTTGTTTTAGACATAGAAGCAGGGCCAGATGGAATTGTAATAGAGATGCCAGCAGTGTTAGATGATTTCAGCATAGACAAAATTACAGAATTAATAAATTAAATCTGCAATAGTGGAGATATACCGGAAGATTTAAGTAGATCTATTTTCATCACACTGCCTAAGAAGCAAGGTTCAAATAAATGTGAACTGCATCGGACAATCCGTCTAATGATCCATATAACAAAACTTATGATCCAAATTTGGATGAATAGAGTGTGCAGTAGAATCGGACTGGAAATAGGACAATAACAGTGTGAGTTCATCGAAGACACCAGAACAAGGAACACACTATTTATGCTTTGAATGCTATCAAACAATAATACAAATGCAAACAGACATGTACCTGTGTTTTATAGATTATGCAAAGGCATTTGATAAAAAAACTGTTAGAACTGCTCAACAACCTTGACATATTTGGGCAAGATATTATAATAAGCAAGAATCTATAAGTATACCGGAAGTAAACTGCCTGCATACAGATAGAAAATGAGTTCAGCAGATATACAAAAATAGAAAGTGTAAGACAAGGATGTGTCTGCTCACAGGATTTATTCAACATGGCGAGGTAATTCTATGAGGATTAGGATTCCTACCAGGATTTGTTGTTGGCAGCCACAATCTTAACAACATAAGATATGCAGATAACACAGTTGTTGATGGCAGACATAGAAAGAAAACTACAAAAGCTCCTACAGAAGCTCGTGAAGTAAATTGAGAAGAAAGGATTAAATATAAACTGCTAGAAGACAAAATGCATGGTTGTTAGCAAAAGGACGAGCTCAAAATACAAATTGCAAACCAGTGATACCAAAATCAAACAAGTACAAATATTTAAATATCTGGGAAGTGCTTTAACAGAGGAGAGAAAGTGCGACACTGAAGTCCAAAGACGCATTGGAATAGCGTTCTAAAAGCTAAGCAGAGGATTAAACGACAGAAAAACTTCATTAGAAACAAAGAAATGAGTACTGAACTGTTACGTAATGTCTGTCCTCCTCATATGGCAACAAATGCTGGACAATCTCCTCAAAGATGAAGAAGAGACTTAAAGCAACAGAAATGTGTTTCTACAGAAGGATGATGAGCATTCCATGGACAAAACGTGAGCAACAACAAGATTTTAGAGGAAATGGAAACAAAAGGAAAACTTATATGTAGCATAATGAGGAAGGAAGGCTTGAAAAATCTGATACTCACAGGACAGATTGAGGGCTAGAGGGACAGAGGAAAACAGTAAATGGGTGATGAAACTGGGTTTAGGAGAAATAACAAAAAGACAAAATTTATTAAGAGTTCACAAGGACTGGAAATTGTGGAGAGCCACAATTGCCTGTGTCCTGAGGATATATGGCAAATAAAGAAGAAGAAACAATTTGAAATGTGTGAATCTACCTCTGGCACAGCCTATTCTAAATTCAATTTACTTTTCTCTTATACTAAATTTGTTATAACTGATCCACACATTGAGGTATTTGAAGTGTTTAATATCTAATGTTTAATATTTACATCCTGAATTATATTGTTTATATGTTATTTTAATAGATACAATTTATTTAAGTAAATGCTTTGTTTTTGTTTTTTAAACAGTATTAATTACATTCATCATATGTGCTACTCTGACAGGGTTAGGAGAAATTTCTCAAACATTCAGGCCAGTGAATGTAATTAATACTATTTAATTAAAAACAGAGCATTTACTTAAATAAATTGTATCTATTAAAAAATGTATAAACAAAAAATATATTAAATAATTGTCAGACTTAATCTATTTCATAATATATATTCAGTTGTATTGATATGAGTTTCTGAGCCTGGGTTTAGTGCTTTGCAATCATCAGAATATGTTAGTTCTATCACTAATATTGAGTGCTTTCCACTAAGTACTGCACATACAAAATATATATATACACATACATAACAATTACTGCAGTGTATTATATTAAAAAGTGTGCTTATTGTACATTAGTATTTAGTGTAACCTAAGACTATATTAATAGTAAAGAGGAAGTCATTCAAAGCAATTGAAGAATCAATAATCCCATTAATTGGCCTGTAGTTCTTAGCTGAATTATAATGTTTGAAATAGTGAAATGATTTGAAAATTTCACTGTATAATGTTTGATCTGTGGGATTAATATTTAATACTGAATTAAGTGCATTCTCAAAGAAGAGTTGAACATTGAAAAATATTTGTTCTCTAAAGTAAATGCTATTTTCATAATTAGGGTACAGATTTATTGATACAGCTTCATAGACATTGGATGTGTACATAATGGAGTAATGAGTATGGAAAGTGTGATTGGTGTTTTTAGTTTAAATTCTGGAAGAAATACTCTTTGAGAAGGTATAAATCCATATTTTTATCTTTCTGGCCATGGGTTAATAGTAGGGCAAACTAAGCTCTCTAGCTTTGATTGGCAACCATTCTAGGAGAACAATTCAAAACTGATTTAGTGTGCAGTTATAAGCTCCATCCTGTAAAAACCTACTTACTAGAGAAACCTTCAGTGGCCACATCAAACATAGTGAAGTGAATATAGAGTTAACAACAACAGTTATGTAAACAGTGAAAAAAAAAAAAAAGTAGGTAAACTTCTTTTTTCTTGCTTTTTATCTGAAATGTTTTTAAAAGGTCATTTTATAAAATGCCAAAGATAGAAAGGCATGAAATAGAAAATGTCAAATTTTGTTTTTAAAAATAGCAAATACACATGGGAAAAAAAAAGATCCTCATTAAGAAAGTAAAAAATGATTACGGGTTGCACCAAAAACAAACTAGGTAACCAGTATCATATAAAGTGATATAGAATTGTGAAAAATGCATTAAAAAAACAAAGCTAAAGGATGATAGAATGGCTTGTTACCAAAGTCTCATGTCAGTAAAAGAAAAACCCAGACCAAATGTTCTTTACATTTAGTGTTTATATAAATACTATATTTAATAGAATATGTATCAAATTTTTTCCAAAAATTTATTATAGTATTACTAATTTATTAAAAAGTTGTTTTACTACTGTCTGACTTGCATGTTTTATCCAAGTTCTGTTTTTTTTTTCCTGCTATACTCAAGCTAAGATATATATTTAAATGACATTAAATAGTAATGGTGATATTAAGAAACATTTGGCATTCATTGACTAAACAGCCAGTTTTACTTTTTCTTAAAATGATTTTTAAAGAAAATAGGTTATTCTTTCCATTATTGATAGGAGGGGGTTCCTTCCAAACCTTTTGTTTGAAGTAGTGTGGAATGTCAACATCTTGATTATATCATTTTCTCTTAGTTATTCATGCTATCTTAGCTGTTGCTTCTGTTTAAAAGTCCTCAAGAGATGTTGTTACTGTTGCTTGTTTATAGTTCTTTGTTTGTGATTCCGTAGCATCAGTCCTTAAAGTTTGAAAGAGGATGGTCCTCACTAAAACCTATAAGCTTCTTTTTTTTTTTTTTTTTTCAAAGCCATTTTTAATCATTGTTCTGACAGATTATGTATTTTTGAACAAGTTTAACATCATGCGTGGCATCCATATGAAAGTCTTGAACTGGCAAGGCTAGTTAAGAATACAACTCAAATTTTTAGGTTAACATTTTGGTATTGTGGGATCTTTCTCTTGTGTAGCCTATTCCATGTTCAATTTCTTATATTAAACTTAAAATTGAAGTATTTAGTATTTGTTAATTCCATTTCTTGAATGGATTCAGGTGGCCATCATTGCATTCATTCCAATTCCAGATTGTTGTTTCTGGTTTCGAAACGTTTATCTTGCATTCTGTTTAACAGTAAATAGACTCAAATCCACTATACATAATGAAATATCAATGCCAGAGAAGTAAAAATATGTTAATTACAAAGCAGGTCAATGTAGCTTTTGCTTTACCAGCCAGTTGAGTTCTTCCAAAATACCTCAAATCTTTTAGATATACAAAACATGAAATTGATGAAATTTATTAGTCAAATATAATAATGTAATCAGTTAATTATCTATTGAAATATTTAATGCTATCATAAACCTATACTTCTTTTTCTCATTCAGTAAATAAAATGTCTTAGTAGCTTTATTACCTTGCTTAAGGTGAAATTATTAAAAAAAACTTCAAATCTTTGTAACTATTTAAGAAAATACATAGGTACATCAAAAAGTCTGTAGCCTACTTTTGAATTATTTCCCCCAAGCAAGGCAACAAATCTACTAAGCTGCATGTGGTTACTGAGTGTGAAAGAATATAAGGAAAAGAAAAAAGAAGACTATTATTATTGAGTGAGAACAATAAATGAACAGAAATTAAAAAGACATGATAATGTTGCATTTAAATTTTTGAAGATGGTAAATATTTATTTTTCAATAAAATTTTCTTTCCTTGTTAATGCTCTTAATTCAATCATGAATATTAATCATATAGATTCAACATTATGCAGTGTAAATTTCAGATCAAAATCAGCTAATACTGTATATCCAGGTGGATTAAGTGATTTTGTTAAGATGAGACAAATTTCAAACTGAATTTCATGGTTATTGATCATATTGATGATGTTTATAAGACAACCACTCAAACTAGTAAATCATACCAAACAAAAAAAAACAAAAAACAATTGAATTCATAGCAACAATGGTAATTACTCATTTCAGAATTAAATAAAGTTTGAATAATTTTGGTAAAATTTAAAACTGCAATTTATTTAGATTTTTACAACAAAGTTTTTTTTTTTTTATATATATATAATGGTGTAAACTGATTTTTGTGGATGTATCTTTTTATAGTAAGCAGTCTTATTATTACAAAATGCTTGTAGTAATGCACATGATATAAAGAAAGTTCATACATTTTAGTAAATGTCTTTAATTATAGTTTTCAAGAGAAAAGAAAGTGCAAGCATATTGATTTCAAGAAACTGTCATCTAGTTTCAATTGTTAATTAATCTTTTGATCCCTAAAAAAAACTTTGCTTATCTCTTTAATGATAGGAAATTACTTGGTATATATTTGTATAAATAAGCTGGTATTTTTTGTTGACTATGACTTGTTGCAGTCTTATATTTATCTGTTTTTAGTGGAAACAAACTCATAGGTTTTTGAATATACTCAAGCCAACAGTGATTGGTTTTCTACTATGATTAAACATTTCTGATCTTATTTTAAATTTTATTTTTGTCATTTTTTCCTGATACATGATGATTTAATATAATACATACATATACTAATATCTATTTTCAATGAAATGTATATTTGTCAAATTTCTTAAAAGCTTTGTTGGCATTCTGTATCCTATTTTAAAACCATATATAATATATTGATCTTCTTTTTGTATGGCTCATAGACATGTCTCTGAAATCATTACATGCTAGCTATTTTAATTAATAAATTTTAATTAATAATTTTAATTAATAAATTTTGAATATTATCATTTAATACCTGGAAATAAATAATCTGATTATTTTACAGGATAAGGAAGCAAATCTAGCAAAATTATTGCAACCTTTCAAACTAGTTTTTGCTGTATAAATAGGCTGATTAATACAAAAGAATATTAATAAAACTTATAGAAAATGTCAACATAATTTATTCAATGTGGCTGTCATTACTTTCAATTACAGCATTAACATGACCTTGAAAAGCTGCACAATTCCTTATCACTAAACCATTGGAGATCTTGCACCACTCTTTCTTGTTGGCTGCCTTGATGATATTGAGGATTGGGGTGTGAGGTCTTGTTTGTGGATTACTCCAAAGATGCACTACATGTCAAAGTCTAGCAGATTCAGGTCCAGATTTCGTGTTTGTTTTGCCAGTTCAAAAAAGGTTCTCTCAGACAATTAAAAAAGAATAGGCATTAAAATTAAGAAGCTATTTCTTGCCCCAGTTAACAACAGACTGAATATCATTTTTTATATCAGCTGCCAATTTTACTTTATCAGACCTTACTATTTACCATTAAGACAGGAGTAAATAATTGTGCCATCAGTATAGATACTATTATAAACTGATTCACTCTACATGTCAGACAGATGTGAATGCTAAGAAAGCATATTTCTTTGTGCATGGGCTCTGTACATCACATCTGGCACAAAAAACAAATCCCTCAATATAAAAGAGCCAATCACAAATGTTGCTACCAAAGAAGAAACATGAATTTATGAGTTACTACATTTGCTTTTAAGAATGCCACTTATAACAACTGAAGGAGAATTGCAGCAAATGGGCAAGCTTCAACTAATCTACCACCAGCAAGCTCTCATGTTACCATTAGTGATCTCAATTATCTGACCCATTGCATGGGGACACCTGCATTAATGCAAAAAATTCTAGAAGAGTGGCCATCCAAGACAACTTTCATTTTGCAATTTGATAGAGATTAAATCAGATCAAAAATTGGTCCAGAAACACCATAACCTTTCAACATGTTAAGAAGACAATCATGCCAAACCTTGTCAAATACCTTTGAGATATTCAAGGCAACAGCCTAAGCTTCACCTTTATCTAAAACTTGAGTCTCTTTCAATAATGACCATCAACACATCAGCAGTTGACCTATAGAAGTGAAAGCCATATTGCTTGTCTGAAAGAAGACTAATTTAGAGTTGATTAGAGCCTCCAGTATTTTGCTAAAAAGAAGTAGAAGGCTGATAGAAGGATTAGATTTAGTATATGTTCTCAGATTTAAAAAAAAATTATTTTGCCCCAAGTAAGGCGATATTGCCATTAGGATGCAAGGAGGTTACAGAAAATGAAAGAAAATGAGAAGACTTTAGTAAGGAGACGTGAAGAAAAAGACAATAAAGGAACAGGATTCTGGAAGACAGAAGATAGTAATTGGCATTGCATTTAAATTTTTGAAGATTGTATGTTGCAAGAAATTGGAAGGGAATTCCACAGGCAAGAAGTGCAAGAAAAAAACTATTAGAATAGAACAAACAGTTGCATTTAGCTAGTTTGACAGTTAAGTGGTGAGACCTAATTTCCAATTTAATAACTTAATTAAATTCATGCAGTTTAGGCACCAAGTAAAAAAGCTCATCAGAACAGTTGTCATGAAAATATTTGTAGAAAAGACAGAGGAAAGCCACATTACTTTGGTGAGAAAGTGACTAAGTTAAGATGCCAGGTCAGGGCCAATTACCTTACAGATAAAGATATAAAAAAGTGCATAATGAGGGGACAGACATAAGTGACTGCTGTAGCAAACAGGAGACATGGGTTGTCGTCAGTGAATTGTTGGACTTAAGAAAATGGATTACTGGAATTGATTACAAGCCAGAAGAAAGTACAATTTTACAAACTTTGCATACAGTTTTATATGATTTCATAATGAAATATTAGCCATTTCCTTATAAGGAAACATTTGGTGTTCATTGACCAAGCAGCCAGTAATACTTTGAGTAGAAATTTATAAAATCTTTCTCTTAAAACAATTTTTTTCCGAAAAATAGGTTTCTCAAGTCCAATAGCTGTCATCAGTCTTTCCTTTATTGATGGGGGTTTCCTTCCTAAATGTTTCATTGAAGCAGTGAGGAATATCAACATCTTAATAATGTCATTGTTTTCTCTTTGAGTTACATGTGCTATCCATTGTAGTTGTTGCTGCTGCTATAACAAGCATTTGATTGCAAAGGAAAGGAATAAACACGGATTAAGATTTAAACAAGGTGTAATGATCAAAATTCACATAGTTATATGATAAGTAGCAAAACCATTTATATGTTGTTCTTTTGTTGCCATTGGTAAGGAAAGTGATTAAATGTAAGAGTGTTATCAGTAGGGCCAGAAGTTGATCAATTTCTTGAGTTGGTTGGCTGAGGTCACAGTTGTGGTCAGGGGGTAGGTTTAGAGCAGGTTAGTAAAGCCAAGTGGAGTGTCGTCATCAGAGTTTGATGTACACCTTTTTTCAGGGTTGAAATTGACGCTAGTGAAGTATTTAATAGTCTGGTGGCTGTGTGACAAGACCAAGGTTTTTAAGCCAAACTGCCCGTTAAGGTGAGTTGGTGGGTTGATTGATCAAGGTCATAATGGCAGGTTGATTTGTGGCAACGTGCATGACTTTGCTGATATAGTGGATGCCTTGGTGGGTTGGTAGTGGAATGTCTCTTTTGGGTAGTAGTCAAATGTGGTATCAACAAAATGGGGTTATGGCAGTTATGAGGCAGGACTGGAGTGGATAGTGAAGATAGATTGAGCACATAGTGAAGATGTTCAGACGTTAGAAATCATGGTGATTACATCTGAAGCCTAGCGATGTTAAAGATGGCCTGTTGGCGACATTCTGCAGATTATGAGCTTGGTGCAATTAGTGTACATCAGACGACACCATGGTGATGATGATAGTGGTGATTATGGCAGTGATGGCATGTCAGCAGGTAGTTTTTGGTCTGCTACTGTGTTGATCATTACAAAAGGCTTTTTTTTTTAAAGTAAGTCTGATGGTCTCCAGGTTCATCTTTTTTCTTTTCTAAGAATGTTAGTGATTGGCTCTTGTATTTTATTGTGGGGATTTATTTTGTGGACTAAATGTGGTTCTTGGAGCCACTGCATAGAAAGCAACTTTTTATTTTGTATTTTGCTTTTTTAGCATTCACATCTGGCTGACATGTAGTGTGACTCAAAAATAAACCTAACCAAAGCAAAAGAATAACACTGCTGTTGAAAGTCCTCAAATGGTGTGGTTTAGTTCTTTGTGATTCTGTAGCTCCAGTCCCTAATGTCTGAAGAAAGATGCTCTTCACCAAGATCAACAGCCTTCACTCAATCACTGCCATTTTAACCATTGATCTGAGAAAGTGGTTGTATAAAGCTGACAGTTTAGATATTTCTGAATTGGTGCTATACATGACATTCATATGAATGTTTTGATCTGACAAGACTATTTGATCTTCTTTTTCACTGTGAATTTATCTTTATATGAAATATAAATACAATCTGCCATGAAATAATCAAGTCATTTTCTCTTTGTTTGGATTTTCTTGCAAATGAAAATTGAAAAAGAGAAGGTATGAGACAGAATGTCTGCATGAGTAAGTGAAAGAGTAAATTAATGAAAGAAATGAAGACAGAACATCTGTGTGAATGAACGAGAGGAATTATAAGAGAAATGAGAGTAGAAGACAAAAATATGTTTTCTTTTTCTTTCTTGAATTATCTTTATAAAAAATCTCCTTTTTTATTTGCAATCAAATAAAATAAAAGAGAAACAAAGTACAGATAGATACAGATATATATATATATATATATATATAGAGAGAGAGAGAGAGAGAGAGAAATGGAGAGATTACGTTTTATGTGGCCATTTCTGGACATCTTTTTAATGGCATTACACATGCCTCCCCCATTTGGATGTTTACCACAGAAAAACATCTGCAAATTGTGAGGGATTTATGCATCATTTAACTTTAAGTCTACCTTTTGTATAATTTGATTTGGACCCAACCCATTTTAATTTGACACCCACAAGTTAAACAAAAAAAAAAACAAACAAACCATAAAACATAATTAGCAAGAACCAATTCATAAATGAAATGAACAGACAAAGTCTTTAAGTTATCCTGTCTTTTTCTATGAGTGTCAGAATAGGTGTAATTGTAATTACATTAATGTTTAACTTATTTCAAGGAGGACTTGTTGGAATTGCATACATTATCAATTTGATTTGCTAAATGTCATTTTCTTTTTATTATGAATATTTTTTTAAGCTATCCTTTTGTAGAGACATTTTTTAGATTTTACATGCCAAGAACAGAAATGGAAAATCAAATGAAGTTATTTTGAACAGCTATCAATATAAAAAATAGAGTTTTGAAACATGGGTAATTTTGCTATTTATGAACATCTTTATCAAATATTTGTATAACAGATATTTCTAGTGCCATTGAAATTTTCAAAATTGTCCAGATTAACTTTAATATTAAGAACATATCGAAATCATCATCTCACCGTTTACATAGTTTGTAACATTATAACAAAGATTAAATGGCTTTTTCATGCTTAACAAAACTTTCATGATGTATTTAGAACCTTCTATAAATATAAGAAGAGCTATTATTATTCAAAGTGTCTGGCATAATGAACTCTTTATGTTGGCCAGTGGCCAAAACCTTGTGAGAACAATGAAAGCAACAAAAAGAATGGGTTCAATTGATCCAAACAACTCAAAGATAACGACCCTCTTCTTTTGGATTGTTCACCTGGAAAAGTCTTAGAATTTCACACTCAAAACATTATTATATATATAACAACATATTCTATAAAAAAAAAAGAATGCACTCAGTTGTTCAAACAATTCTTGGAACATATTTAAAAAATTTTAAATCTACATGTTATTAATGTTTGCAGTTTTTCATTTTAAAAATATTATTTAATGTTTACTAGATATATATACAGTAGTGTGCAGAGGTTTGGTGATGCCCGAGGCCAACCCCTTCATTATATGCCCCTGAGATTCAAGTAGAGGGATGCCTAGAGAACACAGTACTAAGAAATGTGAGAAAGGAAGTAATTTAAATATGTAAAAATAGATGACATGTGAAATAAACACTTTATTTAAAATTTCAAAAATTAAATTTTTATTTCACCCTTTGGATTTTCTCTTGATATGGATGCCTGGGGGGTGGGGGTCATCACACTGTCTCCACTTCTGCACACTACTAGATATATATATTTAATTGCATTAAATAAGAAGTGTCATAATGTTAGGTAAGAGTTAGAGAAATAGTTTAAAGACTATTATTATAAGAAATAATTTCAATCCTCACTGTGTGCCCCATACCAGACTAAGCTTAACTGATACCTACAATACAGTAAATAAGTCAATTACATTGGTCACTGTTTATTTAGTACCTTCTGCAATAGCTGCTATAGTAACCATTTTAGGCCTTTATTTTGTAGGAAAAGTCATCATTTGTTAAATGAAAGGCAAATCATGTAACTAAAATAAAGTTCAGGTTGAATATTCTTTATCTCAAATTCCAAAATCTGAAAACCTCTGGAATTCAAAAGATTTTCAGGTGCTGACATGACTTGACACAAATGAAAAATTTCAGAAAACATCATGGCTACCTGTAAAATGATTATTGCATTGCAGCATTACAAATAAAATACTGACTTTTTTTTCAGATTTCATTAGACTTAACTGTAATCATAACCCATGTTTTCTTTTTATACAAATATTGTACCTGTATGTATTGTAACATTTTAATCAAAACACAACATCCTTGGTAGAGACTGATAGTTTTCATTCTTTTTTTCTCACACTTACAGTAATGTTTTGATGATGTACCCTCTCCCTCCAGGTTCTCACACCTAATGTAGAAGTGGTGTTACATTTATATATTTTTTGTAGGTAGTGATCATTTTTGTACACCTGCAGAAATTACAAAACATTATTTTTACATGAAATCTTAATTTCATCACTTTAAAATCCGAGTGAGCATTACTTGACTTGAATCATTAGCTGTATCTGTATGTACACATAATTTATTTAAATTTTATGTAAATCTACTTTCAAGGTATATGTTATTAATATAAAACTACCTTCAGGGTATATATATAAGCTGTGTTATGAAATGAAAATGGATATCATGTTTAATGGAAAACATTCCCAAGCTGCCCCATTTTATAGATGCTATATATACAAATTAAATAGCTTGTATTCCAAAATGGAAAAAAAACATCTGAAAACAGAAGTACTTCTGGCTCAGAGAATTTTGGATAAGGGATGCTCAACCTGTATTAGCAACTGCTGAAGGTCATCATATGATATATAAATTCCATTAATTAGTTAAACTGAATTATAGTTGTGGAAGCAAACAGCCAATTAGTAATTAGTTATTTATGCTATAACATTAGTTTTGTTCAAAACTATTTTTCTGCTTTTCCTTTTAGAAAATAAAAATCTTGTGTTGTAAAGGATTTCTTTTAGTCTCAGGAATGAATAATATGAATTATAAGAAAAGTAATTAAAATTATCAATAAGTTGAATATAAATTAAATCTTAAAAGGATTCTTTTCATTTCCAATATGTCTGCCTGTGTTTTCATTAAAAAATATGAACAGAACTTGCATGATGTGTTTTACTTCAGAAGTATACAGAACTATTTTTTTTATATTAGATTAAAAGAAAAAGAAAGCAGTTAGATGACTGGTTTCATTTACAATATCAAAATTTGCTATATTATTTTAAAATTGCTTTGATAAATACACAAATTTATTTGAATTGAGATTTATTGGAAATGATAACAATTAAACAAAATATTGGATACACACACACATACACATAATCTGAAAGAGGAATTTATTAAGCTTAGTTTAATCCTGCATAAACCCACTTAGAGAAAATAAAATGTAGGAATACTGTACCTGTGTGCTGAATGTAGGTATACTGTGCTTGCCTTGAAAATCAGGACCTGAAATTCCGTTTTTTTATCTGGGTTTGAAAACTGACCACTGATACTGATGAGAAATGTTTAACTAATGCATTAAACAAATGCTACAGACACCAATACCAGAAAGAGAGCAAGAGTGAGAGACTTGGGTCAGTTGTAATGAGGTTCTAGCCATAAGGCTAGGTCACGTGGCAAAATATGCATCTGGTAAAAAGTTTTTTGGGAACACCACTAAAAGAGATATTTCTTATATACTTTGATGGAATACATATATATATATGTGTGTGTGTGTGTGCGTTTAAAATGAATTATGACATTCCGCTAGAATGTAGATATGTTTGTTTCCAAAAATTATGACATTTCTCTAGATTATACATATGTTTGTTTCCAAAAATAATTTTTATTTCCAGTATTTTGGAGAGTTCTGACTTAAAAAATAACAAGCCAAAAAAGTTTTTTTCACCTTCTCTATTCATTAAATAATATCCACAGATTAAGCAAAATAAAAAGATGTTGATAAATAGAAATTCTGTTATAAACACAGTTTTTTTTTCTTTCTCAGAGAAACATTCAGGAAGAAAACATTTCATAATTTTCATTGTAGATTAAAAATGAAAAAAAAATCCAAAACTGTCTCTGATTGAAATGCTTTGTTTCTTCTTTTTTTTTTTTTTTTTTTCCACTCATCAAAGAATTTAAGAATTTATCCTTTTGGTTTTTATCTATTTACTGATTGGGGTTTATTTACTCATTTATTAAATGAATACATACATAGCTTGTGTCTGTTTAAGAATACTTTTACTCAATCAAATCTTATATAAAATGACATATACACCTAAACATACACATACATTGAAATCTATATAAAAATACATAAAAAAAATAAATAAAACTCCAGATACACAGACATCACTCTTAAATATATATGTATAATCTTATTTATTTATTTTTTACCTCAAAATATTTCAATAATAGATTGAATAATGAATAAAGCTGATGAGGTTTTATAAGAAATTTCTATTTGAATAGTTCAAAGATTTTTTTAAATCATCCTGAACATAAATATTTGATTCTGCCCTTTACAACAGAATTAAAAACTAATAATTATTCTTTTCAATAGACTTATTAACTATATATAAGCAAAAACAGACACATATAAGCATACAGATATTTATTTAAAGAAAAAAAAATTATTCACACATAAATGAAGGTACACGGATATAAACAAAAGTATATTTGAGTATGGCTTGATGTATATTTTGATACATGCACAAAGGAATTAATCCATACATATGACTACAAATACTTGTATACAGACAGATGATTTACATTTAGACCCACACATACATATATATACATATATATATATATATATATAGAGAGAGAGAGAGAGATAGAGAGACAGTTGTGTTTCATTCTACAGTTTATACTTGTATAAATGTTTCTATACATTGGTCTGTGTATGAATATTTGTCAGAACAGTTTTAAAGTAAG
>OZ010586.1:115572723-115640223 GCA_963932145.1 Acanthosepion lycidas
CAACATACGAATGCTCAGAATAAACGCTCCTATTCAAAACAACACAAAAATAAATACAACAAATGGTCAAAACAACAAAAAAAAAGCGAACTAATCACACCAAAAACAAAAAAACCTTTGAAAATGGCTAAAAAATGGCTATGGTTGTTTGGGACAATGAAAATTATGGAAATTTTTTATATTCCATTTATCCCCAAAACAAAATAATGTAAGAATATTGGAATAAGTAAAGAAAAAAAGGAAATTTTCTTTGTCTGCCATATTTAAGAAAATATGTTTAAAAAATGGTTGCTGTCGATATATACACACACACACACACACACACACACACACACACACGTGTGTAATGCAGTTTCCTTCTTTAATATTTTTCATTGAATGCACTTGAACAAAATGTGCCAATAAAAGTAATATTCTTCTCATAAATTTGGACTGCTTTCCACTTCTATTTTGTTTCTCCTAGAAATGAGCAATTCCTTTTCATGAACTTTCCTTCTGCTATTATGTATTTTTTTTGTTTAGAATCTGTAAGAGTATAAAACCTTTTTTCTACAGAGCAATAATTTTTATTTCACTTCATCCTTCAGCAAATTTTAGGGAGTGGAAATACTTCAGAAAATAAAAGTAAGACTTACTAACTGCTGAGAATTGTGTGTATGGGTGTGTGTGGGTGCACATGTATGCATAGTTTATCATTCTTTCTCACCTTCTCTGTGTAACTGGCAGTATTCATTAAAATAAATATATCATCGTATGTTTGTGTATAGATGGATTTCTTATAAAACAAATATCTAAAAAAGAAATTATTTTGTTACTGAAAATGGAATTATTGTTTTTTGTTATCTTTTTCTTACTGAGGTCTTATTTATTATTATTAATTATTTAATAGTGGATTTCCTGTTTTAAAGCATTAGTATGAAATTGATCCTAACATGAATTGATTACTTAATTTCATTTTTAAGTCATTGCAAATTACATCAAATTTACTTATTTGAAATGTATATTTGTATATTGATGTATGTAAAATTAATGACAAAGTGGGGAAAATGTTTGTGAAACAGATCTATAAAAAAAAAAAAGAAAAAAAGAAAATTAAAGTTTAAAATTTCATTGTCCCCTCGCCTTTCTGCTCATTTGTAGTTACATCAACAAAAACATCACTTTAGTTTAATGAAATCCTAAATTCCAAATGGTGGTAAACAAAATTTTTTCCACTTTGTCATTAATTTTCCTGACATTGTTCTGGGATATAAAAATTGATATATCATCTCTCATGTATGTTTATTTCCCCTATATTGTTTGTTATATTCTGTGTTAATAGGGAATATATACTTGCAAAACAAGATGAATCAAATAAGTAAAGGTTTATTGTAAAAAAACAGTACAATAAGAATAAAGGTAACAGTTATGCACAAGGTCGTCACAAATCGATCCAGTAGTGAGTGCTACTATTGGAAGGTTGGTAGTTCTTCTGTAAATCTGAGTCAGACTCAACAGATCCCAGCTTGTCTCTGTAGTCCGTTGACTTGCAGATATTTATAGGTAGTTACTACCTATAGTGTAGTCACTCATAGGGGTGACAGGTTATTCCATTACATCATAGCTATATACTAAGTCTGGTACAAGTATAATTTTGTGGACAACAGGGTTTCTGATGACTTATCTCTTAACATATTTTTAAATGTTCAAGAACCACTATTTTATTAATTTAAAGTACAATCTCAATTATAGTCAATTTCTTTGGAGGCAAAAGAAAAATCTTTATATCAAAAAGAATATGTAAATTAGAATCATTATTAGCTTTCTGTCAAATCACACTGAAAACACTAGTTTTCATTTGATCACCAAAATTAATCAGTATTGAACCTTGTCAGTATTTAGAAGAGGGACCACTTGAGAAAGCTGGGTGCTGTTAGCAACCACCTATGACCCAAAATATGCTTCAACTTTATCTGTTTTTAATAAAAATTTTCTAATTTATTTCTTTATATGGGTAAAATATATTTCTCTTTAACTGTTTATACAGCTTTTTTTTATGTTTTACCCATAAAGAGGTGATTATCTGTAAAAGATCAGTTCAATCTTTTCCTTATTATTTGCTTTCATTTGAGTGTAATTTTTATCAGAAAATATGTTTCTGCATCTAAAAACTCAAAATTGTTCTTTGTATTATGCACAGTTATAATAATACAGAAAACCATCAATTTTCTAAAAATGTGAATACAGTAAATTAGTTCAGAAGAAATACAAATATGTATGTGGCTGGGCAGGAATGGAGATCTGCTTAGAATAGTGCAAATATCTTCTTTCCCTTTCCAAATATTCAAAATTCCTTATGTAGTTAGGAATGTTATAATAATATATGAAACCATTTTGTAAAAACTAAATGTAGTCAGTTAGCTGAGAAGCCCTGTTTATAGGGTACTCAGTCAGAGGCAAACTCACTATTCAGTAATAATGGTCATCCAAACAATTTCATTAAACATCACCCCATAATGAGATACCCTGTTGGAAAACAATTCAATTACTTTTAGTTTGAATTTATCAGATTTTGTTAAAAAAAAATCAGTTGTCTCTTGGCAGTAGAAGTTCTTTTTGATGCTTTAAGGTTCAGCATTCTACCACTGAGCTATACATGTAAGCTCTCAAACTCTGAGTACTTTCAATTCAACTTCCTTTCTATATTGATGGGTATCATCATCATCATCATCATCATCATCATCATCCACATCAGTTAGAGTAGAAATTCACTGGTGCCATTTGTAATGTTTTTAATAAATAATATTTAAGATTTTCAGCTGTTTTATTCAAATGAAATTAACATAAGAGATACTGATTAATTTTCTTAAAACTGAATAGAAACATTTTTCAGAGTAATGTCAATGTCCACATGATACTGTAAAAGATATATTCTTCTATATTTTGTGTCTATTCAGGATGTGGGTGATTATGGCTTTCAACAACTTCTTATTTTTTGAAGCACTTAATAATATTTGTCTTTTTAATATTCTGTATTCATTCATATAAGCACGTCAGGTAAGTAACTTGTTTCCTCCTCCTCCTCCTGTCTGTTTTGTCTTCAATATGACCTGTAAGTGTCAAATTTTACAAGCCCTTGCTCCTCCCCTAAGTGTTCCAAAAATTTCAACTTTTTTCTTTCTAAGTTTCCTCAGAAAAAGAAAATATTGAAAATATTGCTCATTAAATAATTTTATTATATTTTCTTTTTTAAGAATCAAAATTTGCTTAACAACCAACTTGCAAAAGAAGCTTCTTCGCTTGAATACAGAAACTTTCAAAGATTGTGACCAGAAATTAACCTTTTATTTTAGGAAAGACTAACCAAATGTAGTACCCCAGCATAACCATAAATAAATTGGTTTTAAAGGAAAAAGGTGTTCTATTGAACTGCTTACTAATCACGAATGTTGACAACTTGAAAGAACTAAATTAAAGTGAGGAACTCACTGTTTTCTTTAATTTGTTCATGTCTTTCTTTTAAGATTAGAACATTTTATTTCTATCCTCTGTCCAATGATAACAACAATTCTTGTCTTATTAATCAATATAAATTCTATATTGAATAGTACAATATGTTATTTATTTTCTCCTACAAAATGTGATTTAATGTATAGAACTAATACCATGTCATATAATGTTCATATGACATTCATAAACTGATTTATTCACATTAGTCTCTCTTTGTCTTGGCTGTTATTGTCACATTGTTTCAGTTGTTTTATTATTTTAGCCCTCACCCAGGCTTTATCAGGTGCTTGTTATATTTGGCAACATTCTTGGAATATTAAGTTGGACACTTGAGTAGATTCTTTTTCATGCCTCATTACTTCAATTCTGAGAGAAATTATAATTGACTGCCGTATTGACATGGATTTCTTTTTTTTTTTTTTTAATAAATAAGAAACACTCATTTCTTTGGTTTGTTTTGCAGATTGTAAGGACAAAGTTTTACTTAGTTGATTTGTCTTTTGAAACTGGACAAAGATTTAAAACACATGACACAAAGTTGCTAGACATGAGAAACATACATTTTGTTGTCATTAGGTTTATTTATATGACTGTTTACATATTTTTTCAGTTTACCATCTTACTTGCAGACTTTTCTGCAAAACTGACACAAATTCTCAGTACTTAATGCCATTTCATACCTCCTCTCTCTCTCTCACACACACACATACACACGTATTATAAAATACTATAAAATTTTCAGGCACACTGGGTTGTATTAGGTTGGTGCAAAAATAATGACATAATAATGTCGTTTTATGACGTTAAAAAATACGTCAAAAAAACGACATGATTACGTCATTATTTTTGCTCCAACATAATATATTAGTATTATTTTTTTTTTTTTTTTTATTATTTCAATTAGGTTTCATGACTAGTTTTAGCCAGCATGGCCATCATCAGAAGAAAAAAAAATCCCTGTTTGTTAGTAGCAGTGGACTACAGGAGTGAATGACTTGTTTTTGAAGAAAGTGAACTTTGTCTGTAGTTTTCATTTGTTTTTTTATCATTAATTTTGGTAAGTCCTTGTGCTGGTCAAATGGCCTCATTTAAGTTGTTCTTAAGATAGATGATGGAAGATTCCTGACTGAGAATTCCCTCCTTGGTCATTTTGACAGTTTTATTGGTTGCTAGGAAGGGAATGTATGTATGGTAAGTGTATGTTATCTTTTTGGGAGTGTGTATGATGTCTGTAAGTGTCTATATTAGTATGGGTGTGTGTATAAGTGTGAGACCTCAAAATCTCTGCAAGCATGTCTGTCTTGTATAGGTGAGAAATATGGGTAGGGCTTGATTTATGGGGTTATATATTAATTTTATCTATGTTGTTAAATTTGTGGTTAAGCCTGTCTGGATAAAGTGTTTTGAGGTGCAAAATCCATTTGTCTTCATGTTCCTCTAGTATTTTTCTCGTATTTTGTCTATTTCTATTTTTTTTAATTATAGTGAATTTTGCATGGCTTTTAAAATCCTGTTTTTCTAGGCAGGAATATTGTTCTACAGGTAATAATCTTTCATGGGGAGCTGACTTGATCCAATTCCAATAATTATTAATTCTGTAGTGAAAGGACTATTTAATGAGGAGACACGGTGGAGTAATGGATAGCGGCTTGGATTGAGGAATCGGAGAGCCAAGTTCGAATTCCAGTCGAATCCATTACATTCACTTACGTGCTAATACCCTTGGGAAAGGTGTGAATCCTCTTCTTCTCCCTCCAGCTATGGGTAAATAGCAGGACAGACTGGGTTCTATAGCCTTGGATGGCAACTGGTCTTTGAGAAGGAAAACTCTGAATTCAAAACCTGCGAAAGGCCGTTTGGGGACCTTGTGGCATGTAGTGCACCAGGTCTCTGTAATCGGCCCATCAAAAAGTGTGGATGGTCCTGCACAAAACCTTCACCACTATAATCAAATCTCATGTGCTATATATGTGGGTTGGGGACCGCTTGTGAATTCCAAATTCCCATGAAACTCCAATATTGGAGCCGGCTCAACCAACCTCGGGTGAATGCCGTTACAAGAACAAGAACTGTTTGAATTTTCCTACATATTGTTTCTGATACAGTGTGCATTCTAATAGAAAAATTATGACTTCTACAATTAGAGTTATGGTAGATTTTGAATGTGCTAGTAAACAAATTGCTATGATGTCTAATGTGGTTACAACATAGGCTTCTTTTGTTGTTGTTATATATATATATATATATATATATATATATATATATATATATATATATATGTAAGCAAATATATGGATATAGATCCGACAGTATGAAGAAAAATATATAGAAAAAACAAACAAAAATCCTTATATGCAATTATGCTGTTTTAATGTTAATATAATGTCAACGTCGGACGTTTCGGTCTAATAAACCATCTTCAGGACATATTCATAAAATATAATTAACATTATCAATTCAACATGACAAAGACGATGGACATAAAACAAGACTTATCCAAACAGATAACTGAAATTGGATAAGTTTTGTTTTATGTCCATCGTCTTTGTCATGTTGAATTGATAATGTTAATTATATTTTATGAATATGTTCTGAAGATGGTCTATTAGACTGAAACGTCCGACATTGACATTATATTAACATTAAAACAGCATAACTGCATATGAGGATTTTTGTTTGTTTTTTCCATATATTTTTCTTCATATATATATATATATATATATATATATATATATATAATATCAAATCCATAAGTGGGAAGGATAATCCAAGTCCATCTTTTTAATATGAAATATTAAAAAGATGGATCAATATATATATATATATATATATATAGGTGCTTCATAGCCTAATACAGGGGAGGGTCAGAATGTTTTACCAGTATGCAGTAAATGGGTGGGGGTCTAATTAAAAGGGAGTTGTTGAAAATCATTTAAGGGATGGTCTCAATAAACCTGGGAGGTTGGCATAAAAAATTTCTTAAAAATGGCAAAACATCCATCTTCATCTGTTAGGCACCTGAGAAATGTGTTTACACACACACACATATATATATAAAGGCATGCTTATAAATATATATTAGCCATATATAGAAATAAATTAGAAATATATATTAGCCTTTATATGAAAATAAATTCAACTACAACCTTGATGTAAAAAATGCTGCACTTATTAAAAGATAAAGTAACTTACTTAGATGTACAATTCTTGAGAGTGTTGCTATTGAATCTTATCAAAATATAAATCTATGGCCCGGATTTTTTCAAATATCTGCATTCCTGAAAGAATTACTTCTTTTCCAAACCAACATAAATGACTATAAAAATTTTAAAATATTTAAATGAAACCAGTTAAATTCATAATCTCCTTTTATTTAAAATATGTAATACATAAATTAATCCCAAACTAAAATAATATACATAATAATTACATTATAAAAAAAAAATTCAGCACCAAAATCATTTACTCTTGTGCATTAGATATTAAATTATGTCACTTAGCATCCTCCATAATTTACCTAGACTAATTCACCTGATGAATATTTATGAGTTTTTCTTAAATTTGAAAATTTTGAATAACTAACAACATTTTACTTTTGTTTATAAATATTTGTTTCAAAATAAAATCTTTTTTTTTTCTTGATAAAGTCCATTAGAGAATGAAATGTATCCACTGAGCTAAATTTTCCATTTGTCTTTATTCACACACACACACACACACAAAATATCCGTTCATAACATTGTGCTTCATGAGATCCTTGATAGAGGTTTGAAAATTCATTTAAATATATAATTATAACGAATATTGTTCATCAAGTATTAAAATCTTCTTCATGATTTGTCACCTAATATAGAAGTTATTGAAATACATTTTCAGAGACATTATTTTTACAGTTGGATAAGCTTCTAGAACATTTTTGTGATTTTTACATGACATTATTAATTATTCAACTTCCTGAATGTAAGTTTATGAATAGAATATTTAACAGAACAAATGTAAAGTAAATTTCTAGGCTGTATTTTTAATCTTCATTTTCTCCAATGAAAAACCACACAACATAAGATGAATTTTTTGTGTTGTTGTTCTGGATACCTCCTACTTTTAAGGTTGATGGGTTTTGTTTTCAAATTATTTAAATACTCTATTAAAATATATACTATTTTACAATGTGAAACAAGGTTAGAAAAGTATATCATTTTTTTAAAGGGACCACAAATTTTAAATTCTTAATTTTTCAAATATTGACAGTAGAAAAATGTAATTTTTTTTTTTTAACTGTCTTTTTCTATTACTGAACAAGATAGTTAAAAAAAAAATTCATTTGCTTCCAGAATACAAAGAAAATAATTCATAAAATGAGCAACTAAAAGGTATTGGTGGATTGTTTTTTGTATCTCATGTTTAGCAGTAACATCAAATAATTGGAGGTGCCTTGATCATCTCTTACCTTTAATACATCACAATCACTCATTGTTTTTCATATGTTCTTTTTAAATAGTATTTAACATGATTCCATTATTAAGACATATACCAAGAAAAAGAAATGATTTAAGAAAAAAAAACAACTTTTTTTTTCATTCAGAAAAAACTCTTTGCTAAATGATTTGACATCACAGAAAGCAGATTTGGAAGCAAGTATTAATTCATTTTAATGGTAGAGCACATTTCAATAACTTTACGGCTAGATGAGGTATGGGGATGCAGAGTGGAGTTTCAATTTTTCATATGCTGTTTTAATTCAGAATAAACTCACAAGTGCCACCTTTTCTTTTCTTTCTTTTTTATGCTTCATTGTTTTTTTTTCTCTCCAAATCCACTCATGTTCCTGGCTTGACTATGGCAAATGAGACGTCAAAGCCTTTACCCCTGGCCCTTTGTAAAGTCAGCAAGGGGAGAGAGGTTGTCCCCCATATGAAACCCAATATAATGCAATAAGTCGGTTGGATAAATTCCAAGTAACTTTCCTATTATTTTGAGAGAGGCATTGAAAACAAATGAAGGGTAATTCTTTGATTATTTTCCTTTCTTTTGATTCCTTTTATTCCTAATTCTCTTGGAGAAGGGCCTCTTGAATAGGTGCTGGAAATGACATCTTAATTTGAGGGCAGAAACAACTTTAATCACATACTCCAAGAAGCCCCTGTGTTCATAGCCTTTCTTCTACAGATTGTTCACTTACAGGAGACCCCTAAGCCTCTGCTCAATTAGCTATGACTCCTTCTTTGCAGACCAATGGTTGTGTCGTCCACTTCTAGTCGCTATTCTTGAGCTTGGGCTGTGAGAATATAGCATGTTCCTGTAGATTACTAAATTAACTAATAATGTCACCAATTTATCAAAAATCTTCTTTCTGCTTTTAGCTTCCAAGAAGCACCAAAAAGAAATAAAGAATAAAAAGGAGAAAAAAAAGAAACAAAAGAATCAAAGTTGTTAAATTTCATTTGATTGTAACTTCAAATAATTGTCTTCTAATTATTCATTCTTTAAAATCTTTAAAAAAAAAAAAAAGGGAATGTGTTCTCAAGAATCGGATACTCAGCTCCAATTATAATTCATTTTCTGAAAGAATTTGAGGCATTTCACTTCAAAAATAGCTTGGCTTATCCCCAAATAATTTCTTTACTTTTCTTTATTTTAACACTCTCTCTCTCTCTCTCTCTATATATATATATATATATATATATATATATATATAAAACTTGCTTTATCTTATAGTTAGTGAAAGGGTTGACAGTATCATAATTTCAAATTAATATTCTGAGACAAGATTTCTATCTATGAAAGTTGGTCACTTTGTATATAGCAATACCATCCAGAAAAATCTGGCTCAGATAAATAAGAAATTATAGAAAAATACCAGTTTTGATGACATTTATTGATATTTTCTGCGCCATTTTTGGAAAAGTGTAGCATCTTGTATGCCATCAAATATGATAATAATTGAATTGAATGTGTGTGTGAAAAGTTACTTTTTTATTCTAAGTTAATTTTTTTTTCATATTCTCAGAGATTGAGTAGAGAAATCTGTAACAGTATAAATTTCAGATAAAAATAGAGAATATTTATTAATCTTATTTGGGAAATCTATTTCTTATTTAATGGTTTTGTAAGCAGTAAAGCAACCAGATAAATACCCAAAAAGATTTCAAAGTTGTTATTCAAAATAACCAAGCAAAATTTGTAAATTTTACTACTTTGTATATAAAAACTGAAACTTGACAATTTAGGAGCCAATGTTTAATTAAAAAGACGGATCACTGACAGTTCCTAGATACTTGCAAAGCAAAATGATGCAGATATTTTTGCTTGACTAGAATCAAATATAGAAATCAGCATGTATTTTGATTGATATTGCATATAATACAAAGTTTAAAATGAGTTTCTTAATGTACAGAACCTCGGCCCAGTGTTGTAACAACTGAATCATACATGCAAATGCTGTTGAATGTTTTTCATTGTCAGAGTGACTTTTTGACCAACATTTTTAAAGTCAGACATGCAAATAGAATAAAAAAATTAGTTTGCAGGAATGAACTCATTCATCTCACCTGTAACCAACATTCTGTAGAGTGAACTATATAATTGTTTATTCACCTTTTGTCTTTTGTAAACAGCTTAGCAATTGAGAAAGTCTGGTATGAAGAGCAAATGCCATGCTATCTTTATTGGTATTATGTAAAGAAGAAGATGCAATACAACCAAATAGCATGGCAAGCACCAAATACCAAATAACATACCAAGCACTTCAGCTGGATAAGCTTGACATACCAATTTGCAGTCTTTGGCACATTTTCTTTCATTTGTTTATATTTACACTGAAGAATGAAGTCTCTAAAGACTCTAGTTTTTGTTTTTCAGTACTAGAAAAGATTGGTAGATATAGGTGTGTGTGTGCATATATATATATATATATATATATATATATATATAATTTTTCAATACTAGAAGTGTGTGTGTGTATATATATATATATATATATATATATATATATATATATAAAATGTTTTTAAGTACTAGAAGTGTGTGTGTGTGTATATATATATATATATATATATATATATATATATATATATCTAGATAAAATGTTTTTCAGTACTAGAAGTGTGTGTGTGTGTGTGTATATATATATATATATATATATATATATATATAATGTTTTGTGTATTTTGGCAGTAAATGTTCTTTAAGGTAAATACTGTTAAAAAGTGATAGACATTTTGTGTCAATTAATTTTAATGATTGCCTTTTTCAAATTAATCCTTCTTAAACAATGAAGATTTTCTACCAAAAATTGTCTGAAGTTCATTTTGAAAGAGAATACAGGGACTGTGGTCCAAGCTTTTGAGATTATTAAATCAGTATCAGGTTAGGCTGAAACTATTGGTGAGTTTCATAGAACTAGTGTGTGTTGTGATATAGACAAGGTGTGAAATGCATTTTTTTTGTTGTTTTTTTTATATACATTTAAAGATGTGGGATCTTAAGTTGTTTTTAATTATTGATGTTTGTTTTTGTTGTACGAGTATTTCTTCAAAGGTTTATAAGTCTGTTTTTACAATTTGATTTTGCCAGCATTTGATAGTTTGTGAGTAGCTGTCTAATGTTACTATGATCTATTAGGTGGCAGGTGAGGCACTGTGACAGTCTGGTTGTGGTATATCCTATGTAATACCGTTTGTGTTTTTTTTCATTTACAGCAAAACATTCTCTGATTGGGAAAGTATATTCATACACCACATTGGTCTTATATAAATATGTTTACACACCGAAGCAATATCGAAGAAAATAGTACATTACATTATTTGCCTGCACATATAGTAAGTATTTATTGCAAAAATTACACTATATTATGGGTTTCATCAGTACAATAATAAATATGATTAAAAATTTCAAAAAATACATTTATAAAAAGTATTAAAAAAATACTGTATATACTCGTGTAAGGCACAATGTTTATTTTAAATATGATTGTACTTTTGAATACAGTAAATGGATATGTGTTTTGGTCAACAGTGTCACCAGGGCCAGCAGTACATACACTAATTTTATATCTTGTATATGATGTGGCCCCCTTAAAATTAGCTAATTAGCTAATTAGGTCTTCAAAAGTCACATGATATATATGGTATTCCAAAAAGATGGTGCAAAAAGCATTCAGGATTAGATGTAAACTAATTCTGCTAGAGAATGTAAATTTCTAGGTGGTTGGTTTTAAATAGCCATAGGCAGCAATTAACATTATTGTGATGATAGTATTTTGTATGAGTTGACCATTAACCTAAGGACTATTCTACAGACTTCAGAAATACTATAGTTAGTCCTTATCATAATAATAAAGGCCACAAAGCCCTTGGTAAAATATGATAAATTAATCTGTAGACCAGGGAAAGGGACATGGTTTGACAATGAACTGTCTTCAAACTGATGCCATATCAGAGATTCCCAGCCATGCTGCAAACAGGATTTATTTTTTGCCCTCTCTGTTATGTAATAAAAAATTTTTCCATCAATAAAAGTGGTTGGTTTTTATTTTGTTACATTGTCTGTTGGCTTGTGTGTAACTTTTGGCTTGTGCTTTGGATTTTTGACATTGGATTTGTGATTTCAACATTTCTTTCTGTCACTGGATCTTTGAATTTTGGTCTTGCTTATTTATTTCATTATGGAATTGAGATGCTATATCAATTTTTGAGCAAAAAGGCAAAACTATTTCTCTATGATAGCTAAAAGATAGAAATTTAATTTTAGATTTATTAAAATTTATGAGTCATTTTCAAGATCTGCTACTAATTTTATTTTATTTGACCTACCAGACTTACTATTAAGACAGGAATAAATAATTGTCATTGACATGGATGCTGAGTTAGGAATTTATGACATCAGGAAGGTCGTTGATGAAAATTATGGACAATGTAGGTCCAAGGATAAAGCCTATGATCTATTTAGAAAGATAGGAGCAAGTCAAAACTTCAGTCAGAGACACCATCACCCTTCAAGTTGCAAAGAAGGTCAGCATGCCAAACCCTGTCAAATATCTTTGAAATATCTGAACCTACAGACTTATAACCATTAACAAATCAACTGCTGACCTAAAGAAGCAAAAGTCATATTGTTTATTTGAAAGAAGGTCATGTAAGATAAGATGCTTATGTGAATTGATTAAAACCTCTAGTACATTACTAAAACATAGTAAAAGACTAATAGGACAATAATTTGAGGGATCAGAAGGTTCACAGTTGCTATGTCTATTTTTGGGAAAAGTAATAGTTGTTTCCTGTTCAGTTCTCCATGTTTCTGATCTCAGATTCTGCTTCTTTTGAATGTTTGCTCTAGCAATGCTGGAGAACCCAGTCAACCTGACTATATTTCTCACAGTGGAGCACATCCTTAAAAAAAGTGAAAATAATCATTATTGATTTCTGTGAAATTTCATATAAAACAAATGGAAAAGAAATATACTTTTTCATTGAATATATTTATCCTGTCTGCTGGACAATTGTTATGTATAAACTTCTGAACACAGTGTTTTGGCTGACAATTTCATCATTCCTTCTCGGTGGTAGGTTGTACCTTATCTTTAGATTATGACAATTTTTTTTAAAATAACACATACTTGAGCAATATGTTCACCAAAGCTTTGAGCTAAAAACAACAACAATGATGAAGATAATTACAAAAAAATTTAAGGAACAGAGACATTTAAAAATGTGTAACTTGGTTTGGTTGTCATTATTTGTGCTTGAAAAATCTGGAGTTCAAATGGTGGCAAGGCAATCAAGCCTTCCTTACTCAGATTCTATGCTATAGATTCTTCCAATTAATTTATTTTCCCATAAAATCTTCACTACTCTCCAGACATATATAAACTTTGTTCTTCAAATAATTTCAAAATTTAATCTACTGATGCATTGTTATAGTAACAACATCAACCCACAGAATGAATTCAATTGTCCAAATAAACTGAGGTGTATTTATGACTCTTCTCAAAATAAATTAGATTTTACTCTTGTTTACTTCTTTTTTGCCATTGACTTTCATTATTTTATATATTTCATGTTGATTAAGTTTTATTCAGATCTTTTAAAAAAACTGGCTTGATTAAAGCCTAATACTCTGTTCTCTACTAGTTATAATGTTTAGATAAAAAATGTGTTTGCAAATGTAACAACAATAATGGGACAGAGACAGTTTACATAATACATAGACAATCTGTTTTGAACTAATTTTGTAAAGTAATTATTTTAAACATTTTAGATGAGAAATTTAATTTAAGAGAAAATTGTGTCATATGTTCTAGGCAATCTGCCAAACTATGAAGCATAATTAAAAATAAATTAACATAAATATGAATTTACTAAAGAGTAATTAGTTTTGAGTGAGTTTATCAATTAATAACTATTTAATCTTCATCCAGTACAACAATATTGGGGTTTAATGACAGCTTCTTAGTAAATATCTACTAAATTGACAATATGATTATTTTCATGTTTCTTATTTCTGTAGATTTATTTGTCACATCTACTCAGTGTTTTTAAGTTCCTTCATATTTGCAATTAAGTCATTAAGAAATAAAATTTCTTTCTGGTACATAAAATTTAATGTAAATAACATTTTCTCACTGTTCAAATTGAAATATGCATAAGCTGTTGTGAAAAAGTGGGGACATGTTTGTCAGCACCAGTTACATCCGTGTTTTCCCTATTAGCAGCAGGATAGCTTGGCATGTCTAGATCTGGGCCTCTCTGCAACTGGTCAAGATCTAGGTCTTTGTAAGATGCCTCATGCTAATAAAAGCAATAGGAAAACTGGCAGACAGCAGTTGGCAAGTCAGTCCCTGGGCATTTTGTTCCTAAAGTTTCTGTGGTTTCTGAATCAGTGTTAATTTTGTTACCTCCCATCTCTTTCCTCTCTTTGCCTATTACTCCTGTGCGTGCTGGGAGAGAATTCGATTAAATGCTTTCCCCAACCTCAACACACTTTAGCCATACATTACAACATAAGCACTTCATAGTACAACAATTAATTCATAAGTTAAGGTCCCTTACCCTGTGCAATTGCTTATAGTTGAGATAGAAAAGTAGTTCTATGCTAGTAGCAGTTCCCTGTAATATTTAGAAATAGTGCATGTTACTTATAAGCACTATATCCAACTTGGATATAAATTAGTGATTCATTTGTTTTTGGCATTGGAAGGTTGCATACCAATTGAAATTTACGTCCATATAAAAATAATGGAAATGTATCTATAGAATAAGGTCTTTTACATCTCAACAATTCAAGGTTTCATTGCTGTCAAATGTCAACAAATGCTGCAAACAAGCCTGTAATGCAGAATTATTGCCTAAGTGATACAGAAGGTGATTATCTCCCTTTGGTGGAGATAAGTCATATGGGTTATGTATCGACATCTCCAGTTGCCTTGATCTATCCACTACCCTCATCCTTTCTTCTATCACTCCTATCTGATCTTGCTCTAAATTTTCTGTAACCCCTTGTGTCCTAGTGGCTTCTCGCCTTGCTTGGGGTGAAATGCTTAAAAAAAAAAAAAAAAATGGATGCTTAGTGATGTCAGTGATGAAAGTGGCCAGTCATTTAGTCAGTAAGCTTATTGGTGTCAAGTCCTACCCAGGCTTCTGCTCAAGGAAACCAGCTATCAAATGCTACAGCTTACAAGTCCATGGCACCATTTCCCTTTGGGAATATTTTTTCCCCCAGATACAGATAGAAATTCTGGCTTGAAAGAAACCCAAGATTTACTGTTTCTCTTCTTGGGATATGCCCACACCTGGAACATAGTAGATGATTCCGGCCCATTTGAATCTGGGGTCCGAAAAATGGCTTAAAAATCTCCATATTATATGTAAGACCTATCCTTTTTGTTTCTCCTTTCACTCTTCTCACTGTGTAGACATATGTAATATATTCTTCTCTGTGTGGGATATGTGTATATATAGTTTTGTACATGTCTGTGTGTTATAAAAGTCTCTGAGAACAAAGTATGTTTTCCATTTTTTCCGTTCAGTCATTCCATTCTGACCATAAAATACTGTGTTATTATATCACATAAGAATGCCCATAATGGGGAAAATACAAATGGGAGAATAAATCTTTCTTTCATAGCTCTCTCTCCTGTTATAATGCGATATTGAAGTTTGTGTATGCAATTTAACCAAATGGTCAAGGTAATATTAGCTTTTATGGAAACATTGGACATTGATTGATTGAGCAGAAAGTGTTACTTTCAGTTGAAATTTATAAAATCTTTCTCTTAAATCAATTTGCCAGGAAAATAGGTTTCTTCAGTCCAGTAACTGTTATCACTGTTTCCAGTATTGGTAATTGCTTCCATCCTAACCTTTTGTTTGAAGTAGTGTGGAATGTCAACATTATGTCATTATTATGCTGTTGTTATATCTTCAAGTTGCATGTGCTATTCATTTTAGTTGTTTCTGTTGTCCTCAAGTGATGTGGTTTCTGTTATCTGGTACAGTTGTTTTGTGATTCTGTATTAGGTTCAATGAAGAATGGCCCTTGCTGAGTCCTACAAACTTCATTCACTTGAAGCCATTTTAACTTTTGATTTTGGAGAAAGCAGTTCTATACAGCTGAAACTGTAAACCAGAAACTCCCTTCATGGATGAAATGAAAAAGTAGACAGGTGGATTGCATATTTAGAAAATGTTTGAAGCACTAAATGTTAACTATATTGAAAAATAAACTTGTAACTTTGAAGATAATTAAATTTAATACATTTTCTCAGTAGTTTCATTATTCTGCCTTTGCTAAAACAGGTTTTACAAGATTGTGGACCTTATTTACCTGTTACTTCTTGGTAATAAAAAAGCAGCATATGATTACTGTACACAGTAGACCTAAGGAGTACCGGAGAGGACAGTGATCCAATTTGTATGTTAGAAATAATAATGATGATGAAGATGTTAGTTCATTTGAGTCATTGAATAACAAAGAAGGATATGGTCAAAAATTAGTCTTGGATTGAAATCAAGAGAAAGGATTCAATTCAAATGGACATTCATTTTGTCTCACTGTCAAATGAATGAAAAAGAAAGCAGAAATACCAGAAAAAGATTTTGTAATGCAATACAGACATGAGCAAATCACATTTATTTTCTTGTTGCATTTATCTATTCTTTTTCTATACTTAATTAAATATTATATTAGATGTAGACTATAGAAAATTGGGCAGCAAAGATGAACAAAGACTTCAGAAGTCATTTCATTATGAGATATGGCCATCAACCTTGCTCAGGTATTCTAAAGGTCACAATCTTCTTTGTCAACAATGATAAAGGTTTTCTTCTCATTAAGGCTTAGTTTCTATGAATACATTTAATCTCGTGAACAGGGTTAAAATGAACTTGGACTTAATGCTGATCATGGTAAAATATATATATATATATATATATATATATATGACCTTGTTCAAAGTGCATTGCTCTCAGAATTATCTGGTTAATTTGCAATGGCCTTGAAATTCTCAAAAAATAGCAGCTCTGAAATGCATTTCATTTAAAGATATAAAAATGTTTTTAACTAAATATACATCATTTTAAAAAGATTTTTCTGATACTAAAAGAATTAATAATTTTTAGCTTGAAAATTGACATAATTACTCTGGAAATAGGATATTTTTTTGAAAGTCAAAGAAACAGTAGCCAATAAGATGAAAAAAACTAGTCAAAAAATTAATAAAGTTTAAACAAGTAATATATTTGGTAAAAATACTGCCATTCGTATTGATAAGATTTCTTTCAGAGGTTATACATTTATTTATTTATAGAGATTATATTATATGTTATTGTCACATCACCCATTGTAGAAACCTGATTGTCTCCCTTGAAATATTTCATTCTCTCGTAAAATTTGTCTCAACTCAAAATCAAAGTAGGTATCTTGTATTACTCAAGTTTGCTAGGAAGGTTATGTGTTGTTTTTTTCTGTCCTTCTTGCCTTCAATGTGTCTTTTGAGTATCAAATTTTCCAAGCCCTTTTTCTTCATTATGTGCCCCAGACTTTTCAACTATCTCTTCCTGAAGTTAAGTATAAGAGTGCTTTTGGTTTCCATTTTCTTTAAAATTTCATTGTTGCTCACATGTTTGGAGCATGGTATTCTCAGCATCCTTCTGTAGAATAATATTTCTGTTGCTTCAGGTCTCTTCGTTATCTGTGAGGAAATTGTCCAGTATCGACTGACATATATCATGTAACAGTTCAGTACTCTTTTCTTTGTTTCTCATGAAATATTACTGTTTCTTAATACCCTGCTTAGATTTTGGAAAGTATCTTTTGCTATCCCAATGTGTTTTCAGATTTTGGTATTGCACTTTCTTTCCTCTGTTAAAACTCTTCCCATATATCTAAATTGTTGTACTTGTTTGATTTTGATATCTCCAATTTGTAATTTACATGTTGGACTCATCCTTTTGCTAACAATCATCCATTCTGTCTACTTGCAGTTGATGTTTAGTCTTTCTTCTCGCTTTCCTTCACTACCTTCTGTAGAAGTTCTCATAGTTTTCTTTCTATGTTGGCTACCAATACTGTGTCGTCTTATGTTAAGATTGTGGCTACCAATAATGAGACCTGGTAGGACTTCTAATTCTCACAGAATCACTTTACTGTATAGGTTGAATAAGTCTGGTGAGAAGACACATCCTTGTCTCACACTCCTATTTATTTTTGTATGTTTACTTAATTCATTTTCTATCCATATTCAAGCAGTTTGCTGCCAGTATAGGTTCTGGATTATTCTAATGTCCTTTCCAAATATGTCAAGATTACCTGGCAGTTCCAACTGTTCTTTGTGATGCACTTTATCCGATGATTTTGCATTATCTGTGTTGTTTGCATAAATCTATAAAACACAGATACACATCCTTTTGTATTTATATTGCTTTTTTTAATGCCATTCTGAGCATAAATATTGCATTCCTTGTTCCAGTGTCTTTAATGAATGTGCACTTGTTCTTGTCCCTACTTCTAGTTTGATTCTGCTGTGTGCTCTCATCATCAGAATTCAAATAGTTTTGTTATATAGCTCATTAGGCTGATTGTTCAATGGAGTTCACATTTGTTTGCATCTGCCTTCTTAGGCAGCCCTATGAAAATGGATCTACTTACGTCTTCGCATCAAATTCTCAAATTTCCTGGTATAATTGTGAAAGATAATTGGTTTCAAATGAAGTTTATCAATGATCAAATTTTCCAGTTTCTCACAATGTAAACAATTTTGGGTCAATCATCCAATTGAAGAGAAAGTTCAGGAACCAACACCAAATTTAGATTACATAAATAATGAATACTTCAAACTATAAAAAATAAAAGTAATCACTAATATTTCCATGTGAGGTGTTTCAGTATGAAAGACAAGGAGATCCATTTGATAATTGTTTATTTCAAGTTCACATGTTTAAAATGTATACAGTTTTTTGGGGGTTTTTTTCACACCATATTATTATCTCATTCAAGAATGTATCATGGAGTGTAACCTGTGGTTAACTAGTTACTGCACACATACTAAAATCACTTCTTTATAGGCACTAAGAGATGAAACACATTTAACTAACCACAAAACCATGATAATAAAAAGTTTTGGCAAAAAAAGGAGTAAAATATCACTATAAGTAAAAAAAAGAAAAAAAGGTCTCTATCTAATTTTCAAGTATCTACAGTGTTTGTTTTTTTTAATCATCTAGCCCCAAGCAAGGTAATAATTTCATTATGATACAAGTGGTTACTGATTGTGGAAGAAAATGTTAGTGAGGAGAAAAGACAATAAAAGAAAGGGTTCAGAAAGACAGAGGTGATGATTAATGCTGCATTTAAATTTCTGGAGAATGTAAGTGGCAGGAAAGCAAGAAACTGGAAGAGATTTCCACATACAAGAAAAGAAATTATTAGAATATAAATTATGGTTGCATCTTTTGCTATTTCAACAGTAAAATGATGAGACCTAGTTGCCAATCTAGTACTGCACTTACATTCATGAGGTTGAGTTACCAAAGAGCAAAGCTCATTAGAACAATTGCCACGAAGCAATTTATAGAAAAGGTACAGTGAAGACTTTGGTAAGAAAGGGACTGATGTCAAGATGCCAGGTCAGAAACATTGCAGACTCTTCTTTGGATTTTATCAAGATGTATTCCAGTAGTACCAGACCAAATATGGCATCAGTATTCAGGGCACAATTGAATGGTAGATTCATAAACATGCCAGATGGTAAGAAAAATTGTCTGACATCACACAGTGAACCAATTTTTTAAGCAACAGACCTAGTAATTAATTCAATATATTAATTCCAGTTCAAGTCAGTGGAAAACCTGAAATAGAGAAGGTGCAATGAGTTGATCTCCTGGAAGTTGGCATCAGTTATGCTGATGAAAATTAAAAATGGTTCTCTAAAACAATTAAGAAAGCAGTTTTGTTTTGGAGGCATTAAAATTTACAGGCCATTTGTTGCCCAGTTACCATTTGATTGAAGGGTATAGGAACAGATGGCATAGTGCAGGTCATTGATGAAGATAAGAAGAAAAATAGGTACAAGTATAGAGCCTTGAGGACACCTGCATTGTGAAAGAATATAGAAAAGTAACTGTTTGACATAATTTTCATTACATGATTTGTTAAGAATTATTGGATCAAATCAAAAATTTGGCTGGAGAAACCATAGTTCTTCAGCGTATGTTGAAAACCAGCATTGCTGTTATTTCCAGGTCCGCTCTCAGCTGGGGTGGGTAACACCTGTTAGGGTCCCAGCTATGGGCAAATAGTGAACCCCCAAAGAAAAACAAAACAGAATGAAAGTCTAAAATTACACTTTTACAGTAGAATTACTTGCAATATATTTCTAGATAAAAAATTACCAACAATAACTATGTATAGTAAATTTACCAACAGTACATTTATCCTTAATTGAAGGCATACATTTAGGTTCAAAATATATTTAGTTGAAGTCATAAAATTGTGTTCAAAATATTTAGATTTCAGCATTAAATAATGCATAGAGGTTGATATGCCGCTAAATGAAATCAACCAACCAACATTGTTGCATTGAATGTCTATTGGGTCTAAAGATCTTTCCAGACCTCAAGTAGAACTCATATATATGATCCAATGCTAAAGATTCTGGTAAAATATTTTATTCATTATACTGTTTCAGAGAATACCTGATTCCTCTTGCTATGTAGATTTGTGAGTGATGAATTATTTTCCACTCCACTGTCACTTTCCCACAAACAAAATGTTGCAAGCTTCTTACTACACACTATCACTATTTTCGTAACAAATGTTCTGATAATCTATATCTAATAGTTCAACCAGTTCTAACCTTCACAGCTAAGATTTGCCATGCCATGTACACTGGGACAAATCATCTCCATTCCCTTTATATTCCATTAGTAAGGAGGAAGTTCTATTCAGACAGCTTCATTCCAAAAAATGCTACTTTGTGGAACAAACTCTCAAGAGCATGATTCTCTGATCACTCCATTATTAAGTCTGCTTTAAATCTAGGGTCAACCATTAATTTCCCTACATCATATCCACTTCTTACCTCCACTTACAATTGTAGTAACTGCTATGTTTTTCCACACCCACATTTTATTCATCTGCAATTGGCTAACAAATCAATACTGCCTTTCTATAGGACAATTTAGCCATCACAGTTGTTGCTTTGAATTTTTCGGTTTTGAAGTTGCTTACTTGTTTTGTTCGTACAAATTTAGCGATTTGTCAAATTTTAACCAATCACATATTTTAGTGCAAAACGAACGTTTTTGCTGGGAGCCTACCTGTAGCTTTAAAAAGAGGCAACTTTGTCATAAGCTGCCAGTAGAGTCCAGCAAATTTTGCCTGTCAACACAAACCTATGACTTTACTCACAACATTTCGAACACACACACAGACACAGAATTTTGTAACACATATATACATATCTCTCTGTGACTCAGCCAAGTTCAATCAACCAGGATTCTGTTGATTTCTCTAACAAAACACACTTTCTCATCAATTGTATTCTTGTGTTATCTATTCTAACAAACAGTCCTTTATTCTAATATTGATTCCTGAACATTTTTCTTTCACGAGAACTTTCTTCGAACAATCAATTACAAATCAAAATATGGTAAAAGGGAAGCAACTTCTTTTCCCTTAATCTATACATTGAATACAAATTATTATGTATTTCGTTCATGTATGTTATTTCAATATATACTTGTAGATTCACATTTGGAGTTTTGTTGTTTTCTTGAATCATTAATAATACAAAAGATATATGCATTAAAGAACACACCCCATAACACAGTAATATAACAAACTTATTCACTAACCCTCTGCCTTGAGTAGCTCTTGGGATTTGTATTGTGTGAACAATTATTAAAAAAGAAGTAGCTGCCATTCATCATTTAACTGAGTCAATATCCTCATCTGTCTTACTACTGTATCCAAGATGTTATGATTGCAATTGCATATGAGTTGCTTCTTGGAGCCACTGACTAAGATGCAGATACTATATGTGGTTAATGTAATCATGAACATATCTAAAAATGATTGAAGATGGAACTGCATTGTCATTCAACCTGTTGTGCCTTATGGATTACCTTGTACACCTCATTTTACTTTAGATGATATTTTATATGTACACAAAATGAAAAGCACATGAAAACTGCTAAACATGATCTTTACTAATTGAAGGAAACATTGTGAAGAGCAGATGATCACAAGAACAGAGTTATACACACATGGTGCCATCAGTGCAGTTAGGAACACAAATGTTGCTTTCTACTTTTGTATATATTTATCACTGATAAAAAAACATTTTAATTCCTAAGTAACATATTAAGAATTACAGATTATTAATTTTATTGATCTATCTTCACTGACGAAACACTCAACAAATAGCAATTTAGCAATATGTTTTGGAATGGTATAACTAAGAATCAAAATTCCTTTCTAAAATGATAATGATGATAAGGAAAGATTTTCCATGTTTATATGTTTGAAGGAAAGAGATTTTAACAATTCATTTGCAATAACTGAATTCTTACATCATCATAAGTGAACCACTTTTTTAATGTATTTTCAGTGTGTATACAGTATCATTTATTTTGATTTCCCTATGTAAACTGGAGAAAATGTTTAGAAGGATTTATTTTGAAAGGAAGTACATGTTTAAAAGAAAAAAAAAAATGACAAAGCTTTAGACACCTTTATTTTCTGCAACTCTCTAGAACATTTTTAAGAAGAGACTATTTGGTTATTGTTATTTTATTCTTTTTCCTGATTCATTTCTGCTGAAAAATTCCCTCCAGGCCTTAGGAAAAAGTTTTCATCATTATTAATTTATATTGATGAAACAATAAAATTAATATTCAAAACATATTTGCCCTGTGATATATTAATTTGCTAATACTCCTGAAGGCAAAAGTGTCCTACTTTTACAAAATCATTTTAATTATTTTTCAAACCCTTTATATAACATTTTTGTGTACATATATAATTTACTTATAGAACTTGAATACTTGACACTATATATATACATATATATATATATATATATATATATATATATATATATATATATTCTTTTTTATGAGTGTAGCATTTATAAAATCAAAATTGTAGTTGAATTTATTTCTATGTATGACTAGTGCATTTGTTAAATTGTTATTTATGAGGTCACTTTTGTGCTCATAGATGAGTTTTTTTAAATTTCTGCATGTTTCTCCAATGTATTGTGAGGAACAGTTTTGGCAACTTATTTTATATATGCCTGCTTCACAAATATTATTGCTATGGGTGTTTGAGCATCTGATTATATCCATAATGGTTTTGGATTATTTTGAGATTATTTAGATGGGATAGGTTGTTTTGGATAGTGGACATGACAGAGTTTGTCAGTAGTATTAATAATTCACTCAGAAGGAAAAACCTTGAGAGTGCTGCCATTGAATATACATATATGTATACACAAAACCGATATATATCTATATATATATATATATATATATATATATATATATATATATATATAAGTAATGTAATGGTTCGAGGTTTGGAAAGAAAAATCAGAGCACCAAGTTCAAATTCTGGCCAAGTTTGTTGCATTTACTTTCACACAAATTCCTTTGAAAAAGGTGTGAATCTATCTCTTTTTCTCTCATAGGTTAAATAGTAAGACATACTTTATGCTCTCACCTTGGTAAGCAATCAGTCTAAGAGAAGGAAAACTCTGACTGGTTCTATACAAGCCTCCATCATGGTAATCAGGTGTAGTCTGATGGTGCAGTTCTAAAAACTGCACAGAATAAACTGAAATTGACAATATATATAACTGAAATTGTGTGTATATAAATATAATATATATATATATATATATATATATATATATATATATATATATATATATATAATTATTTATATATTATATGCACGTTACTTATTAGAAAGCGTTCAATATCAGAGATAGAGCTAACATATTTGGTTGTATTGATGTGAGTTTGTGACCCTGGGTTTCACGCTTTTGCGATTGTCAGACAAACTGATTAATTTTTTAAAATTTTGGGTTTATGTAGATTGCGTGTATTGGTGTTATTATGGAAGTGGGGGGGAAACGTTTATTTTATTTTGTTATTTACAATAAATATTAACCACTTATCATTGCCACCAACCCCCTTACACATTACTATCACATCACATCTACTATTACCATATAAACCCGCCATAATTATTAACATAAACTACCCCCTCCCCAAGCATATTTAATACCACCATAAAAATAACCAATAAGGATTACAAACTGAAATTTCTACCAATCACATATACACAGTCATCAAAATACTAAAAAAAACAAGGAAATAACCAGCTTTAAAATAATAACAAAAGTGTTTTTTTGTAAATTAAAAATAAAAATTATAGCAATTTCATAATATCAATTTTACAGAGAATACCTATTATCAGGATTTATACCAAAATAAATTAATACATATAACAAAATAGAATAATACACCAACAACCACTTTTTAGTTCAAGCTACCACCACTATAACTACATTTATAGTTTTATCATTCTCCCACCACCATTACTAATCACTTCTACCAATTTACAATAACTATTAGCTACTTATATTATCATTGTCTCCAATCCCTTACAACATTACTATCACATCACATCTACTATTATCATATAGACCCGCTATAATTATTAACATAAACTACCCTTTCACCCAGCATATTAAATATCACCATATAAAATAACCAATAAGGATTACAAACCGAAATTTCTACTGTTACATACACACAGTCATCAAAAACAAACAAATAACCAGCTTTAAATATAACAAATAAACCGCCTTTTTTCAAAAATTTAAAAATAAATAAAAATAATAATAATTTTTACCTATCATAATTTTACACAAACTCCACCACACGTATATACATACATGCGAGGAAATATTATTCAGTGGAAAAATAGAAAAATGACGTGTATATATTCATGAGAAATTTTCGTTACACTTCCAATCTTTGAATTTCAACATACAAATGCGTATGTATAGACACAACACCGCCCATATACATACATATGTCATATCCGAAACTGTCCACATATGTTTATATATGTATGAGTCCCGACAGACGACCAAGTATGTATATGTGTCTGCGTATGAACATACATTGACGTTTACGTTAGAATGATGACATCACGACGACGTTCCCACCCCGCACTTCCACAATAACACCAATACACGCAATCTACATGAACCCAAAATTTAAAAAAATTAATCACTTTGTTTGAAAGTCGCAAAAGCGTGAAACCCAGGGTCACAAACTCACATCAATCCAACCAAATATGTTAGCTCTATCTCTGATATTGAGCACTTTCTAATAAGTACCGTGCATATAATATATAAATAATTATATATATATATATATATATTATATTTATATACACACACTTTTCACATATATATATATATATATATATATATATATATGAATGAAGAAATATAGTCTTATGGCATGCTATATTTATGGAATAAAGTGCTCAATATCAAAAATAGAGCATATATATATATAAAAGTGAACAATGAAGTCAACACTTAGAGGTGACAGTCTGTTTCATGCTAGACACAATTGGTGGCCTGATGATTGTGTCTAGCATGAAACAGCCTGTCGCCTCTAAGTGTTGACTTCATTGTTCACTTATATATATATATAGTCAACAATGAAATTATTTGTACACCCATCAATTTTGAATATTTTTTATCCATTTCTTAGAATCTAATGCCGTTTGGGGTCAGGTTTTCGTATGTAATTAATAAGCACAAAAAAAAAAAGAATATAAAACTCAATTTTCAGAACAACAGGTTAAATACAACAAATTTGGCAGGTCAATCATTCAAAATAGAAGACAAAATTATTTGTACAGTAGGAAATATTATTTTAATTTGATTTGTGTAAGTATTAGGTTGGTGCAAAAATAATGACGTAATAATGTCGTTTTTTGACGTTAAAAATACGTCAAAAAACGACATTATTACGTCATTGTTTTTGCACCAACCTAATAATTTACATAATTATTTTTAGGTGAAGCATTCTAGACTATTTATTCAGTAGAATATTTGTGATATTTCCAGCAAAGAATATCACATGGTGCATAGAGTGTCACCATTGTTATTCTATTGAAAATCTATGGCAAGAATTGAAAGTTTGAATAAATTGTTGGTCACCAGAAACCTTCAGGAATTAGAATGTGTAACCATTGAAGAATGGAAGAAAATCCCAGAAAAAACTTGTTCAAATCTCATCAAAACTTTAGAAAACGATTGCAGCAAGTCATAAATATGAAAGACCATGCTATAGACTATTAATATTGGGAAAATTGTTCAATTTTTCTATTTTTCATACTGTACAAATAATTTTATCTTTTTCGTATTTTGCATAATTCGCCTGTAAAATTTGTTATATTTAACCTGTTGTCCTGACAATTGAGTTTTATATTCCTTTTTTGTACTTATTAACATATAAAAACCTAGCACCATATGAACATTAGATTCTGAGAATTGGAAAAAAATATTCAAAATTTGTGAGTGTATGAATAATTTCATCGTTGATTGTATGTATGTATGTGTGTGTGCGTGTGTGTGTGTTTGTATGTATATATATATATATATATACACACACAGAGAATGGATAAGGTATATTGACAAGTCTACAATTTGAAAGATATTTTAATTTTAATTTGAAAATTACACTATATGTGATTATTGTGATTAATAATAACTACATAATTAAGTGCAGTGACAAGGAAGAGGATTATGTTGAAAAATCAATATGTAATGTAAAATATTGTCTTTCATCATTAGGCTATAGATTTAAAGATGTACATACATTTATCCCTGTATATTTATCAAACACACTCATATGCATGTTTATGTGTATAAATATATGTTACCATTAATGCTTATGTGCATAAATATATGTTACCATTAATGTAAATATATGTTACCATTAATGTAAATAATATATTCTTCTTTCAAGCCTACATGAACTTACAAAAGATTGCAAAAAAAAAAAAAAACAAGATTATGTTGAGGATACATTAATTTCTCATTTCTGCACCTTTGTTAAAGATGACAAAAGGCAGATTTTATATGAAAGCCAACATCACAAAAAATACCACAAAAAAGCATTGATATGGCTTTGAATAAAATCTTTCTCTGGAATTTTTTGTTATTTTATAAATTTTTCAAAGACGAAAAAAAAAGGATTGAAATTAAGAAGCTAAATATTGTTTGAAATTCTGAAATGATTCATTGTTATTTTTTTCTTAAGTTATTCAAGCTTGTATCTTCACCTTTGTTGATTTTATTGTAACATTTTAGTCAATATGGCCTACAAATTTCTTTAGAAAATAGTTAATATTGTAGTACTTTGGATATTTTTGTTTTTATAGTTAATTTAGTTTTCAGTTTTAAAAATATCAAAACAATATATACTGAACAGAAGATATCTCTTAATTCACTGCAGATGCCTAAAACACTGACAGTATCTTTTGTTGACTGGGTAAAACCCAAATAGTTATTCTGTATTTTTTATCTTCCATACATTCATCTATCTTTGAATTGTACACACAAACTGCATAGTCAGTCTTTTAACAATCTCATAAACACTTCTTCCAAATTACGTAAACTCTATACTGTTTTTATCTATCATTTTAGTCCACTTCCAAAATAAGTTAATTGACAGAAATGGAAGTTTTCTTGACAATTGTGTCCATTCTATCTGAAAAGATTTTTGTTAAACAAATATTTTCCATTTCTTTTTTAATGAGGGACACTACAAGTTTTCTATTGGATTATTATCTGGAGAGAGGGGCATTTTATTCATTTGATGTTTTTGAAACCCTCTTTTTGGCAAGGTGGGCAATAGTCAACTTTGTAGAATATGAAGGATTATTTTCTTGCATGAATATACAAAATAATTTATTGGTTGTGTCCTGTATCACTCAAAAACTATTTTATGCAAGAATTTCTCTTGAACTATCAACTTTGAAGGAATTTTAATTTTATTGCTGATAGTAATAACCTGAAACATTATGTCACATGACACCTGTTTAGTAATGTTGATTTTTGTCTTTTTCTTGAAGGACTCAACTATCAGGTTCATCCAATAAAGCTCTGCATTTATAACTAAAAATTTCTGTTGAAATATCAATTGCGATGAATTTGTTTGTCCAACTTATACATTTCTCTTTGTGATGTTTACTTAAATATGGTAGTTTAGCTGCTTTCATGTCTTTATCCAATGTCCTGAATATTATGCCTTTTCTCTTTTTTTAAATTTGTTGTACCAGCTTCTTCAGGTATTTTCTGGCTGTCCAGTTCACTTTTCTTATTTATTACTCTTTTAATTTTTCTCAAGTCTTTTTTCTGATATTTCTAAACCTGTTTTACTTTGTTTCTTATTTTTTTGAGTGTTCTTAAATTCTTGTTATTATTCTCTTATTGTTTTTTTAAGAAGTCTGGGGAACTTTTTGATCACTTGAATTATCATCCTTGTTAGTCTTTTACTTCTTTTGGGCAAACTACTAGAGGCTCTAATAAACTTGGAATTAGTTAAGTATCTCGCTTTACATTGCCTTCTTTCAGATAAACAATATGGCTTTCATTTCTCTATATCAACTGTCGATATATTCACTCTTATCATTGAATTAGTCTATTTAGGATTTAGAAAAGGATGGTGAGGTTTAGGCTCTAGCTTTAGATATCTTGAACAGGGTTTGGCATGATGGCTTTCTCCTCAAGATCAAGGACTGTGGTGTCTCTGACTGGATATTTGACTTAATTCAATCATTCTTAACAAATCTGGTAATAAAGCTCATGTTGTATGGCCATGCTTGTAGGTCATTTCACATTAATTGATCTACATTGTTTCTTATGTATTTACTCCTGTCCTAATAGTCCAATACATCTGAAAAAGTACAACTAGTAGCTGCTCTTGAAAAGAACTTCCAATCAGTTGTTAACGGGAGCAAGAAATGACTTGTAAATATCAAAGCACACAAAACAAAACTGGTATCATTTAATCCTCAAAGAGAACCATTTTATCCTCCATCTGCATGGCTGATGCTAACCTTTAGGAGAGCAACTCATTGTGCTTTTAAATTTAATGAATATTAAAAGCATGCAAAAAAAAGGAAAGGTTTTAAAACAAATAACAAAACAAGTGGATCTTATTCAAAATTGGCCTCATATTTTTACATTATATTCACTAGATAATAATTGTCCCTCATTTTTCTTTAATGCTGTTAGGAAAATTAGTTTATTCTGTCATGCTCAGCATTTTTCTTCTTTCTTTTTTTTAACACCTTTATGAGTCTACTACTTGTCTGTACATTGAATATTACTGCCACATCTTGTCTGGTGCTTCTGCTCTCTTAATGTTTTTATATCAAATTCTTTCTCATCACCTTACTTGAAGTGAAATGATTTAAAAAAATCATTTAGATTACCTTATACCCAAATCATTAATAGTATATTTCATATGGAATGTTTTTCATAAATTTGATACAACATACAAGGTCTGTCTATTAGGTTGGTGCAAAAATAATGTCGACATTATTTTTGCACCAACCCAATAAAAAGTAATGGGACTGGGTGTGCTGTGTGAGCTATGGGTGAAAGAAGGATAAGCAGATTGTGTTATCATCTAACATAATATCTTGGGAGTATATAACTGTAAGAATAGCCTTTACTTCACTCAGTGTGCAAGAAGAGATGAGAGTTGTGGCAGGACAAATCATGGCTGCTTCACCACAATGATGCACCTGTTCACAAGGCATTGAGTATCTGTCAGTTCCTGGCTGAGAAGAACATCGCCATACTGGAACAACCTTTTTATTCCCGTTATCTTGCACCATGTGATTTTTTTTCTTTTCTGCAAGTTCAACGGTATATTCAAGGGGACCCTTTTGGAAGGGTCATCAAGAGGGCCATAGTGACAGCTGAGAGACATCCAAGAAGAATCCAGTGCATAGAAGTGCAGCAGAGAAAGATGGAAAAGTGCATTTGTGACACCAGTCCTGTTACTTTTCAGACAGACTCTGTATATTTGAAATGATGCAATGACTTGAAATGAAAATTCTTATTCAGTTATTCCTTATATTCTCTAAACATAGATCATTAAAGTAACATTTTCAATCACATAATTTTTTGGAAGTTAGCTTAAAATTGTTTTTGTATTGAATCTTTTTCTAAATTGCCACATTTAATTAACAGAGATGGGATTTATTAGCAAGGGTAGTGTGAACAGCTATGACTATTGAGTAGTGAGTTTGATTCTCACTGAGTGACTCATACCAAATTTGGCATGTTGGAAAATCACTCAACCAAGAGATTCTGATTAACTGACAAAGAATATTTGAGTTTTAAATAATTTACATAAAATTATACTTTTGTATTGTGAAAAGAAAGTAGAAGTAAAATTTTATAAATAAAAAATTTAAATGCAATGTCAGTTGTTATCTACTGTCTTCCTAATCACTCTTTCATTGTTATCTCTCTTTAATAATGTTTCTGATTTCTAATTCCTTCACTCCTAGTGAATTTTCTTTACATTGTATGAAGTGGTGCTGAAAAGTTTGTGGGCATGTCCACTTCTCAAGATCTTACAAAATGACCAAAGAAAAGAACTATTTTTAAATATTTTCTTTATCGGCTGAGAACTTTTCAGCACTCTCAATATACATATTTGGAAATCATTTTGTACTGTCCTAAAAATGATTTCAATGTCAAAGTCTTTGTAAAATAATGGAGAAATGCACAGTCTGTTTTTTACTGATCAAATATCAATTGCAGGAAAAAGAATCTTTTGTAGAATTACATCTTTTCTGTATTAAAATATATTTTAACTCTATTTTTTTTAAATCCATTCACCCTAAGTAAGGAGATAATATCACTAAAACATAATGGGCTACAGGGCGTGAAGGAGAAAGAAAAGACTTTATAACAAACTGGAAACTTAATCCTAAACAGGAAACAAAGCATAAACCTCTACTCCTGTTCAAAAGACCTGAGAAGAGTGTGAACCAGGTGATAGGCAAACCTATCTACTCCTACTGAGAAAAAATATAAATAATCATTAAATGTTAAAAGTTGATGTAGACTTTAAAATGGACTAGAAATCCAATCCTAAACAGGAAACAAGGGATAATCTCTACTCCTGTTCAAAAGACCTGAGAAGAATATGAACCTGGCAATAGGCAAACCTATCTACTCCTAATGATGAAATAAAAATAATGAATAAATTTCTGATTTTCTGCAGAAGCATTGTATATAATAAAACTGTAATACAGTGATTGTATGATGTAGTTTGGAAATCTTTAAAAATAATTATTAATGCATATGTAAAAGCTAGGATCCATTTGTTTCTAATGTACAAAATATATCATGCTGTATTTTTGTTCATTTATAGAGTATCAATAAGCTACAGCATTCAGATTTTACATGACCTAGTTTATGTTCATATAAAATTTTATAATTTATATCTTGTTCACCTAAACTTGGTATGTACTAAAGATATTATGAATTATAGCAATGACCACAGGCTTTTTTTTAATTATAACTTAAAAAGTATGACAAAGATTTTTAAAAAGTTTTGATATTTTAGTTTTGGCATATAATTGTAAAAAATAAAAATTGGAAACTTATAGTGGGTTTTGAATTATTTTTAATGTCAATTTGTCTTTCAAGATTATCTTTGATTATGTCATGATTAATGTCTGTTAATAGAAAAAGATTTCAAAAAATAAAGTAGCCTTGAAAGAAATAATTAGTTGAGTTAATGACTTGGTTGATTTTGAAAAAAAATATTACTTTTCCATAAAATTTAGTGAAAATTACATTTTTAGCAGGTGTCAGTTACCAATCAACTCAGTTCAAAGGTCAAGCAGATATTAGCTTTGTATATCTATATGCAATAGAGGCTCACTTTTCTAGTTTATCATGTGACAGTATGGATGAACAACAACGACAACAACAAAATCTGATATTATGCACAACGGCAAAAGTATATTCCCAACATGAAAACACTGGCATAAGTTAGGCAACATGCCAATATATAAAATATTTAACATGACAGCTATAAAGAATAATTTCAGGAAACAAACGTGAATCTAATAATAAAAAGTGTTCTTATTGTGGCTGTCAAGTTAATACCTAGAAAGAAATTATCTTGACAGCAGTCAAAGATTCATCCCATATGCAAACCAAACTTGTCATCATAACATTTTCACTTTTATTGGCTTTATATAACCATGTATTTGAAGAATTAGCCAATCAGAATTGAACACAATTGAAACAGTTGAGCAGCATTTCATGACGTCTAATTGGTCATTCTGATAAAACCAATTTCTTAAGTAAAAATAAATACAGCTAAATGGAAACCGAAGAAAAATGATACAGATCCTAAAATTGAATAATGTAATTTTGAACAAAATGAAAATAAATATATAAAATAGCATGATCCTTTTTAAACATGTATGAATTAAACATGTTCAACATAAATTTATTTTTGCTTGTAAATTTTTTTTTAAATTTAAAAGAATTCCCATATATATATATATATATATATATATATATATATATATATATATATATATATATAATACACACACACACTACAGTTCAAAAGTTTGAGGAGACCCCTGGTCATTTTTTAAAAATTGGCCCACAAAGTAGTTGTTTTATACTTTAAATAATGTGATTATACATGGTTAAAAGAAAGTGAGACATGATTTTTATTAGAAATTTTATTATGACAAAAAGAAAAAAGTATTTTATAATTAGATATTCTCTCATCAAAATATCCTCCTTTAACCTTGATTGCTGCAGCTCAAATTTTTGGCATTCATTTATCAAAGTATGAGTTTGATAATTGATTCCATTCTTTTTTCAAAGACTTTAAGAGCTCTTTTTCATTTTATTGGCTGGACAGGTTTCACTCTTCTGTCAAGTTCACTCCATGCTAATTTGTGGGATGGCTTTTGTGTGTGTGTGTGTGTGTGTGTGTAATGGGGTGGGATGTAATGGATAGCAGCTCAGAATGAGAAATTGACAAGCTGGTTTTGATGGAATTTCAGTTGAGTCCATTACATTCAATTTTGCACAAATTCTCTTGGGAAAAGTATGAATCCATCTCTTTTCCCCCTGCTATATGTTAACTAGTAGATCAGATTAGGTTCTTCAGCTTTTGTTGGCAACCAGTCTATGAGAAAAGCAACTCTGAATTCAAAACTGTATGTATCCCTGGCATAGGATATGAGAGAGAGAGCCAAAGAGATCATGAAGTTCACAATGATTCTAAAATCTTGACCACAGTCAATATACAAGTGCATTGATAACTATCTATTTATAAACTGTTCCACATGCTAATTATAAATTGGGGGACACTGAAATCAAACACGTACACTAATTTAAATATCTGGGAAGTATTTTAACATGGAAATTTGAAAGAGCATTCAGATATTGAAAGATACCTTCCAAAAGTGAAGCAAAGTATTAAGAAACAGAGAAATATTGTTAAAAACAAAGTGTACTGAAATGTTATGCAATATCAGTACTCCTATATGGCAGTGAATAATAGGCACACTCCTCACAGATGAAGAGAAGACTTGAAGCTACATAAAGCTGGTTCAACAGAAGGATTCTGAGAATGCCATGCACCGAAGATATGAGCAACAACAAAGACAATGGAAACAAAAAGACACTTATACTCAATATCATGAACAGAGAATTTAAATTTTTAGGGCACATAATGAGGTATGAGGTCTTGAGCAATTTGATACTCATAGGACATATTGACGATTGGAGAGACAGAGGAAAGCAATGCATGAACTACCTGATGAACTTGAGTGAATGGATGGTGAATCAGAATTTAGGAGAGATAGCAATGAACAGGAAATTGTGAAGAGCCATGACTGCCAATGTCCTGAAGGGACATGGCCCATAGAAGATGACATGAAGTTATTAGTTGAAATTTGATCTGAAACCTTGAATTCTATAATGATTGATTTATGTGATTAATAAATGAACTGCATTAACAAGGAAGATGTTGAAAATAAATGCTTTTCATTATTATTAAATCTAAGATCTTGCAAGTGTGTATACACTCATCTCTCTCTCATATATATGTGTGTGTGTGTGTGTATATAAACACAGGTAATTTCATGTATTAACACCTACATAAATATCAAAAAATTTTCCAATTTAAATATTTTATCATCAATAATGACTATTAAAGAGTAATATATTTCAATTTAAATTAAATTATCAATTTAAAAAAAAAAAATTTACCTCCATATTATAAAGAATTTTAAATTCACACTTCCAATTGGAAAATATTAAAGGAGAAAATGCGATAAAACATTAATAACAGTCCTTCTTTTATAAAAATCTATATATCCATAAATATACACATACACATATAGACATATCTATATACATCCACACACACACACATATATGTATATATATATAATCAAGGTTTACATGTTCAGAAAAAGGTAAATATTTTGTTGGAATAAAAAAGAGGACCTACTGAAGATAGATGCAAAACACCTGAAAAGTCAATTAAATAAAAAAAAAAATGCCAATAAGTATATAGCTGTTGTTGTTGACTTAGTTATATATAGTCACATGTTTAGAAACATTTATATATTTATACATTTTATATATGTTGATGTACAATATTTATTTTCGACTAATCTGTGGACTTAAAAGGATTAAAATTAAAATAGAAAGACATAATACATCTAAATTATTTAGCTAAACCTGCTTGAATAAAGATATAATATATATATATATATATATATATGTTTTATCTTTTCAGGTGATACACAGAATCAATTTTCGATTACTTATCTGTTAGAGAAACATAATTTGTTGAATACCTATTTTCCTCCTATGAAGACTGAGAAAACTGGTCTATTTAAAAGAATCCATTTACAGAAAAATGAGGAAGTGGTGGGGGTGCCTTTTATCCTAGAAGTTTCTATTGCAGTATACAAAAGTGTTATAATAAGATCTGAGAAAATGAGCCAAATGACAGTTTTTGATGATATAATATGACTTCATGTTCATGAAGGCATAAACATGAATTTCCCTGCATTCATCTCCTTTGAATTTACCTGAAACTTTCTTCAGTAAATGTATGTCTCATGATTGTAGAAGGTAATCAAGAGAGAGAGCAATGTTGATTATAGTGTAAGAAGCAAGATTTGGCTCCATAATAGAAAGACACTTTGAAAATGAAATGTATGTGTTTTCTCTCTCTCTCACACACACACACATATTCATGTATGATGGCACATATATATTTTTGTGTATGTAGATATACAACTATATATGATTTATATTTAGAAATATACAAAAGAGAATGTTGAAAAGTTTTTTTGCCTAACTAAGAAAAAATCTGATATTTGGTCAGTTGCTTAAATTTTTGAAAGTGGGTTGCTCATCATCCAATTTAAGAACATTTCAACACCCCTATAAATATGTAGATATATAAGTAAATATATGAAATCTATCAATCACAAAAGATGTGTACCTACATAATTTTAGATAGGCCTATATATATATATATATATATATATATATAATTATTTATTTAAAAATATGAATCCAACTCGCTACATAAGAGGTCTCATGTTTCAAAACAAGAGATGAAAACTTCAAAATAATATTTGAATTAACTAATTAATTAATTGTTAATTCAAATATTATTTTGAAGTTTTCAGCTCTTGTTTTGAAACATGAGACCTCTTATGTAGCGAGTTGGAATCATATTTTTAAATAAATAATTATATTTATGCTCTACTTTCATATCGAGCACTATTTTTTAAAAATAATAACAAAAATACTAAGGAACTTTGGATTATTTACCAAACCAGTTTCTTTCCTATTTTCTACAATATTTTCACACACATACATATATATATATATATAAAAGGTGTGTATGTGTCTAAAAATCATGTAAAAAGTCTATAAATGTTTGTTTGTGTGTATGTATGTATGTGTGTGTGTGTGTGTGTGTGTGTGTATATATATATATATATATATATATATATATATATAAAGCATTTATGTATATGAAATCCTTTAACAGCAAGGAAAGATGTTTAGCCTTTAAAAGCTTCAAAGTAAATATTTGGGAACCACCCAAATTAAAAATTTGTATCTTCTTACACAAGAATTACAAAAATGTAAGTAAAAATATTTCAAATCATTTGAAAGAATCTATTTTCAAATGAAAAACATTAAATAAAATACACAGTTTCTTTTCATAAAAAATTTTCTTCCTAAAACTTTTCATATCTAACTATTCATCACCAAAACAAATGTTTATTTTTTTGTTTTCATTTTTAAATGTTTTTTTGTTTTATTACCAGTCAAAATTTGCAATAAAATTCTGGCTAATATTTGCATTTTCCTAATCATTCAATCACTTGGATTTAACTGTAGAGATTATTATTATTAGATAATATTTTCTTTTAATTACTGTGGATTGTGGTTTGAAAGCTTTAAAAATAATCTGGCTAAAAAAAAATATTTGTAGGAAATTTTTTTGAATAACTGGCCAGAAAGTGTTTTTGATTTTATGAAGATTTCAATGTCTATTTCTATCATCTTCCAAACAGTGTAAGTGAAATAGCTAAATGTAATTGCCATTTCTACTCCAACATTTTCTTTTCTCACCTGTGGAACTCCCTTCCATTTCTTTGCTTCCCTGATAACTACAATCTTCAAAAATTTAAATGCAACATTAATTGCTATCTTCTATCTTCTTGAACCATTGTTCATTTTTCTCCTTTCCTCAATTCTCGTGATACTTTGTATTTTCTCTCACTTTCACTCCATGTAAGTCTCCCTTATGTACAAGTGATATTCCCACCTTGCATGGGGTGAAATCATTAAAAAAAAAAAAAAATTGTGAATGTCAGACATCTTGGTTACTTAATATGGAGAGGGATAGATGAAGATTTCATCAAACTGAAAATATAACCAATTGCTAATGGCAATCCAAAGTTTATAATTCTGGAAAGAGAAAAATGCAATGAAATAAAAGAAGAAATGATTGCATTTTTGTAGAGTCAGTAATTTCACTATCAGCCACAAAACATGGAAATTTTGGAAAGAAAATATTTTAGTCCATTAATTCATTAATTACGTTGAGAGCTTTTTTCATTCATCTTCACCAAAACCTAATGTCCATAGTTTTGAAGTAAGGATGCCTACAAAGAAAAAAGATCATTGGCATTTTTTTTTTCTTATCAAACTGAAACTCAATTGTTGGTGTTAGTTTTGGGTCAAATTTGAACAGCAATTTAATCATGAAGAATGAAAACCTTTCAACTTTTCCCCTAAATGTTCAGTATTTTCTAGATATTTTTCATCAGATCCTACCAAACTAAAATTTATACAATGAATGGAATTTATATATTATGTTTATTTTATTATCCCCTCTTCATATTAAGAAGTTAGGCTTTTCATTTTCATGGTGGAGTCTAACATTTTTTTAGAAAAAGAAAATAGAAAATTATCTTTTTTTTTTCTTTTCTCTTTAGGCTTCTGTATTTGAGAATTGTAGGCATTATTGAAATATTTTTTGTGTTCTTTACTATTAAAGGATTTGCATTTATGATTTTGTAATATTTGAATACACACACAAAAATCATGTTTATATTAAAGATTTTATAAATGTTTCGTATTTCTAGTTAGAAAATAAAAAAAAACAAGCTATCACATGTAGACACACAAATATGTATATAGAGTAAAAGGTAAACAAATATATGTACTGACAGAAAAACTATATGCAACAATAAACAGGTTTGTTGCTACTGATGACTTTCTTTACTAACATGCAACTGGGATTATGGTATTTTCATTAGCACTTTCTGGTAATTTTTGCACAGCCTCTGCCCAAACTGGTAGCATTATAGGATATGTACTAAATATAAGAGAATATATACAGTGATTTTTCTCATTTCTAAATATGTCAATTCTTGTTCAATATTTTTCTATGGCATTTTATATTGATCATCTATGATAGCAATAAGATCAGCTCTATTACTGTGAAATAACCTAAATATTAAGTAATTTGATTTTATATACTTCCCTGCTGAGATCAATCAATCAATTTATTAAGATTTAACCTCTCACTTCTGATAACTTTTGTACTCTTTCATAATTATGTTCAGCTTGAAATTATAAAAATCCATCGCATAGATTTATTTATTTATTGAAATATAAAATATTAAAGGTTTGTAAGTGAGATTATGATCATAGTTAATTGAACATTTGACCTTTTCTTTTTTTTAAACTATCAACTTACTTCTGTGCCAGTTAGCTATCACTTTTAGGGGAACACCTTTGGTGTCAGATTTCAACAATTCATCACACTCCTTGAATTTGGTGACAGTTTCATTAATAGGAGCCACTGGTTCTGTTCTTACACAAGATGAGGATGACACAAATTACTTTGTGCCATCAGCTATGAGTGTAATTGAGCCAACCTTTTAAAGATACATTGGTTCCAGCCTTTACAGTCACGGAAGGCCTATCAGATTTGGGAGATTTTCTTTGCAAAATGGATTAGATTACTTCTTTCTTGTGCTGCTTTGAATAGGCAACCCTAATAGTTTGTGAACAAGAAATTAATTTCATTTGAAGGGGATGACAGGAAACCTTTCAATCTTCTAAACCTATACATACAAATATATATATATATATATATATATGTGTGTGTGTGTGTGTAACTTATAGTATACTCAAGTAAATAAAAATATATACATAGACATTTTAAATTAGTGGAAATTTATTTATTTTGAGATCAATATGTTTTGTGCATGTTCTTGTAGAGCAGTGTGTGTGTGTATATATATATATATATATATACATATATATATATATATATAGAGAGAGAGAGAGAGATGTGTGTTGTGTGTATCTCTGTATAATGAGCAGACATAAATTAAGAAAAGGTAAGTACAACTGAGTGCTGTTTTTCAAACCAACATAGCATGATAGCAAGTGTTTTATCAGTAATAACATCTAACACTTTTGGTTTTATATATATATATATATATATATATATATATATATATATATATATTATTATTATTATTATTAAAGACGACAGACAAGGTACTGTGATTAATCTTTTTATTTAATTATTCTTATATTCAAACAAGTGTTTTCTTTTTTGGACGCAGTAAATTGTCCAAATGTTCTGTAATTCCAAGCATTTTCAGCAATACTTTTAGCCATTATCAAGGATGATTTTATGTTTCCTTTTAAACTGGATGTATGGTTTATGTGTATGTATCTAGAGTTATGGGGATATTTCATTTTCCAAACACAGTCAGCACATTGTAGCCATATTCAGAGTTAATATTACTGAGCATTGGCTTTTTCTTTTTTTTATTATTAAGGCTTCCATTATCTTTAATCTTTTTTTTTTTATGTGGATGAGGTTATTATGCTTATATTTTCTACTAGTATATTTTGAATGGAGTCTGGTAAGTTTGTGTCTGTGCTTAAATGGGTTCTGATGGAGCTATGGTCAGGTGTAACGTAAGTCATCTCGATAGGCATGTAGTAGTATGAACAATGTAATTATTTATGAGTTCAGTTTGATCAGAACACAGTTTAAACTTTGCCTGGGGGAGAAAATACTTATAATTCCCTTCCCAGACCAACACAAGTTACTAAATAAACAATCAGAACTTATCTCAAAATGCAGTCATGAAAACAAATGTTTACTATGTTACTTATAAATTGAAAAATGCAAATATATGCACTGTATACAATTTATATAATGCAATAGACTTTTATTTAATTTAAACTAAAGAAATTAGATGACCAAGTCCCCACCCAAATTTAAGTAATTAAATAAACAAGTAATAAACAAATTAACAGACTATGAATGAAGAAACACAAGTAAATGTAATAATAATGATAATCAACAACAAAAATTTAAGTAATCAATAACAAGTAATGAGTAAAAAAGGCTAGCACATTCATGATAGTTGAAATAGTCTATAGTCATTAAGGAATTTTGGATTTCTTTATTATGTAATATATATATATTTATAATAACAACTTTGTTGTTATATACAGTCATTAGTATATTATTAGTAAGTGCATTCATATGGACATATGCAAATTAGTAAGATATAAAATTTTCTTTTTCCATTTCTCACTCATTCTCTTTTATATAGTCACCTGTTGTATTATAAAATGGAAAATGAATAAATTCCAGGAAATAAAAACTGAAATTCTGAACTCTTGTCTCATCTTTTGAACTTTTAAACTTTCACCCAAATGTTCTCAGTGAACAACAAAGACAAAAGAATTTACATTGCCATGCCAATACTTTTGGTGGGGACTGTATGTGTACATTAATATATCAAATTTTACAAGCATATATACATGCATATATATATATATATATATATATATATATATATATATATATATATGTGAATTTCAGTGTGTCACACTTTTTCAGCTTCACTCCTAAAGCTTGTAGCCCAACATATCATACCATTTTAGAATCAGGCCAACTCTGTGAGCAAATTAAAACCATTCCAGGCCAGATCTTTACCCACAATCCTGAAATTTTGGATTCTCAAGTTTTCATTACTTTGATTGTTTTCAGATTTTGTCATCTTGGCTTCTACTGATGAAAAACAATTAAAGGCACACAACTCTTTAACTTTTGCTAGCTCATGTTCAAATGAAAAAATACTGTTCTCAAATTACAATGTTTCAAAATAGAATTGTCTGTGTTTTCAACTTTACTCCTAGAAGCCACAGACCAACATATCATTTTGGAATCAGGCCAACTCTATGAGCAAGTTAAAAAGATTTCAGCCCAGATTTGATGATTTTTTTTTTTATGTGATTTTTTATACAATAAGAATTTTTATAAATTGGAAATAAATTTGGAAATTGAAATTAATTGTGAAATCCAGCAAAAGTCACTCATGAAATAAAAATAATTGTTTGTATAGAAAGTAAGGACTTACATACATTAAACTGTCTTTAAATTAATGCACACAGAAGAATTATCGTTGAACTTTTAAAAGGTAAGCTTAAATATGATATTGAAATGTAGCAACCAGTTTTGATTTCTTCTGTAGTTTATTGTTGCTTATCACATCTACTCCTCCATAGCTATTGTGATGAAGGCTCAATCAAGAACCCTCCTCAGTAGCTAGTTTAAATGCCACCCTATAAGCTGTCTTTTAAGGTTATATATATATATATATAGAGAGAGAGAGAGAGAGAGAGAATTCATAAAATTTAGTGATGCTTACCTAATAATGTGCAGTTTTTCACTTCATTTCAATAACACCAGCTACATGATGTGGCCTAAAATTTACGAGGTGCTGTAGTTGTGGCAGGGTATATCTATCTTTAATTTGGCATGGCAACTTGCATAGACTCCTTCATACATAAATGCACAAACACACTCTCACACACACAAAGTTAACTCTTTGTCCAAAAGAACTGGAAACATCTATGTACATGACATAGAATCAGTCCCCCACAGTCCAATGACATTGTTCTTTTTGTCAGGTGTGATGTACTAACTAATACCATAGTGTCACTAATGGTTCCTTTATTATTCAGTGACTACAAAACCACCTTCAAATGGAATGGATGCTGTAGAATGATTTTGTTGTATAAGAGTAAGTGTCATTGCCGGCACTGTGGTTTGAAACTAGGTTGCCAGGGGATTCCATTATTAAGTAGATCATGTGATCATAAAGGAAGTGAATAAATACAAAGTAGCTTGACAACTAGCTGATCACTGTTCACTCTTCTTGTCTATCCATTATTGCAATACGTTCACTCTCTCTACTCTACTACTATGCAGATTACGATTCTCTTCTGATCATTATACTATATTGGCAATTACTACTTGAACAACTATTACTAGTGTGGATATTATTGGAAGGTGTTACTACTAGTACCAGTGTCTACGAAGTTTCAAATATAACAAGCATTTTAGGAAGTGATAACAAGCTTTTGCTTGACATAGCAAAAGTGACAAGTGAAGTCGTCCAACAACACAAAGTTTTAATTGGCATCAACATTGAATTGGGATGTAACTTGATGCAGTATTCCCTTTCACTGAGTTAATCTTCCTGTCAATCATTGGTGGGGGGTCCCATTATTACATCACCTGTTGGTATCTGCAGTTTTCACATGTTGTCGATGTCTCTCCATATTTTATATGTGCCCTTGCTACTGTCCTTTGAGAGAAAATTAGAATAGTTTATACCTTTCTAGCCCCAACAATCATTCCATGATCAAAAAGTGTTAAGTGCTGCTTACATCCCTTGGTTGCCACAGCATACATCATCTGGCTAACTTCATTTCTATATTTTATGCAAGCTGGTGTTGTGAATGTACAAAGAGAAAAGATAAAAAATATTAAGAATATTGGCTAAAAACATGATAGAAACTAAATCATTCACTTTAAGAGAAACATATAAGTTGGGCATGGAAACATGAAAACAATTTCTCAACAAGTTTTAGTTAAATTTTAACTGCAGTAACTTGGCTAAAAGTTGTATCCTTCATGGATAAAGTCAGTTGACTTGATTTAGAAGGTAACAATGGACTGATGGAGTAAATGTTTTCAGATATTATTGGAGGCAGTAAAATTATTGCCCCCTTCAAAGTTTTGATGTTGCCAATATAAATACAGAAAATTATTCAAAGTTCTTGGAAAAAATGTTTTTGAGTCGGGTCAGTGCATTCTACCCCCGAATCTGATTTGTGATCCTCTTATCAACATTTTTGTTTTACCTACATTTATATATGTTACAAATTAAACTAAGTAAAACTGACTAATAAAGATGGAAAAAATTTTGTGGATTTTGACATCATTCTGGGTTTTTTTTTCAAATCTGGTTATTTGTTTTGCTCATGTTAAATTTAAAAAGCACTATAAATTGCATTATTTTTTATCCCTAATGTTCAATATGTTAAAATTTTTCAACTTTTTAACAAGAAAAATCTCAAGTTGATTTTAAAAATTGACACAAAATATTGTTGAGTTATTTAAGATGGAATGATCTCTTATGACATGTCTCTAATTTGTATTTATTTTCAATTTTTCTAGTTGAATTGTTCACCTATATTACATATGATCCATTATTGTACACACCTGCAAAATCAAAACTAAAAAGAACAAAGATTATTTATGAGTTCAAATGTCCTTTAAAGAACTGTCTTGCTGATCAAACCATAAATAATTACATTGGTCACACTACTACATGCCTATCAAGACAACTTACATTACACCTATCTGACTGCAGCTCCATCAGAACCTACTTAAACACAAACTTACCAGACTCTATCAGAAACATACTAGTAGAAAATACAAGCATAATAACCTCATCCACATGTAAAAATAGATTTGAAATAATGGAAGCCTTAATAATAAAAAAGGAAAAAGCCAAAACTCAATAATATTAACTATGAACATGGCCACAATGTGCTGACTGTGTTCAGAAAATAAAACATCCCTATAACTTTAGATACATACACACAGCCCATACATCCAGTTAAAAGTAAAAATAAACTCAGCCTTGGTAATGGTTAAAAGTATAGCTGAAAGTGCTTGGAAATACAGAACACACACACACACTGTGTCCAAAAAAAGAAAACACTTGTTTGAACACAAGAAAAATTAAATATATATATAAAATTAGGAAATCAGACAATTCTGCTACCTTTAATATCTGTCTATATTTCTGATATGAGGTATTATGTACATTATTTATATTATTCAGACTATTGTCCTCATCTTTGTTGCCATATATATTAGGTTGGTGCAAAAATTATGACGTAATAATGTCGTTTTTTGACGTATTTTTAACGTCAAAAAACGACATTATTACGTCACAATGTTTCAGCTGTTATACGCTCTGGCCTTCTTCAGGTGGTTGGAATGTTGAACTGAACCCTTTATTTTGCTCACTGGGGTAGAATAGTCTACATTCCACGTGCCATGTTTAATGGATGTCAGTTATTAGTTATCTTCTGTTAATTCACCTCTCCAAGTTCTCCACTGCCTTAAGCAGGTATTGAACTCACACTGTCACTGGATCTAACGAACGCCTTTATCCACTGTGACATGTGTCCTTAAGGACATCTTTGTATGAATTTCTGGGACTTATATACTTAATGTCTTCAGCAATCATTTTTTACCAGTGCTTATATTGCAATTTTTGCTGTTATCATTGCATGTTTTTTACCAGAGCTCATATTGCAATTTTCATTGTTATTATTACTTTTCTCTGGCACTCCATATTGGTTCCCATATTGTATTCATTTCTATGCTTGGTTGGCTCAGGAGATTTTTGTGGCCTAGCATATGTGCTGATTCCTTAAGTTTAAGAATTTTCCAATGATGTTCTTTGTCCATGATTTCAACCTGATCTGACAGATGGTGGTGATCTCCCTTTTCTTTCCATATGTGAACAGTCACACCTGATTTTTCCACTTCCCCTTGTGTTACAGCTTTTTGGTGTTCTTGAAGTTTTACCTTAAGGGGGCGGCCTGTCTCCCCTTTATATTTCTTTTTGCAGCTGTACAAGTTGGTGTATACACAGTCTTTAGTCATGTTTTCCTCTATGGTGGGGTCTTACTCAGGAGAGGCATCTGCGAAGTGTCATCCAGCTTCTGAAGGTTGTCCTGATGTTATATGGACTGCAGATCCTTTGTATTTTCTCTGATAACCCCTTCACATAAAGCAGGTAGACTGTTTCCTAAGTGTTGTTGACATTCAACGGACAATACCTCAATTTCAACTCCCACCATCCATACAGCATAAAGAAAGGGATCGTCAACTGCTTACAACACCGAGCAAAAGTCATAAGTAGAGACCCAGAGACATTAGATAAAGAATTGGTCAGTTTAAACAATACCCTACAATGTAACATCTACCCTGGATACATGGCAGCAGCTCCAATAAACTGGGACAGGCAGGTACAAGAGGAGGACAACAACACTAAAGATATGAACATCTTGATGTTCATGAAATAATTTATAATCAAAATGGATAATTAAAGTCTCTTATTATCATTATAATGCTCTGTAGTGTACATTGAGCTCTCCCTGGATTTATATCCTCTTTGGAATTATCCCTTCCAGTCATAAACTGGTAAGACATATTTGGGCAGCAACCTTTCTTTTAAACATTTTTCATTGAATATGACAGACAAGGAACTTCTTTGTCTGCCATATTTAATGAAAGATATATATATATATATATATATATATATATATATATATATATATATATATATATATATATATATATATATATGCACATACAAAATGTATGCTAAAAATAAATTGGCACCTTAAAACATTAATAGGCAATCAAAATTCAATATTATATTTGTAGACAACAAAATGTGGTTGAATTATTTCAGTTTCATGTTTGTTCATTTTATCCTCTGAATATTATTATTTTTTCATTAAATATTAAAATATTTTGCTTTCATTTTATTTGGTTTAATGTCTGGTAGCCAAGATGTCTGTAAAAACTAATATTTCATCATCAATGTATATACAATAAACCAAGATGTGTTCTACTTTGAGATAATTAAATATTAACTCTTGCACTAAAATTATTATTTATATTACGTTATTGGCAATATATAAGCAAGAAAGTTCAAAATTGCTTAAGACGTGAGCAATCATGACTCTCCACAACTTCTGATCCTTTGTAGCTCTTAGTAAGATTTCTTTTTTCACTATCTCTCTCAATCACTGTTCTGCCATCCATTTATGCAAGATCATCCGATAGGTTTATCATGGCTCTCCACTACTACTTATCCTTTGCAGCTCTTAGCAATATTTATCTTATACCAACCAACTCCTCTTCTGCCATATATTACACAAGCTCCTTAGGTAGGTTGATCATGACTCTCCTCTATTGCTTATCCTTTGTAGCTCTTAGCAATATTTATCTTATACCAACCAACTCCTCTTCTGCCATATATTACACAAGCTCCTTAGGTAGGTTGATCATGACTCTCCTCTATTGCCTATCCTTTGTAGCTCTTAGCAATATTTATCTTATACCAACCAACTCCTCTTCTGCCATATATTACACAAGCTCCTTAGGTAGGTTGATCATGGCTCTCCACTACTACTTATCCTTTGTAGCTCTTAGCAATGTTTATCTTATACCAACCAACTCCTCTTCTGCCATATATTACACAAGCTCCTTAGGTAGGTTGATCATGACTCTCCTCTATTGCTTATCCTTTGTAGCTCTTAGCAATATTTATCTTCTTACTATACCTCTAAATCCCTGTTCTGCCATCCATTTACACAAACTTGTTATGTAGATTCCTTGCTGCTTTCCTCTGCTCCTCAATATATCATGTGAGTGTCAAATTCTCCAAGCCTTTTTTTCTCATTATGTGTTCTACTGAAAAAATTTTCGAAAGTTCACTAGGTATGTTTCTTGGAAAAATATAAAAGTAACTGTTACTGTAGGAGAAAGTTTCTATTGGAATGATTGCTAAAGAAAAATCTAAGAAAAGCAATAAAGCTGTAATTTATATATGTATTAAATCAGACTTTTTAAGTAGTCTTTAAAGGAAAATATATTTCTAGGGGTAGCACTATTAAAGCATGAAGTCCCAAATAAATATCTTGTAAATAGTAGACTTTCGTCTTGGATAAAGTAATCTTTTATAAAGGAACTGATAAGAGATTTCTTTTGTGTGTAGTAATCAAAACAAGCTTTGAAAGTGTCCTAAAATCCATTCTTCTTCAAAGAGAAAAAAATAACATAATAAGGATTTTTATTCAGCCTCATCTCCAAAGAATCAATGTGCACTTGCTTGGGCAATTTTCCATTTTGGAGATGTCACTAGTTTTATTGTACTGGTCAAAAGTTTCCCCATTCAGAATCACAAAAGCCTTTCTTCTCTTTTATCCATTTTCAATTCCTTTTTTTTCTTTAGTTTAAGATAATTTGAAACAGTGCTCAATTCTTCTCTTCTTCCATCTGCACAATCATCATCATCTTTATTATTATTATTATTCAGCTCATTTCATTTTCAATATTTTACTTGAAAAAATGATATGAAAAAAAGGAATTATGGGGACAGAAAATGTCCAAAACAAGTCTGTACTTGCAAAAGGAAAAAAAAAAATGAAATAATTTCTGTAGCTAAATTTGCTAACTTGAATTATTTTTAAGATGAAGTATGATTAACATCAAAGAAGCTTCTCTTTATTTGATTATTAATTTTTGACATGTTTTTTTTTTGTGGGGAGGCGGGGAACATTCAAGACATTGGTTCATTCTATAGCAGTTAAGTAAGCAGGATACACTGAAAATAAAAAAAATTGTCTCAAGATGAGATTTGAACTCATATTTTTTACTTGCACTATTTACATTATTCGGACTGCTATCCTCATCTTCATTGCCATATTCACATTTTGGCTATTGTATGCTCTGGCCTTCTTCAGGTGATTGCAATTTTGAACCGAACCCTTTATTTCGTCCACCTGAATAAATTGTTCTAGTTCCATGTGCCATGACTCTTTCAGATTTCCCTTTAACTTAACTCTCCAAGTTTTTGTTCACTACTGCTGTGGCCTGGTATTGAACTCACAACTCTTTTGGTCTCTTTACTGGATCTGACCAACATCTTTATCCACTGGGCCATGTAAATAATGCAAATAATCATAGTACCTTATCTCAGAGATATAGACAGATATTCTTTTCATTTAAGAGTCTATCTCACTGCAATAGTATCTTAACTACAAAAGCTCACCTGCAATTGTCCTTCAAATGCAAATATATAGCTATATACTTCCTTATCCAATGAAAGAAAAACAACTGAATAATAACAACAATCATAATAATAATAATAATGGCACCATATAAAAACTTTGAGCAAATTCAGTTTGCTTTAATCAAAATTCTTAATAATAATTGTGGATGAATGTAAATATTCATTTTTATTCATTGAATGTAACATGAATTAAATGATTTGGTTAGCATTTAGCAACTATTTTTATAAACACTAATAATATTACTCCAGACATTCCTCATATCCTGTACAATTCATTGATATTATACAAAATATAACTGTATTTTTATACCCTCAGAAAGAAAATGTTTTAAAAAAAACAAAAAACGAAACAAATCTTTTATATTGTGTAAGCAGAAATTTTTGTTGGAACTCAGTAAATCCTTTTCTAAAGTTTAAAAATTTCTATGAGATTTTGTACAATGTCTTTTAATTTTATTCTTTTTAATACATCTTATATATTAATAAACATAGTCAAGTAACTCATCTGTTTTAAAATTAATGCAAATTTATGAATGTCATGCCTCCAATATAGAACACAACAAAGATAATATATAAAGTGTATATTGTTAAAAATCATGAGTTGAAAATAAATATAAACTTTAAAATAATTAAATAAAGCTTCAGAATTATTTTATTTTGTCTTCTTTCTGCATATTGAATGAATGTAACCAATATATTTATAGCTTGTTGAGGAATCACAGAATCCCATATCTTAAGCTACAACTATTTTGTATTTTATACGTTATTTATTACATATTTCTGGCAACTAGTCTTTTAGCCTATCTAAAGAAGATAAGTATTTTTATAATATCTGGAAGTGTTTTTAAAGAAAAGTGTCTTTTTTTTCAGTTTTTGTGATACTCACTAGAAAGAAGTTTGTAATGATTTTAAATTTTACTGCTTTCCAGGGTAAGATTATTTGTTTTGCAAAAGAATTATTATTATCTGATCAAATGTTTTATTCATTTTACTTGGTTTGTAAATAATTTTATAGATGTCTTACAATGTGTATATGGTTAGTGTTGTAACCTAGGGAAAGTTTACTGAATAAGAATAACCAAAAGGAAGGTTGGAAATGAAATGATAATATTTATAACAGGAACAACATACAAGATTCACCAGCGACGTGAAGTAAATAATCAACTGCTCGAAGTGAATCAAGGTGAATCCCAAGTGGAAGACAACATACAGTATATACCACTGTATTTATAGGAATTTGGGCATAGCCATTATGGTTCATAGGTAAAGTATAACAGAATGTTCACTTTCCAACCTTTTTCCAACTATTTGAAAGCCATCAATGATTGTGCTAGCATGAAGTCACAAGTCAGCGGTTGAGTGTACTGGCTTTGTTTAGACTATTGATCATGACAGATAATGTGCTCTCTCCCAGAAACTGTAACTAAGGTCTTCTCTGTATAGTTGCAGCATAAACCATAGGTGGGCTTTGTGGGTATTGAGCAGGAATACACATCAGGGATTAGTTATCTACTATAGTAGACTGGCATACTTGGATAATACTGGCCTGCTACAGAGATACATAATGAAATACTATATTTAAATATTTATATTCCTTTTATCTTATGACCTTCCTGACGCCATAGATTCCCAAGTTGGCAGCTATGTGGACAACACTACAATTTACTCCTGCCTCAAAAACAAATCTAGTGTCGGTGACAAAACTAACCTGGCTGCTCGTCTTGAAATGGACCTCCAATTGGTTGTTAACTGGGGCAAGAACTGGCTGGTCAACTTTAACACCTCGAAAACTAAACTACTCTCTATTAATCACCATAGAGATCCTTCCCTGCCCCTCATGAGAATGTCTAATGGTCAACTTCTTGAGAGCAATCTGCATCTGCTCGGACTCACGTTGACTGCTGACCTGATATGGAACAAATACATTGAGTCAATTGCATCGTCCACTGCGAGGAAAGTTGGCTCTCTGTACCAGGAAATTTTTCTCCCCGGAATCAATACTTCAAATATACAGATCAACCATTTGCCCTTGCATGGAGTATTGATGCCATATATGGTCTGGGGCACCTTCTGTTTACCTTGGAGTTCTTGACAAGATCCAGAGACGGATATGTAATATAATTGGCCCTGATCTGGCATCTTGTCTCCAGTCACTCTCTCACAGACATGCCGTCGCCTCTCTCTGTCTTTTCTACAAATACTTTCATGGTAATTGCTCCGATGAGCTGTTTTCACTGGTTCCCAGACTCCATGAATTCAAGCGCCCTATGAGGCTGGCATCCTGCTCTCACCTTTACTCTGTAGAAACTTTTAAATGTAGCCGTCTCTACTACTCCAATAGCTTCATACCTCGCACATCTCGTCTGTGGAACACCCTTCCCAATTACTGCTTCCCTGAGAGCTATAATCTCCAACTATTTAAATGTAATTGGATTTTTATCTGTGGGGCTACTTAAACTAATTGGTTTATGCAGAGATGCTTCATCAGTGTGTCATGAGACCTTGCAAAACCATTTGACACTGTGTGGGAGTGTTTGAAAGAGTCCGCATATATAGAAGTACATAGAGGACATTTTGAACATTTGTTATGAGTTCCTGTGTTGAAGTACAATGATGGCCTTTCAGACATATATGGACATTTTACCTTGTTTTGGTGTGAGGAACCTGCCTCCAAAGTTTGTAAAATTTTGGATTGTATCTTGGATTGTACATTTAACAGAATCTACTTTAAACTTTAAGCTTAATAACTCAAAAACAAAGGATTTGGGATTATATATTTATATGGACTTTTGTCTTTGTTTTGGTGTGAGGAACCCGCCCCCAAAGTTTTTAAAAGAATTTTTGATACACCATATATATATATATATATATATATATATATATATATTTGTGGTGAACAATTATGTAGAAGTAAATGAGTCAGTGGCTTGAATCTGGTGCAAAAGAAAATAAGTTTTTGACTTCAATACACGACACATAGCAGCAAAGTTTTGTTCCTTGAAAATGGCATGAATCTCCCCACCCTTTAGATTAATTCTGGAAGTGTATGATTCTGTAACATTGATCTTTATACTGCTTAGTATGGTTCAACCAATAGAAATGTGCATGCTGATCGGTTGGACTGAAGGATGCCATTTGACTGTGACTGAAGATGAAGCAAAGAACACTGATTGGTGCTGGCATAAGAAAAGAAAGATGAAGCAGTGAGAAGCAGAGTGACTTTTACATTTGGTGATATGTGTGCATGAATTCAAGAACTCTATATTGAGAAAAGAGCATTCAGTGTTGTATGAGTGGCATCAGAGGAATATAACCTTATTTAACTACAAGCTATTTCGGCATTCATCTCAATTATCACGGACAGAGGTTTCAATATTTGGCTGATACTGATCTACTAATTGTAGAATGGATTCAGAATGTGGAGTTGATAAAGATAAAGAAAATCAAGTGGATACTGCTACTATTCATAGTTACTATACCCAAATATTGGGCATTGATGGTACCACCTGTACTAAACCTCGGGATACTTGAGGAGCATATGAAATGGGAGACATCGTTTGGGTAAAAACTCCTCACGGGAGGTGCACAACTAAGTTTAGAATAGGCCATTTGACTCTAGTTAATAGTCCACAGTCAGTACATGTTGAAGGCCTTTTGCATAACGTGAAGGACATAAGTTCCTTCATGAGATTGGTACTGATGTCTGGACATGACAGTGATTCGGAAAAGAGTGAGTGGTTAGTAAATTTGAGAATGATCCCACTAGGAGAATCTGATTAATTACCCCAATAATGAATCCTTTGAAGTTGAAAGAACCTGACAGGATGATTCCCCAACTATTAGTAGCCAAAATACTAATGTGGTATGACCTACTAGCTTCCCTGGGGGGCAGTTCATCTAAGGATGAAGCTCATGTTGTTCTACTTCAGAGGAGTATCCAGCAAAATAGACCTGCTCCTGACTGTATTTTTTGTGATCAGGAGATTGGTGGTGGGGAAGTGTGGTGAACAATTATGTAAAAGTAAGTGAGTCAGAGTGGCTTGCAATTGGTGCAAAGGAAAATAAATTCCTTACCTATTCTGTGTTGTACAAGTGGCATCAGAGGGAATAGAACCTCATTTAACTATAATATTCCAATTGGAATAAATTTGCCTATCATCCAGCTCACAGCCCTCCCCTGTCTTTTCTGCTTTTTTTCTAAAGTCAACTCTATACTTTTCTCATCTTTGCTTGAACTTTGAAATTTTATTTACTGTTTATTTTTTATTTATTTTTTTTCCTGAATAGGAGTAAATATGTTCATCTATTGTCTGGTTTACACTCCTCCCTGGTTTATCGATTGTTTCCTGTTTAAGATTAGGTTTCTAGTTCCTTGTAAAGTTTTTTCATTCTCTTTCACTCCCAGTAGTTCCTTGCATCTTAGTAGCATTATTGCCTTGCTTGAGGTGAACTGATTAAAAAAATGTGTGCGACTTGCAACATAGGACTTAAATGACTGTTAGTCACAATAAATGGGGGTTTAATTCAAATTAAGAAAAAGTTCTTTATTACAAACCGGTTCATTCTTTGAATCTGAATCATCTAAATACAATAAATTTGATAATAAAAACTTCAAAAGGCCGACAAAATCTACCTGAATTTTTTTCTTTTTTTAAACCTTGCATAATTTATTTCAAGTTTGTGTACAGTAAAATATAGAGGAGATTTTAGTCTAACTTCAGTTTTATTTATTTTTTGCTTACACTAATATACATCACCAGTACAACAGTGGAGATAAAACCTTTTTTTTTTTCTCAACATTCTTCATTGAGACGCCCAAGTAAACAATATAACCAAATACACAATTTTGAAAGGAAAGGAAGGTTTATTGTTATAAGCTTCTTTACATAACCCTTCTTATCACTGATTCAATCATTTGTCAACATCTTTTGAACATCTGACTTCAAAGACTTGCAATTCTTTCGTTATTATTTTTTATGCTGTTTTTTATTATACACCACCCTGATAGTATAATGTTTTAATTTGAAGTTTTCACTCCTGACCCAAAAGTGGATCTATCGTGTTTTTACAAGAAAATAATTCTTTGTAAACTATCTTCTATAGTCATGAAAATGTTAAGGAATATGACAGATAAAAATCAGCTTTTGTAATAACAATGTGCTTGTAGAATACATTGAAAATCACAATTTTCTTTTGCAGTTTTCTTATTTATTCTAAATCTTATTTTAAATAATATCAAATAAAGTTTTTTTTTTTTTTTTAATATAAATGAATGTGTCTTTATTGCTTTCAATATCAATAGCAACTAAAAAAAAGCATAAATCGGAAAAGGTCATTATCAGTTCAATATATCCAACAGCATAGGGCATATGGCCACATTATGCTGGAACACCATTTCCTGTATGATTACTGAAGTTAAGCAACATCAAGCCTGGTCAGTACCTAGATGGATGATTGCCAGGATCTGTAGCCTTGGATGTAACAGTGGTGTAATGGATAATGGCTTGGAATTGTTAATCAGAGAGCTGAGTTCCAATTCCAGTTGGGTTCATTTTATTTACTTACATGCAAATACATTTAGGAAAGGTATGCATCTACCTCTTCTCCCCTCAGCTGTGGGTTAATTAGTAAGACTTGTATCACTAAACCATTATTATCTAAAAAATAAAATAAAATAAAGTTGCATATAAAAAATTTAAATTTCAGCATTTAATAACACAGAGAGATGTTGATATACTTCTAAACAAAAAAAAAAAACAACCAAAAGAAACAACCAACCAACAACATAAAGAAATTAATCCCAAGGTTAAAGTGCATCTGACAGTGTTTCTTGTAAGCTGCCAATACTTTGCATCAATATATATTAACTTCAGAAGCTGATTTAAAGTGCACTGCAATTATAATCAGTTCTTTTGAGAATCATTTGTTGTTTGCATAAAAATCCTTGTCTTACACTATAAGTGCTGTTACTGTGTTTGTCTTGTTTGGTTGTTCACATGTCAAGAGCACTCCTCACAACAGAGAAAAATCTGTTGTTATAGGGTGCTCTCTTAGTCCCAGATCCACACTGTCTGTTGGCTAATACCTGCCCATTATTGTTCATATGCAGATTTTGTCAGCACCACCTACTATAAGTAGAACATTCTCTTTCAACAGCCATTTAGGGAAGAGGACATAACTCCTGGTGTTTATTGCAGCACACACAACCAACTCTGGGTCTCTTGTCAGATTGACCCAATTCTCAATTACATTTTACTTGACTTATTTTAGTATGGCAAAAGACCAAGTGGCAGTAAATAAAGGTTGAAAGATTGTAGTGCATCAATCTTACAAGTGGAAGGGTCCTGACTGACTTTTACTTGGGCTTTAATCATGACCATTGTCACTAGCAGGAAGATTGCCTCTACTTCAACCACAAGGCAGGTTTCAATATTCACTATTATTTTTCAAATTCATTAGATTTTATAACTTTTGTATTCTGTCATATTAATACTTTCAATACAAATTTGAAACATTAACTTTTGCAAATTAGCTTATCACTTATGGATTATTACTGAAGGAAAATCTATCTGTACCATTCAGTTCAACAGAAAAAAGTTAATGTCTAATCTTTTGACTGTTAAAATATATTTACTATACTCATTAGATACAGACAGTTTTCTATTTTTCCTTTGGTAGCCAAAACATTGCAATATCTTAGAATTAATCTTTAGTTGTGAACAAAAACAGAATAGGCATAATGTTTACAAAGAATATTGTGTATCATTAAATACTTGAAATTTAAGGATAATACATGATTTACATCAGACATGATTTAAATGTGTAAGTTATATAGCATTTTTATTATACTCATTTCCAGTGAATTTCCACAACTTATGCTCTCCCTCCCCCCACCTCTCTCCCTCCCCCACCTCTCTCTCTCCCCCCACCTCTCTCTCTCTTTCTCATGGACACACACAGTAAAATTTGTTTTTTTTTTAATGATTGACAAATATCAAAGAATTGACGGATTAATACAAATATAAAATATGTTACTTAGTTGATTGACATTGCCTTCAGTATCCTGACTCTAGAGTTTTGTGGCCAGACCATCCAGCAATCACTCTGTCTACTATATATACAGTAGTGAGCATAAAGATCAGAACAATATTAAGAAAAAGTCTAAATATGAAATAATTTTTATTTTAAAGCTTCATAGAACATTTTATCAAGGAAAAATAAGGATATAAAGGTCAATTATATAATTCCAAAATATAAAGCTCAATAAACTTATTTTGATAAAGTTATAAGAATAATTATATAACATTCGAAAAAAAATAGATGATCAAAAACATCAGAACGATTAACAAAACCATACTATTATAATGGATACATCATATCCAAATGAAAATAGTGTTCATAATTCATTAGTACTTGATGTGTAAACCTTTACTTGCAATAACAGCTTGACATCTTTTGCTACATGAGCGAATTAATGTCTTGCATTCATTAATGGATATTTTCTCCCATTCTTCTTTCAAATTAGTCCATAGTTCTTCAATGTTTGTTGGATTCTTTTCCTTAGCTCTTTCATTTAGTAACTTCCAAACATTTTCAATAGGATTCATGTCTGAGCTTTGAGCAGGCTACTCCAAAACAGTAACATCCTCCTCAGAAAGAAATGTCTTAACAGACTTTGCTGTGTGACACGGTACATTATATGGCATAAATACAGCTGGTTGATTAATTGAAGTTCTCAAATTAGTTACAATGTTTCTTCAATATCTCTTTGTATACAGTTGCATTAATTTTACCATGTAGCCTAACAAGAGGTCCCGTACCAGCAGCTGAAATCATGCCAAATACCATCACTCTTCCTCCTCCAAATTTAATGCTGCTTTAGTGCACTGTGGCAAATATTGTTCCTTAGGACTGCATTGAACAAACCTTCTCCCATCACAACTGAAAAGGTTAAACTTTGACTCATCACTGAAATGAACACATTTCCACTGTTCATCTGTCCATATGATGTGTTCAGTGGCAAATTTCAATCAGCTCATTTGATTCTTTTTAGAAATGTAAAGCTTCATAGAGGCTACTCGACTGTTCAAATTTATTTCATTAAGTCTTGGGGAAATAGTGTGCCTTGATATTTTAATACCAAGGCTAACATTAGCTCTTTTAGAGATAGCAGTTGCTGTTGCAAATCGATCCTTTTTTGATTCATTACCAATCCATCTGTCATCTCTTGCAGTAGTTTTCCTAGGCCTGCCCGGTGGTTTCTTGGCTTCACATGACCCAGTTTCCTCAAGTTTTCTTAAAATACTATGTATAACACTTTTAGAGTTTCCCAGAATCTTTGAAATATCCCCAATTGAGAGTTTATCTTCATGTAACTTGACTATCAATTTTCTAAGTTCCAATGATTTTGCCATGTTTACAATGCAAGAGCCAGTAAACAGCCAGTGTAATTTAGTAAAATGTCCAATTTTATATTCTTACCCTAAAATTTTTCAATAATGCAAAATAATTATTAAATTTTATGGATTTATTTAATCGTTCTGATGTTTTTGATCATCTCTTTTTTTTTCAAATGTTATACAATTATTCTTATAACTTTATCAAAATAATTTTATTGAGCTTTATATTTTGGAATTATATAATTGACATTTATATCCTTATTTTTCCTTGCTAAAATGTTCTTTAAAGCTTTAAAATAAAAAGTTATTTCATATTTAAACTTTTTCTTAACATCGTTCTGATCTTCATGCTCTCTACAGTATATCAGTATATATATATATATATATGCACACATATGACAAGATAAAAAATAGGAAGCATTTATCAATATGACATGTTAAAACATGTTAGATTGATAAATGTTTCCTGTTTGTTTTTATCTTATCATTCTGATCTATATTTGATCCCAACTTATATATATATATATATATATATATATATATATATATATAGTTTTGTGATGATGTAGGGGAATAAACATCTAAAAAGTAAAACTAATTAAGATATTTTTTAATTCATTGATCCAATTTTAGTTTCCTATTTATCTTTTGAATAAATTAACATTGAGGAGTTGATGTTTAAACCTTTTTTGTACATTCTTGAAACAAACTGTAACCAATGTAGAGGAATTATAACTATTCAGACTATTGGGGGAATTAATAATCTGGTACTATTTTGATATATTAAAGCTATATATCTATATAAAAACAATCTTCTGCTTTGCAGATTAGATAGTTTGAGGATTTACTTTCAGTAATAATAGTTGGCATTTGAGCTCAGATAAAAGTCAGTCTAGTATGTGTATTTGAAAAATAATGCTCATTGAAATAACTTTAGGAATAATAAGATCTTATTTTAGAATTTCATATAATACTTCAAGCCTTGGTCTGTACCCAGGGCATTCAGCACCTTCAGCCAGCCCAACTGTATGTTCTTCTTACACCTATCCAATAAAGTTTTTCTTTTACATGCTATATCTTTTCAGGACATGGACAATTCTGATTCTTCACAACTTTCTATCCTTTGTAGCTCTTATTAATGTTTGTCCCTTTACTCTACTTCTCATTTACTGTTCTGCCAGCCATGTACACAAGCTCATTAGCTCAGTTGCTCAATGTTTTCATCTACTTCTATATTACCTGCCTGTGTCAAAATCTCCAAGACCTTTTTCCTCATGTGTCTCATAAATTTCAGCTGTCTTTTTTTATTCTAAATATAAATGTTTTTATACTAGATTATTCAGATATTTAACCCCTTAAGTGATGTTTTTATTTGCCTTTTGTATAGGGACAAATTTTCTTTCTACATATGTCATACATCTCTTGCTTTGTACTTTTTTTAATTTTCTTTTCAAATTAATGGATTGGCTGAGATGAAATATGAGATTTAAATATGCAACTACATTAATGATAAAAAAGCATTTATGTCATATGATTGATATAATTATCTGTTCAAACAAATAAATATTTGACTCCTTTATTGATAAAATAATTTTTTTAAATCTGTCTCACTCCATTCAAGGCAGTAAAGCCACTAAGATACAAGGAGTTTCAGGGTGTAGAAGAATTAGAAAAAGAAACATTAATAATGAGTGGAAAAAATGGTTTGGCAAAAAACAGTGAATTGTTATTTGATCAGTTATTCCTTTTGACAAAGTTTTATACTTAGGGAAGACTGTCTATTCAAGATTTATAAATGAAACATCTTATAAAACTTCATGCAATGTTAATTTTCAACTGCAGCATCTTGAGACATTTTTTATGTTGGTTAATATAGTGAATTAATTAGGCTTTAAGTTAATCAAGCTTTACTGTTGTTATCAACATCACTTTATTTAACAATGTAAAAATCACTATAGTATAATTTTGCAGCCTAATTAGTTTTTAAAAAAAGTTTTAATATTTGCTTTGTATAACAGAGATCAGTTAATTTGTTTGTAATTTGACTAATGTTTCTTTAGTTCTGTTGTTTTATTAGCATCTATTTGTTTCTTGGTTTCTTTTGTAATGCTAAGTCTCTGTTGGTGACTACAGTTTTGTCTTTCTTAATATCTGTGAAATGGTATGATTTATTGGGAAAGATAAAGGACTGATTTGCAATTGTCTTCTCTACAGTTTCCAATTCAGAGTTGTCTTTCTCTGATAAAAATCAAAATTAATATGAATTAACTCTTTTGATTGCACAGGCTGGTAGACATAATTTGTACTGTTTAACTAATAGGATGTCTACTCAAATATATAGATATCCACAAAATAGCCATTTAGAGTAGTAAGAAATAGTTGGTGTATAAATAAATTTGAATACAAAATGGAAAGCAATATGAACAAAAACAAAATATCATTTGATTTAACCCAGCTTAAAACAACGGAATTAAAAAAAAAGCAAAAATATTTTTCAAATTAATTGAAAAGCATTTTTCCTAAAATTAGTAAGTTATTTAAAATTATTAAGAAAAATAAGATTAAAATAAATTACAGTTGCATGGAACACATAGAAAAAAATAATAAACAAATATAAGTAAAAATAATATTAACAATATAAACAACAATAATAATAGCAATAATAACAGTCTACAAGAGGAAGTGGTTCTGACCATTCCTGCAGAATATCCAAAAGTAACTGTTATAACAACATCGATGATGTTGATTATGACGATGATGATTGTAATCATTCCTGGTCCCACTAGGAAATGCTAGGACCAAAATGGATCCAGCAGAAGAGTTTGAATAAAGTTGTAAAGTTGTCTTGTGTCGTCTTTGTGTTGCTTTGACTTTTCAGTGGCCAGTCTCATATAATTTATCTTTCCACTCGAAGCCCAGTGGAAGTGTAACCTTAAACCATTTGAGGCAGATACATTAAACATTCTAAGACATTTCATGAATATATATTACAAACCTGTTTCATCTCTTACAAACCTGCAGGCTATATGATGATTTATTCCAATTTTTATTCTTCTTAAGTATTAAACAAACTTATTGATGTTCTTACAGGTTATTTTAATAAACACAGAAAAAAAAAAACTTTCTTAATATTTAAATTTCTTTTTTCAGTCATCAGAGAGATCAGCCCCACATGTGTGTTGATCAGTTCCAAACAGGATGAAAGACTCACAAAATATTTGAGAAGCATGGGTAAGTGATATTTATTATGAAATATAGATTTTGGCAGCCATATTAATTGTTCTATTTAAACTTCTTATGCTACTGAGAAGGAAAAAGGATAAGTGTGGCAGGTTCTTTAGTTAAAATGCCATATAGAACAAACAATTGAAAGATTATTAATGGTAACCTGAAAAATAAACTGAGAAAACCTTAGAAATTATAAGAATAAATAACTACAAAATAAAAGACAGAGGGAATAAAATAACAGAGAAAATTAAATACTGTGAAAACAACCAGGTAGCATTTATATTAGGTACCTCCAAAGATTTTCTAAAAACAAACATGATGAAAAATGGCCCTAGACTTGATGAAAACAAAGTTTTATCATCAAAATGTTTGTTATTATTAAGAGGAAATACCAAAGTATTTTTTGATTATTTTATTAAATTTTTTAATCCTTTTTCGGCTCATTTGAAATTTTTGTTAAAAATCTTGTTTTTCTTGTGTCAACGGTGGGCCAAAGATTAGTATAAGGAATTTTAGCATCTTTTTTGTGTTAAAAATACATTGTTTTAGAAATTTTTGCAAAAATCAAATAATTGTCAGATTTTAATTAAATTTTCAGAATTCACAAATGAAGGAAATTAGTTAAAAAAAATTTTGGTAAAAATATATATATATATATATATTTTTTACATCTGTTACACCCTCTTACTTAATTTTATGAAATTTCAGCTACTTCATATTTATATTAGTTAAAAACAGGACTCCTTGGAGAATTGAAATCTTCAATTTATTTTTGTTCAACAGAAACACCAATTACTGAAAATCTGCTCTGAATCGTAAAATAAAAAATGCAAGAAATGTATGACATTATTTAATTAGAAAAAAACTTTTTATTACTTTTATAAATAAGATATATTAAGGACAATGTTGTCTTAAGAAAAAAAAAATAAATGAATAATGAATTTTTATAAGAATTTCACATGAGGTATTATGTACATTATTTACATTATTCGGACTATTGTTCTCATCTTTGTTGCTATATTTATTACAACATTTCAGCCATTGTATGCTCCGGCCTTCTTCAGGTCATTGGAATGTCAAACTGAACCCTTTATTTCGCTCACTGTGGTAGACTGTTCTAGTTCCATGTGCCATGTTTAATGGATGTCAGTTATCTCCTGTTAATTTCCCTCTGAGATGTTCAGAATGGAGAAAGAAACTCAATAAGACCTTCGATACAGTTCACAATGGAGAGAGAGAGTAACAACACATTCCCATTCCTGGATGTTCTAATATCTTGAACAGAGCAATGGTTCAAAACATCTGTATATCATAAATCGACATTCACTGGCAGTACCTCAATTTCAACTCCCACCATCCATACAGTGTAAAGAAAGCGATTGTCCGCTGTTTACAACACTGAGCAAAAGTCATAAGTGGCGACCCAGAGACATTAGATAAAAAATTGGTCAGTATAAGTAGTACCCTACAACGTAACAACTACCCTGGGTACATGGCAGCAGCCCTAAAAAACCGGGATAGGTAGGTACAAGAAGAGAACAACAGCACTCAGAAACAGTCTACCTGCCTTATGTGAAGGGGTTATCAGAGAAAATACAAAGGATCTGCAGTCCATATAACATCAGGACAACCTTCAAAAGCTGGATGACATTTCACAGATATCTCTCCTGAGTAAGACATCCCCCAGAGAAGAACATGACTAAGGACTGTGTGTACTCTATCCCGTGCAGCTGCAGAAAGAAATATAAAGGGGAGACAGGCCACCCCCTTAAGGTAAGGCTTCAAGGACACCAAAAAGCTGTAACACGAGGGGAAGTGGAAAAATCAGGCATGGCTGACCACATATGAAGAGAGAAGGGAGATCACCACCCTCTGTGGGATCAGGTTGAGATCATAGACAAGGAACACCATTGGAAAATTTGTAAACTTAAGGAATCAGCACATATGCTAGGCCACAAAAATCTCCTGAGCCAACCAAGCACAGAAATGAATACAATATGGGAACCAGTAATAAGGAGTGCAAGAAAAAAGTAATAACAAAAAAAGTTGCAATATGAGCTCTGGTAAAAACATGAATTGATAACAGCAAAAATTGCAATATGAGCACTGGTAAAAATGGTTGCTGAAGACATTAGGTTTATAATACCCAGAAATTCATACACAGATGTCCTCGAGAACACATGGCACAGTGCATAAAGGTGTTGGTTAGATCCAGTGACAGGGCCCAAAGAGTGTGTTCAATACCTGGTTATGGCAGTGGAGAAGTTTCAGAGGGAAATTAACAGGAGATAATTGATAACTGATATCCATTAAACATGGCACGTGGAACTAGAACAGTCTACCGCAGTGAGTGAAATAAAGGGTTCAGTTTGACATTTTGACCACCATTCCAGCCAAAACATAATAAATATGGTGAAAAAGATGAGAACAATAGTCCAAATAATGTAAATAATGTTTTATAAAAACTGTTTTCATTTTTTAAAACTTTAAATAAAAAAAAATTAAATTTTAAATCTTTTAAAATTCTGTATTAATTTCATCTTCTTAGATGATTTTATTATTAAGTGAAATCTATATTTACTTATCATAAATGGAAAAGCTTAATACAAATCATCAAACACCAATATTTTTAAAAGAATTTTGAATTTTTTTGTTGGTTTATAAATGTGCTGATTTTTTAAGTATACACAACATTATCAAAAAATAAGAGCTATGGCTATAATAAATTTAAAATCAACATTTCTAAAATTAAATAAAACATTAGATTATGGAGAATAAATTCCTAAATTTTTAAGATTACTGAGTACTTAAAAGTTATATAAAAGAGTTGCTATGTTATTTTCTTCAATTATGTTTTACAATTTAGAGTCTCCATTAAAGTAGAACAACATTAGATCTGTTACCAACTTGTCAACACATCAAAACAGCTACTGTTGGGTTAAAAAATGCATTTTTGCAATATTTTAAACTTAAATAATATTTGTTTCAAACAGTTTAACTATACTTCAGCTAATATTCCTCAAATAAACATTCAGAAAAGTATATTTTATTTCTGGAAGATTTTTTAATAAAGTTACATTATGATGAAAGACAACTAAAATGGCTACTAATAAGCTATTTTAGCAAAAACAAAAATCCTTCCAGTCAATTTAAATTAGTTTTTGAAATACAGCAAAGTATTTTGCTTATTGGAGATATTAAATTTAATCTATTTGCTTGAAATTCAGACTAAAATAAAAGCTTCAAAAAAATTTTTAGTTTTTAAAAATTTATTTTAAACCTTAGATATCGCATTTTTTTGTCGGGGTTCCTAATTTATGTTTCATTATATTTTTATTTAAATTAAATTAAAAATATATGTTCATGTTTCATAAAATAAAGATCTTTGTATTCTAATTCAAGCATTTCTGATCTGAAATTAACAGGCCTTTAACTCCCCCTCTTGAAAACAAATCCAGTTTCATGGCCATTTGTCTTTCTCTTAGCAGATCCTTTGAGCATAGAATTTTAAACTAATTAGCTTAAGGATGAAATGTTTCTGAAATAAATGTATTTTTACATTGTTCTTGGGTTGAGCGTGTGTGTAAACACACACACACACACACACACACACACACACATATATTTTAGTGATTTTATAACATATTTATGTTATAATTTTTGAATAAATAATTATATATACATATATATATATATATATATGGCTGTGTAAAAGTAAGTGAATTCTTAAGATAATATTTTAAAAAATTGTTTCTTTTTTTCCAGATAATCAGCAAATTTTAATTAAACTATATAATATTCAAGTAAAACCTTTATTAAATGAATTAGAGCCACTTTCAAAGAGTTTTATCAAGGTGGAATAAAAATCTTAAAATTAAGTTATGTAAAAATAAGTGAGCCCTTTTTTATTATCATTTCACTTTAATAAAATCTTTCACCCTCCACCTCTGCAAAAAATATTTCACTGTGTGTTTGTATATATCACTATTAATTGTTAATAAGTAGTCATATTTTTAACAAGTATTATGCAAATTTTTACAAATGAAATTTTTTATGAGTTCATTATGAAAATATTATTTTCCTGGGAATCATATTTCTTTAAGTCTATATTCTAAAAATAGATGCAAAAAGAAATGTCACAATGCTGATTATACAAATGCAACATTTCTTTGCTTAAAACTATTTAGAAAACAGTATAAATGAAAGATAAAGTTTTGTAAAGCAATTTTTTCCTCTCCATTTTACTCTCACTGGAAATGTTTGTTGCAAATTTAATATGAAATGTTTTAAGTCTACAGATGCTCCAATTAAAAAGAAGAGAAATTATATTTATCTTCAGGGATCTATTGATTTGTTATATAATTTCTTTTACTACTGACAAGTAATGCATGCACACACACACATATATATATATATATATATATATATATATATATATATATATATATTCTGTGTATTTTGGTAGAAAATGTTCTTTAAGGCAAATATTATTAAAAACAATAGACATTTTGTGTCAGTTATTTTTAATGATCAACTTTACCAATTTTTATGATGAATGCTTCTCCTCAGATAAAGTTGTCCTGAGTAAGACAATAAATTATGTCCAACAGCAAGGCCTCTGATCAGGAGGTTTTGGTGAGCATGGAACCAGCTTTTAATTGCTGGTGTTCCCAGGTCCACCCTGACCCAGAGTGGTATCACCTGTTAGGGTCCCAGCTATGGGTAAATAGTTAACCCCTAAACTGGGGTTAAAAAACTGTGAAAGTGTATTAATAGGTTTTAATACCAGAAATATTTTTTGTAAAAGATTATTATTGGCAATACATTATTACCAGCAATACATTTTTGAAAAAAAAAAAAAAAAATTTATCAGCAATAAAAAATTTTGTTGGCACTAAATAACCCATTGAGGCTGATATGCTGTAAACCAAACCAAACCAAACCAAACAAGGAGGACAATTCCATCAAAAATTGTCCAGAAGAAAAGTACAAAAGATAGGGTTCAAGCTTTCAATTTAAGTCATCATCAGGGTAAGAAGAGACAATTGGTGCATTTCATAGAATTAGTGGGGGTTGTGACATAAGCGAGGTGTGATATATGTTTATTTTCTGTTTTTTTATATCTTTTATTTTATATATTTGATGATGTGGGCTCTTAAGTTATAATTGTTTTGATTTATTGATGGTTGTTTTTGTTGCATGAATGAACTTTGGATAATTTCCTACTTGTCTGAGAATTATTCATAATTTGGAAGAGTCAATAATTAGAATTGATCAACACACAATGTTTGTTGTTTTTAATAATATATATATATATATATATTATTAAAAACAACAGAAATCATTGTAATTAAAAAAAATTAGGAGATAATCTGAAAGAAAATTTCCTATTCTTAAGATATTGCTCCATTTTTAATTGAGCTCTGTCCTATTTTTCCCTTGTCAAATACTGCTTCTTAATAAGCAGCATGTGGAATTATTTCTCCAGAGATTCAGATCAGAATTTTATTCTCATATCAGTTGGTTTTCTTCCCTTAGAGACATTGAAATATGGCATCTGTAGGCAATTTTTCTGAATACAACAGGAAAAATAAATATTTTGTTGCATTTTTCAACCGATGAATTCCCTTTTTTATTTGTAAATAGAATCAAATTAAACTGAACACAAAGAGAAGACAAATTCCCAAATTGTTTCAAATGGGGTTCAGTTTCTTTTATTTTTTTTCATAATTAGATCACCCTTTATCAGTGGTGGTAAGAAGAGGTTTGCCAAATCAATTCTTTCCCTAATTTTGATGATCAGGTTAAATTAAAGTCACAGCCCAATGAACATAAATGGCATATTTTGTGTTTGTTTATTTATTGTTTTTTTTAAAAAAAGCCAATGTCTTTCATGAAGTGCCAATGACATAGTGCAGGTGCTCTGCCAGACATAGTTGTTACACAAGCTAAAGCACCCAGAGATATCCACCATTGGTTATGTCATTTCCAATTTAACTTCCACGCTTATTACTCACTCGGCTTGTCTTAATTATGGATCTGCCAGTTCCTGTTTGTTTAATGCAGGGGCATATGTGACCCTTGAACCCCAAATTTCCTCCCAATGGTCCTGAATGTTCTTTAAAAGATTTATCATGTCTTTTTTGTTTCTGTGAAAAAGCAGGGAAAGAAAGACAGATTGAACGTTTTCTTTTCTTTTTTTTAAACTTAGAATTATTCAATGAAAATATTATGTAAAGTAATTTGAAATAATATTTCCTTTTTATTTGTTCAAAACTTCTCTTCTTTTACTGATGATTTTTTTAAGAGATGTAAAAAAAAATGAATTCTTTTCCCTTGTTAATTGTTGAAATATTTGGTGCTTTTGTCAAAAAAGCAAATCAACCCTTTTGTTGCTAAACTAAAACAGGCTTTGCAAAAAAAAAAAAAAATCCCTAAATCAATTATCCTTAGCTCATATGTAATAAATATTGCTATTTAAATTTCTTTTATTTGAAAACTGTTTTTATCAAAACTGTATCTTCTGAAATTATTGGCATTCATATTTTTCATGACCTTCTGCTGTCCCCAGACAGAACTGAGCATAAAAGTGCTGGTCTCTGTGGTGATGACCATTTAAAAGAAATTAAATAATTATTGCTTTTCTGGTAATTGCTATCCTGGCATTTTTCTTTGCAATTGATGTAACCAATGATATCACAGGTAGGATTTATTACAATCTGGCATTAAAAATTTCATTTATTCTCACTGGTGTAATGGAATAACCTGCCCCCCACCCATGAGTAACTACACTATAGATAGTAACTGCTTATAAGTATATGTAAGGCAATGGACTACAGAGACTAGCTGGGATCTGTTGAGTACTACTCAGACTTATGCAAGAACTACTGATCTTCCAATAGTAGCACTCCCAGTGGAGTGACTTGTGACGATCATGTTGTCCGCATAACTGTTACCTTATTTCTTATTGTACTGGTTTTATAATAAACCCTTATTTATTTATCTGCTGTGTTTGTCAAGTATATATTCCTATTAGCATGGAATATAGTACTCACGATTACAAATAGTAACACAGAATATTAGAATGAAAATGAAAAAAAAAAACATGGGTGCATTTAATTCTGTTTTTGAACCCATGCCATGAATAGAGTGAATATAAAAAAGTAGAAAGATAAGGATGCGTTTTTCAAACTAAATGCTACAAGGCAATTCTAAGAATATGATGACAACAAACTCAGAAAGGAAACTGAAAGAACTATTAGACAAGGTTGTAGTAATGAAAAGCCAGAAGAAAGGACTATTAGTTAATAAACAGAAGATGTGGTCATCAGCAAAAGAGTCAGTTCAAAGTGTAAGCTACATATTGTAGATGTCAAAATCAAACATGTACAGAAATTGAATTATCTGGATAGTCTAATTATAAATGACAGAAAATGTAACACAGAAATAGTATATAGTAAGGTGATATGAAGAGAACTAAAAGACCTATCAGGATTTATTTCTGGCAGACATAATCTTAACCACATAAAACATGCAGATGGCATTGTGTTGATGTCAAGATCACAAAGAAAACTGAAAGAATTCTTAGAAATGACAAATAAATGTCTCCTAGTAGGCTGTTGCATCTTAGTAACATTATCACCTTGCTTGGAGTGAATTGATTAAAGAAAAACTTTTACCTGGCCAATACATATACTTCAGCTGGTAGACAATAACTGCTAAGTACTTATCACATTAGCAGCAGTTAAGCATTGATTGCAGTTCTTTCTCTCATGTAGAAATTTCAGCAAATCAAAACTATTACTCAATTTATACCAAACCTTTGGACTAAGACATGGGAGATTATTATTAGAAACTAAAATAGTATATTGGACTGTGATGTATTAAGTTGGTGCAAAAATAATGACATAATAATGTCGTTTTTTGACGTTAAAAATACATGAAAAAACGACATTATTACGTCATT
>OZ010586.1:115645223-115647723 GCA_963932145.1 Acanthosepion lycidas
TCCAAAATTAGTTTCTTGAAGATTGATAGTTGATAGTAAATTTCATGCAGTCTTTCTTCTCTTGTAAGGGACTTGTGGATGTCTGAAGACTTCCAGAATGATGCTTATGGATCTCTTGAACAGTTCTGGTTGTTTCAGATTCATCTCTATGGTTAACACTGCTGAGTTGCATTGATTAATCTGTTTAAAACACATTCATTAACTTTACACTCTAAAAAGTACCTATGAAAATGCCCCTTCAACTTACACTCCAATTGTAGACACCTAAATTCTTCTGGTTAACCTGCTAATTTCTTGATGACTTCAGAATCATATATATATATATATATATATATATATATGAATATTTTCATTATAAAATGAAATTATGATTACAAATAAAAATGATGTTAAAATATATTAAACTGTATGAAAATCATCAATTATTAGCTTTTTTTCTCTTAAATATTCCTTCCAGAATGCCAGGGAATCTTTTATATATATATATATATATATATATATATATATATATATATATATATGTGTGTGTGTGTGTGTGTATATATATATATATATATATATATATATATATATATATATGGTATAGCATGGTATCCAATGTTTATGAGAAACTGACAGTAACCCATGCAGCATGTCTCCTCTCTCCATACAGCCAATGTTGTCCAAGTGAAGGTCAAAGGCCAATAAAGATTGGCACAAGCATCATCCCAGGATTTGACAGAAAAAAATTGAACATCAGACTCTTAGAGACTCTGGCTCCAGAGTTGGATTCAGAGTTGCTGTTCTTCTAGTCTGGTTGCCAACCATGGCTACACAGCAAAGACTGCCCTACCATAGTTAGGGATTTTGAATTCAGATTTTTTCCTAGATCAGTTGCCCTCTCAAATCTATAGAACCCAAACTGCCCTGCTATATAATATAAATAAATATAAAGATAAAAGGGAAACTTTTCTTTATCAATGTGTTTTGTCATCTGAGTGACTTTATCAAGATAAATGTAAGAACTTTATTTTGCAACATGTATTTATAAACAGAAGTAAAGATCTTGAGAGTACAACTATCGATTTTTGACAAAATGTTACCTTACATTCTGCATTTATTTCAAATATCTCCTTTCTTAAAAGAAATACTCTTTTTTTCAATGTATATGACCATAAACATTTTAAAAAATGAAAAGAAAATAATTGTATTATTTAAAATACATAAACGCATAAATAATTTATCAAATTAGAATAAGGTAATAAATAATAATGACATGAAAAATAAATATATATAAACAAGTAAGGAAATAAAAATTCAACAACAAAAATAACATTTACTCATTTTCATTTATTAGGAATTAAATTACATCACTTAAAATCCTCCATAGTTTTAACACAGCTTTAAGAATATTTTAGAGCATTCTTAAATTTAAAATTTTGAAAACTTAATGATATTTTTCTTACAACTTTTTTCTTTTTTTAGAAATAAATGTTGTAAAATTAAATTTTTACATTTAAGTTTATAAAGTCACTCAGGATGAAACTCGTTGGTAAAGAGAAATTTTCCATTGTCTTCATTCATATTGATTTTTACAGATATATTTTATATATATCTAAATTTTTAATTCCGTTCCTTATTACACACACATATATAATAGAAGATATTAGATATTCAAGTAGAAGCTCTGTTTTTTAATTAAACAGTATTTTTTATCCAACTACATCTACCGGCCTGAATATTCAAAAAATCTTAATACTGTTTAATTGAAAAATATTCTACTTGAATATGAGTATCCATCAAAAATAATGTTTAAACAAAATAAATTAAAATTAACAATATGTCAGATTTGATTCATTTCCTGAAAATAAATGAACTTTGTTTACATTTACATTATACAGAGCAGATATGGATGTTTTGAGAATTAACAGAGAGTGTGTGTTCAAAAGGCACTATTTGGGCTTTGTTTGAGTGGAAGTCCTAAAGTAGTTAGAATAATCAGATCCAATGACAGTATCCTCATAACATGCAGTGAACTGAAAAAAAAAAACAAAACATATTATTATTATCAATATTTTGAGTTTCATATGCATCAAGATGCACAATTATGAGGTGACTATAATCCTGTTGTGTTTAAAGTATATTTATTCCCACATTGAAGAAACTAAGATTCTAAATCTTGAGTGTCCAGCATACACACCCATGGGTTACATAGTAACTAAAATCACTGCAGGAGGAATACAGCTGCCTGACACAATATAGTATAACCAAATATTACTAGCCAAGATATTAAGACTAATCTTAGGGCTAGGAAAAAAGCAGCAACTAAAACATTTCCAGTTTTTTTTTTCCTTGTGCTTACTAAGTTGTGCTCTGCTACCTCAAAATCATAAGACCTCAAAGAAGGGGCCATTATACATTTAAATAAGTAACTAGGTTTATCTCTCTCTCTCTCTCTATATATATATATATATATATATATATATATATATATATATATATTATGAAATGGATTAAGCCC
>OZ010586.1:115652723-115757723 GCA_963932145.1 Acanthosepion lycidas
AAACAATTGCAAATATTTACATCAAGTTTCACAGTGGATTATAGAAATGTAATAATGTAAGTTAAACAATTCCAATTTTCAGTGGTTGACAGTTGTCTGAGAATTTGGAATTCTTAAAAGAGAAAACTTCAAATCAAGTGAAGACTATTTGCCAGGCATTTTCTCTTATGTCACATTTAATTTCTGTGGATTATTCTCTAAAAAGTAGCAGCTAAAATGTTTTATGACCATCTTTAAATAATTGGTGTTTCAAACATTTTTCAAACAACAGAAATCCTTTTGTAAGTCATTGATGTTTTTGCTATAATGTTATTTCTAAAAAGAAAAGATAAAAACATTGAACATTGCATAATGCTCATTAAATATACAGAAAGGATTTTTGGTGAAAATCTTTTTCAAACTTCTTTTCAGTTCTATTCATTTTTTTCAAATAAATATTCTGGTTAATTTTGTAATGCATTTTAATGATACATAATAAAGTTTGAAAATGTTTCTAGTTTAGATGACTCCATATTCAACAAATTTTGTAGGTTAAACAAATGTTTATTCATGGATTAATATGGTCATCATAAATAGTCTTCACATCTTCAACACAGACATATCAACAAACCTAAAAGAAGTAGATTTTCTAGATGTCACATTTAGTCTAAGTATATAATTTACATATAAACCATATTGAAAACCTGATAACAAACCAATTTACACATGCACATCTTCCAACCACCTGCCATCAGTAATCAAGCAAATCCCACAATCAATTAACTGCAAGTTATCTGACAATTCTCTCAATGAAACCATCTTTAAGAAAAAAGATTATGAAACTGCCCTAAAAGGTAGTGAACTTTTGGCAACATTCACATACACACCACACATTACAAAAAAACAATAGGAAAAGAAATATCATCTGGTTCAACTCACTGTACAACAAATGCATAAACTGAAACTCATATACAAATACTTACCCCTTTAAGTAGTTTCTGTAGAAACATAGTAAGAATCAGCTACAGTTGCATTGAGAACATGACAAAAATAATTAATAAAATACAACAATGATAACCAACAAACCACCCACACAAAGAAAACCCACCTATAACTGTAGAGCAAAGAATGAATGCCCCTCAAATGGCAATTGCTTGCAAAACAATATAATAACCAAGCCACTGTAAATCAGCAGATAACAAAGAAAAAAGTATATGTAGGAGTAATTGAAGGACCCTGAAAACAGAAATTATGCACACAAAATATTGTTCACAAATAGTAAATACCTGAATAACACAATGCTTTTTAAACAAATATGAGAAATTTAAAACAAATTACACTAAAAATATGGAAAATAAGGAAAACAGTACCATTTTCCAGCAACAAACCAAAAAACAGCATATTTTGTCTCAAGGAGAAAATAGTGATAATCACCTTTCCCGACCAACACAAATTACGAAATAAATGATCAGAATTCATCTCAAAATGCAGATAAATAAACAAATTTTACTGCATTACTTAAAAACTGAACCTTAAAATGAATTGTTCATAAAATACCTCCATGAAAAATGCAGATTACTTTATGTAATTTAGATATTGTAACATACTTTATAGAAAGCCAACACTTTAAACTAATAAGATAACAACATCTGAAAAAAAGAAAAATAATTAAGAAACTATGAATGAACACATAAACACAAGTAAATGTAATAATAGTAATAATCAACAACAAATAATTAAGTAATACATGATAAGTAATGAGTAAAAAGTTAACAAATAACTGCATTTTGATCCACAATTCAATTATTTCTACTCAATAGTCTCTAGAATAATTTGAAACATAATCATTATTGCCCACCCAATAACCTGTAGGATAATACAATAGACCTTACTACCCATAATGCATCACTAACCAGCATGAAACAGACTGTCGCCACTTGGTCTCAGATTTGACTTTTATATTTACATATCAACTATCTCTGAGAGTGAGCACTTTTACCCATAAATATAGCACCTTAAAATTATATTTAAATTTTTACATTGTCTTCCCAATTTCTGATCAAGGTGTTTTATATTGGTGTTGTAAGGTTATATTATATAAGCTGTTATATACAAAAAATTATCTACAGTAAATGGTTACTTTCTAACATTTAAAATATATAATCTTTCATAGAACTTTTCAAGTTGTACATAGTGAATCTCTACCTTCTAAAACAAAGAATTAACCACTGTAGATTTGGCAATGTATTTAGGTCAAAGCTAATCACAGATTAAACAAAGGTATAAATAAATGAAATTGCAAAAATCATGGTAGGCAAAAATATTTCCTCTTTCAAATAATATGCAACAGTATTTAATTGTCTAATTAAAAACACCAATTAGTTGATTTGCAAAAGAATTATTACAGCAATAATATTTGTGAATGTATTGATCTATTTACCAAATATAATTAATTAATGTTGTTGAATTTATCCTAATAAGAGATGACAAGTTTGGAATGCAGTGGGTGTAGAGAGAAGGTATCTTATTTGATGGTGCATATAAGACCCCCACCTCTAAATTTAATATTACAGCATTATGAAGTTTAGTTAACTGCTGCCTGTAATAGAAACCTTTTTATTCATTGTCTTTCTATTATTTTACTTATTGGAAAACATCTTGATAAATATGCAAGTTTTGTATATTTAACATATATTTTTAAAAAATGACAGGATCAGTGATTCTGTTTAGGATCAAAACATTGCTTCATTGCACATCTGCCTTTGATCAGAATATAAAATCCAAGTGTTATCCACTAAAATATATGTATATACACTACTGGCAAAAGATTTGGGGCCACCATGCATTTCTTTAAAGAAAACACCTTTAAATGAGATATTTTCGTTTTTTTTTTAAATATTAGGTTTGTGGAAAAATAATGACGTAATAATGTCGTTTTTTTGACGTTAAGAAATACATCATAAAAAGACATTATTACGTCATTATTTTTGCACCAACCTAATAACTACACTCTTTCTCCAGGCTCCTCTTACTACCAAAACATTTAAATTTGGATTCATCTGTTCACAATAAATTTTGTTCAATTATGAATATTTTGCATGCAAAACATATTTTGTTTTCACCCTTAACACTCAGTTGACGTTTTAAGATTACCAAAATTTTCAACTAAGTTGATACATATTCTAAATATTAGTTCAAAACTGACTGATGTTGTAAACAAAACATACATAGCTGTCTCTGGTTGGGAGTAAAAAAGATTGTGCCATTGCAACAGTATTTTCATGGTTTTTATAATTGTTTTTTAATTTTGAAGTAATTTGCAAATAAATGCCAAAACCAAAGTGGCTAAACATTGAGAGGAAGACACAAATTGAAATTTTATTCAAAGATTACTATCAAAGACAAATTGCCAAGAAGTTGAAGATTTCTAGGCATGTGGTGGAATATTTATTACAAAGACCTCTCTCCTATTGAATTGGTATGAAATGAATTGTATAGGAGAGTTTAAAGATTATATATATATCTATCTATAAAAGGCAGGATGTGTGTGTGTGTGTGTGTAACGAATACACAGTTGCAATTTTCGATGGATTTGCATCAAAATTTACATGCACATGCTCCAAGTTAGCAAGAAGGCCAAGACTGACTTTGCATTTCCCAATTCCCATTGATAGTGGAAATAATCGATTTTTTTCATGCTTCTACAGCAGTTTTCATGTAGTTTGCGGCTATTTTGTACTGGCCAGAGTGAGAGCCAATAGCTGGCTGCCACGAATAGGCAGGAAGATTCTAGTGGCCAGCGTGAGAGCCAACAGCTGACTGATATGAATGTTAACTAGTATGCTAGCATGCATAAAAAATTGATGGCTGCATTCGTCACAAGTGGGAAAAATTTAAATCTGCATGACACTTTACTCCAATTGGCTCATTCACTTGCTTAAACTCAACGTTGATTCTGATTCCACAGAACTGGGTTGGGTATGAAAAGTATTTGTTGTTAACATTCTTTTTTCATTCGGTTTTTCAAGTTATGAGTCCTTTTTTAAAGCTGATCGTTTTGTGTTCATTTTGTTTAGTTCTTTTTTCGTAACAGATTTAATGTTTAGTATAGAGCTTAGAAAAAAATCACAGTGTGAGATAGGCAAGAAGTAAGGCATGTAGCAACATCAGCACGGCAAAGGGCACTCCTTTAAAGGCAAGGAAGGGCAAAAATATTTTAAGTCAAGTGATAGCGATTGCTGTATGAGTCGTACGATTTTTGAATCAAGCACGGGCAACGCCGGGCCATGCTGCTAGTATATATATATATAAATGAGTTGTATTTATCATACTTATTTTGATATAGAACCATAAAAAATTGTCACTTATTGAAGATCAAACTCATAACAATGGTAAATGATCTGTTATATAATAATAATAGAAACTATTTTGTAATAATAAACTAGTTACTATTCCTTCTATGTGTTGGTTTCTGTCAAGATTGATAATAGCTGTAACAACTTTTATAGTTATTACTGCCTCAATATTGCTTATTGGAGAGTGGTTTATTCAATCTATTCTCTTCTCTCCATCCACCATTTTAGATTGACAAGAGTCAAAATATTTTTGTCAAGATATGATAGAGAGTGTAGGGAAGTCATGCCTTAAAGCAAATTGATGTGAAGTGAACACAAGTAGTATCAAGTAGAATTTGAATTTTATTGAGTCCTTCTGTTGACACTACCCTACATATACACATATGTTTTTATTATATATATATATATATATATATATATATATATATATATATATATATATATAATTAATATTCTCATATATTTGATGATAGTTTTATACTTTTAATTCTTTTCTTATTTATTGTTTTGTTTCTATTATTACTGTTTACTCCAATATCCAATGTAAAATATATGTGTCTATATATGTATGTTTCTATGGATGTATCTCTCATTGTCACTCCTTGTCATGGTGGACGGCCCTGTCGGCTGGGGCTTTAGAATACGCCGACTGCACCTCTGTAGAGGGGTAAGACCCCACCATGAGGCGTCCTGGGTATGACGTTAAATTGCATCCAACAGCAAGGCCTCTGATCAGGAGGTTTTGAGGAGTGTGGAACCACCTCTTAATTGCTGGTGTTCCCAGGGCCACCTTGACCCGGGGTGGTAGCACCTGTTAGGGTCCCAGCTATGGGCAAATAGTGAACTCCTAGTTTTCCAAGTTTTACTCACATCCTGGGTATGACGGTAAACTACATCCGCGTCCTGGGTACGGCGATAAACTGCATCCAACAGCAAGGTCTCAGATAATGTTTTCAGAAAAATAATGTTGCCAGCTCTAAGTTTTTGAAACAACAATGTTGCCAGCTCTATGTTTTTGAAACAATAATATTGCCAGCTCTAAGTTTTTGAAACAATAATGTTGCCAGCTCTAAATGTGTCAAAGACGAAGACCCAAACTAAGTGTGACCACCCCCAAAGATCCCAAACTGGTGGAATACGTGGATACTAATTGCAACAGATCTCAGTAATTGAACTAGCAGATGAACAGGGCTATGCATGATGGACATACTACAGAAGGCACCACTCAAAATTATAATAGAGTTAGCGGCATTTCATTGTAGTTTCATAACTGGATTCTGCATATCTCATTCCATATATGCTGCAGAGGAAGATCATGAAATCAAGTCTGAGGGTCACTTCCTGTTAATTTGAGGTCCACCTTAAACAAATTCATGTCATCCATACTTTCACCTTCAACCAACTCTTGCAAAATCAAACAGCAATAGGGAATGGATGAGAGGAGAAGATTTTGGTGAAACTGGAAGCTTCTAGTTCTGAACCTGCACATTGGTGGCGAATTTAGTCATCAACACTATTATCATAAAGGAAGCAATCAGAAATTAAATTCTTGGATATCAGATAAATCTGCTGCCATATATATATATATATATATATATATATATATATATATATATGTCTCAGTGAGGGAAACAAATCATTACTTACTGCTTCAAGGTGAGCCCACCATCATTTTTCTGACCAGATAGAAATTGTGTGTGTGTTTGCTTCCTTTTTTTATGGAAGAGCACATATTACTGGTGAAAAAGAAGTTATCTGGGAGTGGGCTATAAATTGTCAAGAGGATTCACAGTGTGTAGTTGTAAAGATAGAAATAATTGTAGCTTATGCAAGGTACACAAGTTGATAACTGATCAGAATCAGCTGGATCACTGTGGAGAGGGGTTATGATGTTGAAAGACCCAAAACCCCTAATGAACCTGGGCTAGAAACATCACTGATGATGTGTACCAAAACATCCAATAGATGTGTTTTATGAATTATATAGTAACAGACCAAAGAAATGACTTACCTAACAAAAATATCAATTTGTTTAATTTTTTTTTTACTAAGAATCTATAATTATTTGATAGTCAGGAGTTATATCTGTGGTCATTCAAGATTGTAGTGTAAGTTGTAACATGCACATTAATGCACATTTACAGGGGGAAATAGAAGACTGAACACATGGTAATATACAAAATACGGTCTGTAACTATTATGAGCCAAGTGAATAGCATTAAATATATTGATATATTTAAGAACATTTAAGTCATAAACAGAACTTTACCTATTCTTTGTATCAACTACAGCCACAACTTGATGCAGTATAGAGGAATATGGATTCAAAATTGTTTCATCAGTTCACTTGCAGTGTATTCGTCAGTGAATATTGCCCCTTATTTCAGAATATATCAACTGGTACATTCATTAACATATGGAACATTAACAAAATAATATTTTTTCCCTGTTTAATATTTCATCAGTTTTTATCAACTTTCTTGCCTGGTTGCTTTTCATGTAATAGCATCATTAGACTCCCACCCTGAATTGCCTGGTTGCATTTCATGTAATGGCATCATTCGACTCCCACCCTGAATTGCCTGGTTGCATTTCATGTAATGGCATCATTAGACTCCCACCCTGAATTGCCTGGTTGCATTTCATGTAATGGCATCATTCGACTCCCACCCTGAATTGCCTGGTTGCATTTCATGTAATGGCATCATTCGACTCCCACCCTGAATTGCCTGGTTGCATTTCATGTAATGGTATCATTCGACTCCCACCCTGAATTGCCTGGTTGCATTTCATGTAATGGCATCATTCGACTCCCACCCTGAATTGCCTGGTTGCATTTCATGTAATGGCATCATTCGACTCCCACCCTGAATTGCCTGGTTGCATTTCATGTAATGGCATCATTCGACTCCCACCCTGAATTGCCTGGTTGCATTTCATGTAATGGCATCATTCGACTCCCACCCTGAATTGCCTGGTTGCATTTCATGTAATGGCATCATTAGACTCCCACCCTGAATTGCCTGGTTGCATTTCATGTAATGGCATCATTCGACTCCCACCCTGAATTGCCTGGTTGCATTTCATGTAATGGCATCATTAGACTCCCACCCTGAATTGCCTGGTTGCATTTCATGTAATGGCATCATTAGACTCCCACCCTGAATTGCCTGGTTGCATTTCATGTAATGGCATCATTAGACTCCCACCCTGAATTGCCTGGTTGCATTTCATGTAATGGCATCATTCGACTCCCACCCTGAATTGCCTGGTTGCATTTCATGTAATGGCATCATTCGACTCCCACCCTGAATTGCCTGGTTGCATTTCATGTAATGGCATCATTCGACTCCCACCCTGAATTGCCTGGTTGCATTTCATGTAATGGCATCATTAGACTCCCACCCTGAATTTCCATTGTATGTCTCGGATTATTTCATGTTCATAGTAATATTCAGACATTCTCTTTTGTTTGAGAATTTAGCTTTCATCACTGTATATCACTGTTGCTTAATTTTTATTATCTCATAACAAAGTTTGTTTTTTTATCCAGTTTTTTTCCTCTTTTTTTTTTTTCTTTTTTTTTTAAATTGGAGTGCTTTTTTGCTACAGTGAATTCATTTAGATTATTTCTAAATATTATCCTACTTACGATATGGACATTTCACTAGTCAGGCTGCTTTTTGATTCATTACTTAACAACTCTGGCTTGAATATTGATAACTAGTCCCTCTTTCATCTCTTTTGCCTAATTTTGAAAGTCCACTAAATTTTTTCACATAAAAATTCTGCCAACATCACTTGCATTTCTTTTCATTGACTTGCACACAATACTTTACTATTCCAAGCTCTTTGACAACTTCATTTTGACATTTTCTTTCCGAGATTTTCACGATATTCATATTCTTGTCTAAACTTTTCCCATTATGAAATTGAAATCTATTACACTAAAAAGTCAAACTGAAAGCTGTAGATTTGCATGCATATCTGCATCGACACAAAGTTTCACATTAGAGATTTGTATGGATTATCTTAATCTGTGCTCCATTTAACATAAAAGATTTTTATTCATATCTTTGGAAGCTTATACTTAACATCAGGAAGAGGCATCTGAAATTTCTGGGACATGTATTGAGAAAGAAGGGCTTGGAGAATCTGATACTCACAGGGTAAATTTAGGGAAAGAGAGACAAGGTAAAGCTCCGCATGACATACTTAGCAGGCTTAAGCAAGTGGATGACAGAACAGGGTCAGTAGGGAAGTAGCAAGTGGACAAAACTTATTGAGAGCTACAAGGGATAGGAGAAAGTGGAGAGCTATGATCGCCTATGTCCTGAAAGGACACATCACATAAAGGAAGAAAAGAAGAATCTTTGTTCCACTTAATATAAGAAATTTGCATGTATATCTACATCTGTGCTCCATTTAATATATGAGATTTGCATTCATATCTTAATCTATACTCCACTTAACATAACAGATTTGCATGTATACCTTCATCTGTGCTCCATTTAACATAAGAAATAAATTGTATATATATATATCTACATCTCTGCTCTAATTAACATAAGATATTTGCATGCATATCTGAATTTGTGAAAATGGTTATTATGATTGTTAAGTTTACATGCTTTATTTTTCATTATCTACATATATTCATGTGGGTTTCTTCTTTGTACTTCTCCCCCCCCCCAGTGTGTATGCCACAACTTTCACTACATTCTTCAATGACCACATATACCGCCTCCTCTTCCTAAAAGTATATTGTTGAAAACTTACATTTTCTTTGTAAAATTTAAACAAATTGATGTTTTTTTTTATATGGACTCATTTCTTTGGTTCACTTCTCAATGTTTATACTTACCTTTTTATATTCAATACCTCAACATTTTTGTCTTTTTTGTTTTTACTCAGTCTTCTCTCTTTCAGCTATGGGTTAAAGAGTATGGTTTGTTTCTATACAAACCCTTGTTATTTATAAAAAAATTGTTAATGCAATATTCATTTACAAAATACAGAATTATTTTTACCATCCAAAATAAGATTTGGTTTTATATTAGGTTGGTGCAAAAATAATGTCGTTTTTTGACGTTAAAAATACGTCAAAAAACGACATTATTTTTGCACCAACCTAATATAAAACCAAGTGTTGATTAATAAAAAAAAAATCCTAATGCAGACACATTTCTTTACTCATTCTGTATCCAGTGTTTGAATTAAAATTGTCAATAATGATAATTCACTATACTGTCTTCAGTATAATGATTATGAGTCAAGAAACACAATCTGTTTTTTTTTTTTTTTATTTATATTATTTACTTTCAGGTTAATGTCCTTATCTTTGTTGTTGTTATCAGAACAACGATGCAGACATCAGTCCAAATGTAAATCCTGATAACTCAATATCTCAAAAATTCAGGTAGATACTATATTTTGCTTTAATTAATATATAAATAACCAGAGATCATATTAACCTATCCATGAGGAATATTTGCATAAAGTTAAGCTGAAAAAAATTTATTGAAAGGGATGTTGTCTTTCATAAAGTTGCTGAAATTAAATTAATCTTTATATTTCATACTGTTTCTAAAGATTTTCACACATGAAAATAAAACTGACATCTCATTTTAACAGATATATTTATCAAAATTGCACAAAAATGTCTTGAAATACTAAAGAGTAAATTTATTCAATAAAATCGCCATTGGCTTCAATCATGGCCTCCAGAAGACTTTGGAATCACCTGCAACTCTTCTGGGCAGTCTTCTTGTTCAAGTTGGTGAATGCTGCCATAATCCTTGCCTTCAGTTCATCTTTGGTGTTACAAGGAGTTTTGTTGCTCTCTTACTCAACTTTTATACCATACATAATAATCAAAGAGGTTGCAGTCTGGGGAGTTAGGTGGCTAGATGAAAGGGATGATGTTGTCACAGAAATTGTCGGACAGCCATTACTGGGTTCTCCTGCTTGTGTGACATGGTGCAGAATCTTGTTGCCAGACATAAGGTTTTCTAGCAGCCACCCTCTTCACTCAGGGCAACATTACCTCCTCAAGTCACTTGATGTAGGCCTCTATGTTGAGAATGTGGTTCACACCACCAAATCTAGGAATTCTTTTCTTATCAGAATGATTAGAGTGTGTTTTACAAGCTGCAATACCATTGTAATCACCATTAGATTAATCCAACTCATTACGAATCCACTGCACTTTCCTCAAATTGACACCCAAACACTCTCAAATATTTATATTGAATTTTCTGGCGCAAATGCCAAGCAGTACAGAAAGGCGTTTTCAAATTTCTGGTGGAGTGTATTGCATCATGGTGCACTTTTTCTTCCAGACAGTGCCCAACTGACCCTACTATACTTGGGCATTCAACAAGATCAAAAACAAACAACATGCATGTGCAAAATTAAAAATATAAAATGGCGACAATTTACCCATCGCACCCTGTATTGATTGTTAAGCTATAGTGTAGATATATTTTTCTTTTAATCATTTCATCCAAGGCCAGTCAATAAAGCCACTAAGAAGCAAAACACTATTAAGGAGATAGAGAACAATAAAATAACAGAAATTAAGAGAAAAGATAACAATTAACATTGAATTTAAATTTTTGTAGGTCAAAGTTATCTGGGAAGCAAGGAGCTGGATGAGAGTTCCACAAGTGAGAAATGCAATAAAAGAAACTGTTAGCATAGAACTTACGGTTACATCTTTTGTCATTTCAACTGTAAAATAATGAGACCTGATATATAAGTTTTATTAATATTTCCTTTTCTACTTTATTAATAAGAAAATCAAATATATTTTCCATTTTACTTTTTAAATAATGATGTGGCTTTTTCTGCATATATCAGTAATAACTATATTAAACATAATAATGCTAAATACATAATAACAATAAACTTTTTTTTCCATTAGTCCATTTTTGATGATGCCCAACATTGACTGTTATATTAAGAGACTGACTTTATTATTTACATTTTCTTGTTTAACAAATGACTTCAGCTTCTTCACATAAATGGGTTTAATATAAATTTTAATTAGGGAAACACTTTAGGGTGACAAGAATTGTAAATTGTCATTAATTTATGTGGATATTTTCTACTAGCTTTCATACTGACATTTTTATTTTATTTTTAAATCAGAATAAATTAACTCAGCATGCTTAATTCACAAATCTGACTCAACCAACTACAATAGCAACAGGTTGAAACAGAAAATATATCTCTCCTCCTCAAAATGTCTGACCAGTGGTCTATAGCTGAAAAACTAATGGATAGATCACCTGACTGTGCCCAGTGGTAGTATCAAATGCCCAAGTCAAGAAATCAAAGGTGATATTAAAAAAATGATGCAAAGATCTTGTTATTCATGTTGGACAAGCATGAATAAATCTGTTGTCCCTTTTTTTCTTTTCTTTTTTCTTTCTGAATAAAGTGCATTGCAGTACATCATGAAGTCAAAGTAAATTTACACATCAAAGCTAAACTACAGTACTAAGCTACAAAATGACATTTTTTTCTCTCCTCTAACCTTTTGATTTTTCTCTCTCGGTTGCAATTTGATACATTTTGCCTGAGAATCAAATAAAGCAACAACACTTTGATATTGTATATTGTGTGACTGATCGAGTCATTTAATGGTCTTCAACTAATTTTTCCTTTCAGTCAAATTGATTTGAGGCATTTATTGCTTCTCTATCAAGGAACCTCTGTCAACTTTGATCTGTAAGTAGAGATAATATTTCATCAGCAGAGACAGGGTTGATGACATAGGTGGAAATACCCCTCAATATGACACCTGGTTTAATAGATTTTTAAAGCTCAAACTGGGTACAGAGTTTAACTCATTTATTTCTTGAACTATTTAAACAGAAAATTATATATATATATATATATATATATATATATATATATATATATGCATACACATACGCGTGTAAATCAAACTACATACAACCATGATTATATGACTAACAAATGAATACTGCTAACTTAATCATAAATTTTGCCAACTCACAGATTACCTTGCAATACTCTATACATTGTTTACTTTTCATTGTGGGATGAAGCAATAGTTTAGTTCAATTTATTGTATTTTAATGACAAAAAATAATTTCACATTTACAAAGTATACTTATTCTAAGAAATGGCATTCACTTTCATCACTTGCCATATACCTGTTCACATATAAAACCAAGAAATATGCATTGCATTTCACATTATTAGCAACTTTAATTTGACACTAATTTTGTCTCTGATTGACAGAAATATTTACAGTATTAATATGAAAGATATTTCATATAATACATATAAATTTGAGTAAATTGCATATCACTATTCTGATGCGATAATAGACTTAGGAATTCTACAAAATTTTCCATGTTTCACATTATTAATCACACTAATGAAACTTCAAGAAACATTATGTTGTAATCAGAAATTAGATTTAAAGAATGTGTGCAATCTACAAATACAAATATTTTTTTTAAAAAATTTGAAACAGTATTATTGTGATAATGTCAAAATTTTGAATTTCAGATGAAACAGACTTCAGAAGTGCATTTCAAAGACCATCATTTCTTGCCAGAGGTTTTTAGTTGGATTATAGCTGAGTGAACAAGCTGGCTACTTTATCAAATGACTGTCTTTAAAACCCATTTTATTCAGAGATTCATTGATTTTTATCTGCTGAATATGATAGAATTTTGTTAGGCTTAAAAATATTCCCTCTGGAAGTGTTTTGGCTTCACTTTAGCATTAAAAAAAAACCCAAATCAATGTATGTCTGAGCTGTCACTGGAAACTTGTCATGGGTCCACCTTTTCACCATGCCACCTGAAAACCTCATGTTAACTTCATGTTGTTGACAATGATTTCTGCCATTAGTTACCCAGCCTTTGACCCATCAAGAGTAGCATGGATTCTTCAGTGAAGAGAATGTTAAAATACTCACCTTCATGCATTCCGTTGACCATTTTATTTTTCCTTATAGGTGTATTTTAAATGAGGATGATAATTGGTCTCATGTTTTGTCAAATACTTGAAATACTGTACTTATTAATACTTCTTTGCTGCCACAAGACATAAAAATGTCATAGCTTTTTTTCAAAATGTTATCTTGATAGGGAACATAGTTCAGTGAGATAAGTCTACATCTATTATCATTGTGTTTTACCTGTTGGAAGGTTTGAATTTTTCAAATATTTATCTTCATCTGTCAAATCAACCTTATGGCACTTGATGAAGCCATAAGTTTGCAACATGGCTAATTCAAGCTTTAAAAAATCAGAACATTTTGTACAGATTGCCACCATTTGTTTACCTTTCTACAAAATGAACCAGCTTTCATTCTGAATGCACACATAGTTGTTGGTATCATTCAGTTAGTAAACCATTAAATTCTGATAGGTATTTATATTATATATATTATATAAGACACTGAATGTCTAATAATGTGTGTGTATATATATATATATATATATAATCTCTTGATATGATATTAAATACTTTAAACCATAAATATAGCATACCTTCAAACTATATCTTTATCATATATATATGTGTATGTATGTATGTATATATACATATATTTATATATGTATTTTGTATATATATATATATATATATATATATATATATATATAACTTTATATATCAACAAACAGTATTTAGAAACATATGACAAACTAAAAAGTTTTTTTTGTGATGCATTTTATCTGTTAGGATTTTATCAGACTGGGCTTTGATGATGTTGTCATGTCTACACATGCGCACGAAATGTGAGATACAGGTAGTTTCAAAATTTTTTGAAAGAATTTTTTTTTCTATTTAGCCAAAATCATCTGTATTGTTTTTCTTTATCTCTCCACCACCTTTGTTCCTGATTATCTGACACTCTGACAATATAAAATTTACCAAGAATGGTGATATATTGTAAGAGCCTGGACGTAAATTTATTGAAGCTGAGATTTGCATCCATGCACCTCATGACCAATCAAAGTTCAGTTGTACCTTTAAACACAGATTTTTCTTTGACTATATAATTGTTTCCTCTAGAGGAATGTAGGTTCAGATCTTGCGAAAGAGTGCATAAATAATATATACTGTTTAAAAAATAAATAGTGTCTAATCCAATATGAGTATCCACTAAAAATAACATTTAGATAAATAAAATTAAAAAAATCCATTCCAATTTTTTAGAAATTGATTTACTTGTTCATCAATGCACTCTATAGTGTGTGTGTGTATATATATATATATATATATATATATATATATATAATATTTACACCCATTCATTCTCCCGCTATGTGGCATCTCCCTTCAGGTGATGGGCAATCATGGCTCCATAATCCTCTATCCCATACAGCTTTTAGTAACATTTATTTTTTTCAAAATCCCTCCTATTTGCTATCCTTTCATATAAACTCCTCGTTTACTTCCCCACCCCGTCTTTTTTGTCTTTGATATGTCCTCTGAAATATTCATTAACAAAACTAAAAAGTGTTACCTTCCTTACATAAATGCACTTACATATATATGTTTGCATCTGTGCAATTACAAAATATATGAATTGAAAGTTGAATAAGATAAAAAATTTTCCCAAAAAATTAAAATGAAAATAAACACAAATCATTGTATCATTGAATAACATTTATGATAAAGTCAGATAAAAATATTACAAGGTAAGATCAGTATAAAAAGCACACTCACATGAAGATGTATGTGTATAGATTTATTGAATTATTAGTGAGTTGATCTGTTAAGCACACAGATATTATGAAACTTAAATATCATATTTCTTTCCTGAAGTACCTGGCTTGTCTGTTTTTTCAAAGCATGATTTTCTGAAGAGAGCAAAAAGAAATCTTTGACAACTTTCTGAGATGCTGATATAACTCTCATCAGTAAAATATTTTTTCTTTACATCATTATAGGTGCTCAGACTAACCAGTTCTCTATCACTAGTTTTATCTATCACCTGCTTTATCACAAAATCTTTATAGTTTTGTCTGCACACATGTATACACTTATGTGTGTGTGTGTATGTGTGTGTATATGTATATATATATATATATATATATATATATATTGGTTTCATTAAAGATGACTGACAAGCTTTTTATTCAATTCTCCTTGTTTTCCTATGAGTTATATTGTAATAAAATTCATGTACCAAACTATGTTTATCAAATCTCTGCTACTCCAAGTTTTATGCAGCATATCCATGACATCTACTGATTGCATAATGTATGAAACTTGGAGTAGTAGGAATTTGATAAATATAGTTTTGTATTAATTGTGGAGAAGAACAAACCTCTCCAGAATATGATGACTTGTTCAAATAGCATATATACTAACGCCAAGAATCATCAGCAGAGCTAACCAGAAGCGAGCCTTATTTCCTTACTACAGAATTCAGTAAGACTGTGTCAACTCCAAGCAACATTATATTTCATGATTGTGTTAACTTCATTCAGTGGAATGAAGACAAGGATTTGAATTCACATGAAAAAGAAAAAAAAAAACTTTTTCTTTATGGTTAATGATTACTTTTACAAACTATGAAAGAACTAAAGATAATTATTCAGCAACAGCAAGAATTCCAGAAAACATTCCAGATCAAATATCGAGAACAGTTAAAGGCAATCCTGGAAATGCAAGGAACAGGCAATGCACCAACTTCATTTTCACCAGACACATTCACTAACACAATTAGTGAATTTAATTACATCCCAGAAGAAAACATTACATTCCTATCAGGCCATTTTCAGAGAAGAATGTCAAAGATGGTTGGATGAAAAATATGTATGTCTTCTGTTACAAAAACTGTGCCCCACTGAACATGAAAAATATCTGAATTTCATTTTGCCAAATACTCCAGTAAAAGTGCCATTTAATGAAATGGTGCGAATATCATCAAAATCTTTGTTGAAAAGAATTCACTTTTTTATACATTTTGGCAGTGCATGAACCTTACTAAGGATGAAAATGAAGATTTTGTCAGATATGCTGGTAAAGTCAACTGTGTGTATGAGAAATTTAAACTGGATGAACTATCCCCAGACAGATTTAAATGTCTAATCTTCATTAATAGTCTAACATAAATTAACAATGCAGAAATATGCTCTTGAATCCTTACAAAACTTGAGCAGGATTCAAAGTTAACTATACAGACTGTTACAAGAGAGGGAAAAAAATTGTCAAATTAAGGCACAATACAGTGAAAATTGGAAAAAATAGCATGTCAGAAGTACAAGTATTAGGTTGGTGCAAAAATAATGACGTAATAATGTTGTTTTTTGACGTTAAAAAATACGTCAAAAAACGACATTATTACGTCATTATTTTTGCACCAACCTAATAGTTAAAAAAAAGACAGTACTGCCAAAACAAAAAACTATAAAAAATACTGCAAAAATTAACCCATGCTATGGCTTTAGCATGCTTTATGTCAGAAAGGACTGTCCATTTAAAACCAAAAATGTTTTAATTGTGGAAAAACAACACACAAACAAAGCTACTGAAAGCTGCAAAGCAAAAGAAATACACAAATTATCATGCTGAAAGTAGTGCTACTAGCTAAAACACTAGAAAGTTCAAATAATAGAAAATTTGTGACAGTAAAAATGAATCATGATATGGTGAGATTTCAGTTGAACACTGGTAGCGATATTCAAATTATTGATGAACCAACTCAGAACAGAAATGGCAAGCCTGACTTGAGAAAAACTGACAAATTTGCAAAAGGAATATTGGGCAAGAAATTAATTGGGAAAATCACATGTAACAATGCCATTGTGGATAAAACTAAAAAATCAGATGTGGACGTATTAAAAAATTCCAACACAAATTTACTAGGTGTAGATTAGTAGACTTATTTGAACTATGGAATTGGCCAATTAATTCATTGTGTGGAAAGTTTAATTGTTCTTCAGAGAAAAAGAGTACAGCTAAAGAAACACTGAGCAAACTAAAAAAAATAAATTCAAGAATATTTTCTCAGAGGAGTTGGGAAGATGTACAAAGTCAAAAGCATTTTTCAAATTAAAAGAAAATGTGATTCCAGTTTTTAAGTCTAAAAAAAGATACCTTTTACTGCATTGGAGTCTATTAACACTGACCTTGATAGGTTAGAAAACCACAGAATTATTGAAAAAAATAGATTATTCAGAATGGGCCTCACTGGTGGTGTATATTAGAAAGAAAAATAAGAAGATTCATTCATGTGTAGATTTTTCAATTTAGTCGATGTCACCTCACACATGTATATCCCCTACCAACTCCAGAGGATATATTTGCCAAATTAAATGGGTGTAATTTTTGTCAAATATTCACCTGTGTGAGGTATATCTTGAAATTGAAGTGGATGAGGAAATTTTTCACTATTAATACGCATAAAGGACTCTACAAGTTTAAAAGTTTACCCTTTGGCATAAAAGAAGCCTCAGGTATTTTCCAGCAAATAATGAATAGAATGTTGGCTGCTCCAGATGGTGTTGTTACTTACATATATATGATATACTTATTAAGGGAGCCTATGAAAATACAGCCTGTAAAACTGATTCAGGAAGTATTTCATAGACGACATGACTATAGTTTTAAAATTGATGAACAGAAATATCAATTCTTTCTAGACAAGAAATTTAGGTCAGATAATTAACAAAAAAGAAGGAAGACCCGATCCCGCTCAAGAAAGTGCCATCCCTCCCCCATCAAATTTGGTGACCCTACAATCATTTCTCAGATTAGTAAATTATTATAATATTTATTTGCGAGATATGTACAGATTGTGATCACCTCTGAATAATTTACTTAAGAAGGATACAAATTGGAATTAGTCGGTGGAATGTCAAAAAGCATTTGAAGGAATTAAAAAACTACTAATTTCAGAATTATCACTGACACCTTACGAGATAATAGTAGTGTCAAACACAAGCAAATATGACATATGAGCAGTAATAGGCTATAAATTTGAAGATGGTACACAGAAAGCAGTCACCCACACTTCAAGAACTTTGACAAATACAGAAAAATGCTACAGTGAAATTGAAAAGGAAGCACTTGCTATAATTTTTGCCGTAAACAAATTTCACAGGATGATATAAGGAAGGAAATTCATACTGCAAACTGATCATCACCCATTATTCAGTATATTTGGTTTTAAAAAAGGGATTTTTATGCATACTCTAAACAGATTACAGCATTAGGCTATGATTTTAAGATGGAATTTCTATCAAGCTCTACTCTGTATTGAGCCCTTTATCAAAAAATTAAATGCTACAGTGAATAAAATAAAGATATATATAAATTATATTAAGAAACAGACAACTTTGTGAGGTCATGGTGATTTTAATTCATTTACTTAGAGTCAAAATTTAATTCTAATTCCTCAGATCAACATTTTCATACAAATAAATGGATGACAAATATAACAGGTATAAGAAGATTCTTATATTTGCTCTGTTTTTACATTGAGCTCTCTGGATTATATCCTTCCTGGATTTATCCATATGGATTTCCAAACACATCTTTATCTATCTATCCATCTCTATATATATATTCTGTTTATACGTTTTTTTATGGATACACTTATTTAAGTAAATGATATGTCTTTTAATTAAACAGTATTAATTACATTTACTGGCCTGAATGTTTGAGGAATTTTGTAGTAAATGTGCATTCTCTGACAGGAATTGAACCTGTATCCTATATAGAACTGTCATTAAGCCTAACATGCTATAATCGTTCAGCCACAATAAACTTCCAGTTAGCAAAGTTCAAATTACTGCTTTTAAACACACACCATCACTAATTTTTCTTGAGCTATTTACATCTGCTCTGAAATTATAGAATAACATAAACAATGACAATGTATTATATGAAATGGATTAAATTTGACAAATAATTTATTATATTTTCTGTTTATATGTTTTTTTATGGATATATATATATATATATATATATATATATATATATATATATATATATATAAAATAGTGGGAGAGTGATGAGGATGAAACTAATAATAATAATATATATATATATATATATATATATATATATATATATATATATATATATAAAATAGTGGGAGAGTGAATAGGCTAATTATACATGAAAAATATAGAGATTTATATTTATTGCTATTTATTCATGTGATGTTTGTAGAAAATATGCATTCTCTGACAGAAATTGAGCTTGGCTGAATGATCATAGCACATCACGCTTAATGATAGTTCCGTATGGGATACAGGTTTGATTCCTGCCGGAGAATGCATATAGTCAATGAAATTTCTCAAACCTTCATGTCGGTAAATATAATTAATACTATTTAATTAAAAAACAGAACATTTACTCAAATAAGTGTGTCCATAAAAAACATATAAACAGAAAATATATTAAAATAGTTGTTGGATTTAATCCATTTCATACATATATCTTTCTATCTATCTATGTATATATATATATATATATATAAGAAGAAATATATTCTTAAGATGTGCTATATTTATGGGATAAAGTGCTCAATATCAGAGATAGAGTGTGTGTAAATATAAAAGTGAACATAGAAGTCAACACTTAGAGGCGACAGTCTGTTTCATGAAACAGACTGTCGCCTCTAAGTGTTGACTTCTATGTTCACTTTTATATTCATTTATATATATATACATACATACAATATACATATATTTGGTTTATGGAAAACTAGGTAATCCGTATGGGTAGATCCAAGGAGGATAAAATCCAGAGAGCTCAATGTAAATCCAGAGCAAATAATTTAAATAAAAACAGACCACTTTAAGGTTCCATGTAATAAATTATTTCACCACAGCCCTTTTAAAGGACTGTGGACCCTCAGACTCTACTTCCAAAGGTTGAAACAAAAAATGAAAAGAAATTTACACAATTTTGATGGGCCGTATTAAGCATATGTAAATTAACAAAGTGAGGAAGTGAGGGGGGAGAGAGAAGACATGAGTGAGTTAGATGTAATTTAATATTTCTATTCTTTCATACTTAAAATTACTTGAGGAGGTCCAGACATTGACACATTTAAACAGTTAACTTAACGGAAATTGATATAGAAGGGGTAGAGGAGAAAAAAGACATAAAAAGAAAAAGAGAGAAGGAAGTCATGAGAGAAGGTGTCACTAATTTTCTTTAGAAAGAACAGGCTCGAAAAAGACGCTGTCATTTTGTTTTACTTTGAAAGTGTTATTTTGGGGGTTCATAAAGATTATAAAGTTTGATATAAATTTAAAAGTCTAAACTGTCTACAAAGAATTTAATTTGATGTTTGTTAGTGATTTAAATTTTTTTTTAATTTTGGAGATTTTCTATGAAATAGTCGATTAGAAAAAAATATTCATACATTAAAAAAATAAAATTTTATTTTAAAATATAAGTTTACTTCTATTATAGCAATCTTTTTTAGTTTTTAAAAATTTTTTCATTATTGATTATTAAGTTGACATCTCTATCCGTTTGAATTTTGTTCATGAATTTAACTCTTGATTATTTTTAGCTGGGTAATCTCTTTTACTTAAAGTTTAGTTAAGTTAATATGGAGTAATATTTGAAGGTAATATTAAAGATCTTGCTCTGTCATATACTGTATACACACTCATGCGAATCTCACATATACATACGTTCCTTTACATGGGCAATCACTCATAAAGGTGCCCATGTATCAATATACACAGGTAATTTCATGTATTAACACCTACCTAAATATCAAAAAAATTTTCCAATTTAAATATTTTATCATCAATAATGACTATTAAAAGGTAATATATTTCAATTTAAATTAAATTATCAATTTAAAAAAAAAAATTTACCTTCATATTATAAAGAATTTTAAACTCACACTTCCAATTGGAAAATATTAAAGGAGAAAATGAGATGAAACATTAATAACAGAACTGTAAGTCCTTCTTTTATAAAAATCTATATGTCCATAAATATACACATACACACATATAGACATATCTGTACACATCCATATATATACATACACACACACATACACATATACACATCAATACACATACACAAATATATACAGATACATATATACACCCACATGTGCATGCATACAAAAAACATATCAATATCCATACATAATTACATTATTATATCTATATTCTCCCATATTATATATATGAACTCACAAATTCTTATATTTATACATACACACACACACATATATATATATATATAAATATATATAAAATAGTGGGAGAGTGAATAGACTAATTATACATGAAAAATATAAAGATTTATATTTATTACTATTTATTCATGTGAATTTCCATTTGAAATCTGCCATAAAAAGTGTTGCCTGCAAGTATAAGAAAACCTGCCACTTGTTGACAAAGGTTCCCTAACTTTGGCTTTTGTTTCCCTGGAATCATAGGTTTATTCCTTTTATTAATGTAGAAATATCTGATGTATGCCCTACACATTATATAATTAAAATCTCTGCTAGATTCATCTCATATGGAAAAATGCAGAGAACAATGTCAAAATGTAATAATATCACTGCTGACTAATTAAATTACCACAAAATAATTAACTTTGCTGTATTTACATCATGCTTCTTGTGAGCAATGCCTACAATGATAGCAAACACATTTAATTGGCAGAATTTTACTTGCCCTGCTCCCTATACATATAAGTTATCTCCCAGCTCAGCTTATGTTGTATTCATTAATTTCATAAAATTTTTTATTGAGCTTGCAATCAGTATATACAAATTAAAAAAAAATGCTTCAACACCTACTGTTTTGTTGAACTTTGGTCTGCTTACACTCTTTATTTTCTTTTTCATATTCTCAAGTTGCCCTGAATCCACTTTCTTATCTGCCTCTCTTTCTTAAGTTTCTTTTTTTTTTCTTTTTTCATAGATTGTGACAGATGGTAGGTTTCTTTTTTGTTTTTGTTTTTTTGTTTTTTTTAACTGTTTTGCCTTTCTTTTATTCTTTTATCCAAAGAGAATAATTTGTCTTTTATAGCCAACAATTCAGATTTAATCTTCAAGCTGGACTGATTAACATTAAATGGGGAGGACAAAGCAGATTTACAGATTAACCCTTTAAAGGGTTAATCCTTATTGCAGAAATGAGAGAGAACTATAGAAATAAAGTCAGGCTGATTAATCTTTTCTTTTTGTCTCAAGTTGATTTTATTAATCCTTGGTCAGGTGAGGCTTGTAAGCTAGAAAATACAATTATTTAGTAACAACATTAATTTTCTGTCTTCAGATTTTATGTTACTACTTGAGTCTTGGGGGGGCAATTATACAAAAACAGATTTTAATATTTGTTTCTATATGTTACTTCTTTAAAGAATATATTTTGAAAACTTCATTCTTTCTTTGGAATAATAAATGAATACAACTGGTCCTTTTAACAAAACATTTAAAAACTTTTTTTTTTTTGCAATAGAAGTTAACATTTTCAAAAACGCTCTGAAAATCAAATTATTTAACAATTGCTTGCAAGATAATCAAAAAAAAAGACATGCGACTAGAGGCTCATGCACATAGAATTCATATTTTTCTCTTGTCTCAGATCAAACTTATTTCACCACATACATGCATGTACATACTATGCAGTTGTTTATTATTATTTATATGAAGTGCATAAAAATATGACATTTTAATGTGTTGTGTTTGTTTATGGATATTTCTATTTATTTACTTCTATGTGAATGTATGTGTGAAATATTTCTTTTTGTGTTTTACTCTGTAAAATAGATCATTTATAATATTTTTCTCTCAGAACTTAACAGAGGCACAATGGGCAAAAAAATATAGTTTATTGTCAGAAACTAAACTGAAATCAGGCAGCTTTGTAAGCTTAAATGGCTGTAGAGTTTGACAGTTTATGAAGTTGCATGTTCAAAATGTTCTTTTTACAATTCTATTTAGATGTCCATAATGAATTGTGGCTATTTAGATCAGCTTAAAAGTGAGCAACCAAGAAAAACTATCAGATGAATGGATAAATACATTGACTAAATTTCAATAAGCAATAGGAAAGTTTCTGTCATTGATATAAAGAAACGATGTAAGATGAAAATATAGTTTAAAATAGATGTTTACTGTCAAACATTTCTGAAAGCAATTTGGACTCCTGACATATGGAACCCTTAAAAAACATTGATGGACATAGATCCAGCTGATCAATGTGCATAAGAACAGCAGACTGGAATAACACAATGATACAAAGTGTTAAATAAAAAATTTTGATATCTTTAAGCCTGATGGTTGGAGGTACATTAGAACAGTAAGTCGATAAAAATTAATTTTAAATAGTTGTTTTTTTACTGATAGAGCAAGGCACTGTATAGCCTCTAATAAGTTTGGTTCTCATGACTAGTCAGCCCTGTAAGAGTGTTAAATAAGAGTAAATCCTCAATCTCTACCCTCTTCAAAATCAGATGTGCTATCATCTTCTGCTGATAAAGCAGAATGCTTTGCTCAGAAATTCTTTTCCATTTCTACTCTTACATAATTTGATCACTTGGCTAAGAAGTGCTAGACAATCAAGCAAGGTTCTGTTTGCCTTTATTTGCTTCATTATGAAGTTTTTTGTAGGTGAGCAGGCAAAGCACACCAGATCAGACTGTGTTTTCTCCTGCAAAGAGGGATGCACATTTGAATCCTGCCAGAGGGCAGATTTTCCTTAAGTTTTCTTCAGTGCTCAAGCCGATAGACAAAATAAACATTGTTTAAAATAAATAGTGTGTCTTCTCAAATATGGGTATCCACTAAAAATAAAGTTTGAAATAATAAAAACATGTGCAATTTAAAAATAAAATCCATTAATATATATATTTATATATATATATATATATATATGAAAGTGCAAAGAGAAAGAATGATGAAAAGGACAAATAAACACAACATTCTACACATATGTGTAGATGGGCACATGCATGCATGCACACATACAGACCTACAGAAAAAAAACCTGCACCAATGAAAAGTGCATTAAAAAAAGAAAAATTGAGAAGTATAAACATTCAATTGTTGATTTCCCTGACTAGTAGATGGAATTGTTCCCGGAAGATTGATGTATGAAAAGTTGAGATGCTGAAGGTAACAGCAATCAGTTAAGTGACAAAACTTTTATTTACATTAATAATATATATATATATATATATATATATATATATATATATATATATTTTAAATGCATTTGCACATATAAAATAAATATTACAAAATAATAATACTGTAATGAAACAGTATACTTGAGCACAATATATATATATATAGATAAATGGAAATAAGCATATCTGTTTTCTGTGTATGTTTCTATATTGCTAGAAAGAGAGAGAGTAAAAGAAAATAATAATTCTGATATAAATCTATTATCGTTAATGCAGATTGAATCCTTCATATCCTGTCACTTGTCAAGCAGAGACCATATATCACATCCAGTAGAGTTAGGAATGCCAGTTGAACATTTTCTTGACAAAACCAATGTTAACATCAGAAAATTTCTGAATCAGTCTGTAGGCTCTGCATAAACTGTTTTACATACATACATCTGAAGATAAACCGACACAGATGAGTTGGCTATAGTTTCCTCATAGTTAGCAGGCATATCTTTTCCTGAGCTCAACCAGGCATATTATTATGGCATCTACTCTTGCTCTAAGAAGCAGCCCAGGATTACTCTCTTCTTTCAGCAGTTCCTCAGAGATGTCTATCTCATGGGTGGTAGTGGGGATCTGTAGAGTTTGTTCATCTGCATAAGCTCTCTGGGCTGTGCCATCTTCTCAGAAGTCATCTTTGCAGGATCAGATAAGTGCTTTGGCAGATGCAAGATGGTTGATCTGATAGACAGGAACTGATTCTGTCAGCTGATGAAGGCCGTCTCACAAGGCTGAGTAAAGCTAGCTTATAGACATTTGCAAATCGCTATAACTGGTCCTTATGATATTTTAGTGAGACAACGCTGGGTATTTACACAGATTGCAATGAGTATGGCAAAAGATAGCACATCCATTCATATGTTAGGAAAGTCAAGTCTTTATTTGTTATTTGTTGTTTGTTTTTTTATATATCTCTGGGTGGAATCTAAGGAAATGGTTCTTCCTTCAAGACAGAAACCCTGAATACTTTATGCATTTTTTTTTCTTTGTTTTTTTAATATGACATAACTTGATTCTTTGTAGGATTTTGGTTATCTTTTGATTCTAGATGAATACAGACTTCATTGCCCATAACAATTTTACTTGAGGAATTCACTATTTTCTTTTGCATTGAATGCCCTTTTTTTTATTTCCCATATTCCTTTTGTTTACAGCACTTTGGATTTTCAATCACTGATCTGAAGAAAACATTGCTTAATTAGAATGATGAAAACTCAATGCATTTTTTTATCAGTTTGTATCATCAACAATGAATGATCTGAAGTAAAATTCTTTTTAAAATGTTTTCAAGTATATCATCTGTAATATTTAATGATTTTCTCTATGAAGGAAATTAAAACAAATAAGCAGTTTTATGTATTGTTTTGTTAATCATGTTAAAATGTTGCTCTCTTTTGATTTTTGGTTAATTCATTTGCAGTAATTTTTAATAAAATGATATTTCTGATTAGAAATTAAAAATTATACACAGAAAAACTAGAACCTAAAAATTAAGAACAATGATGATAAAAACTTTTAAACTTATTTGAAATCCATATTTTCAATCTGATAGAGAAAAAAATATGATAGGCTCTTAAAAAGTACTTGCCTGACCCACTTTCTAAAATATGGATTTCAATGACAAAACATCAGAATATACTGTATTTTTTTTTTTTTTCTAATAGATTATAACTTTTCAGCATTCCTTTGTAATAATGGAATAGTTGATCACCCAAACCAGAAGAAAGACTGTGAAATATTACAATAATCAATCCAATCATTTTCTAATCAAATAAAACCATAAATGATTTGATAAGATTCGATTGCAAAAACAGTTTGCCATATTAGGATAAAAAAATTTCAGTGGATTACTTTTTTGAATGTTTACCTTGGTAACATAATAAATGTAATGAAAGTGTAAAAAAGAAAAAAAAAATCTTATTATATAATTTAATTCAGACTGAAACAAGAAGCATTCCCAGCAGAGTCTAGTAATATAAGCCTACAGATCTGTTATAGATGGTGAATTTATATAGGTAAATACAAATAACTAATGTATTATTTTTTATGTTTTCTTTTTTTCTATCTCTCTCCTCTTTCTCTGTGCATTTCATAACATTTCTGACGAAGAGTTATCATTATTACATTCCTTTTTATCCAAACAAGCTTGTTCATCTTAGTTGTTATACTAAATAGTTCATCTTAGTTGTTATACTAAATAGTTCATCTTAGTTGTTATACTAAATAGTTCATTCATTGTATTCTGAAACCATCTTCAGGTGTCTGTTGTACTCAGTAACCTTCACAAAATTTTGAAGTGAAACCTATATTCATTGGAACTTTTAAGTTCTCTTTCTTTCTTACTTAGGAGATCCCAGATAATGTTCATCTCTAGTTTAGGTCGATTGAGCAGTTTTGTCAGTGCCAAATAAGTGTGCTGATTCTTTCAGTTTTCTTATTCTCCAGTGTTGTTCTCTATTATATCGACTTCATCCCGCAGAGGGGGTTGATTACTGCCTATCTCCTTCCAGACATGATCGACCATAATTAATTCCAGACTAAATCCTTTTCCTCCAAACTTACATTGAGTGAGTAGCTGGTGTCACCCTTGTATTCCTTATCACATCTGCATAAAATAGAATGCTTCCAAAGACAGGCTTTGGTTCAAGAGAAATATCTCTGAAGAATAGAACTGTTTTTGAATATCTGTAGTGGTGTGAGGCTTAGGGGTTAAAATGATCAGTTGATTTATCCACGCCAAGAAAATTAAGGAAGGATGATAATGACAAGGAAACACATGAGTAATTTTAACGAAACAATATAAGGGATTTATTCGCAAATTTACATGATTGAAGTAGTGTCAGTAGCACATTTCAGGAAAATAAATCAGAATTCTTAAAGTCCATATTTTAATGTATGATCATGAAGAGGAAATACACATACAACATATTAAATAATCTGAAACAAAATAATATTAAAAAATGTTTAAGACAAAGGTAAGAGAGTTTGTTGCTTACCAAAAGGATATATGTTTGTAGACATTCAAAAGTAGATGAAGAGAGATAGTTTGAAATACTTAGCTTTCCTAGATTGTTGAGAGAAAATTCTTTGAAGTGTTGCATGCTAGTTAGAGGCCGATAATTGGCAAGTAATTTTACACTGGCAAGAACTTCAGTGCTGGTTGCAAAGAGGTGAAACGACATCCTTCACATAACTTCAGATACTCTTTTCTGATTAATTTCATTTTTCTCCTCATTTTATATAAAAAGCAATTTTGTGTATGCTTGCTAATTTCTTTTCTTCTTCTTGACTAAACAGTTAATTTCTGTGAAATCAAGGTTTTCATTGGTCCAAAAACAATTTTTCATAGGCTCAAAAATTCCTTTCCTTCTTCTCAACTAAACCAGTCAATTTCTGTGAAAACAAGGTTTTCATTGGTTTAAAGACATTTCACATAGTTTTGCAAATTCCTTTCCTTTTTACTCAGTCTTCCAAATTTGAAGTGAGTGGGTGAAGGGCATTATTATTTTCCGTTCATTACATATCACCATGATGTTTTATGGACAACGGATTCTCTGAATCTTTTTAAATGTAGACTTTATGTATCATAAACAGACTATAGCATATTTTTTTATTGTCTTTTACTCTTTTGTTCCTGCTCATGGAAGTTGATGTTATGCTTGTTGGGTAGTTGTTGAATCTATACTACATGGAGTTATCAGTGCATACAGAAAAACCAATATCTTCTGCATTCTTTTCCCAGTACAGAACAAATTATTGAGTTATGTGGTCCAACAGTTCTTGCTCATATTCCTAACGTTGCCAGTATATGAAAGTGCCATTTATATATCTAAGTCATATTAGATTTAATGATGATATTACAATAACAATTTCCTTGAAGTAGTACTTGTTTATTTTTACCATTATCTCCAATAATGGTAATTCCATAGCTAAGCCTTCTTGATGTTGGTATATGTTGCAATTCAATTGGATGTTCTTTGTTCACAGAATATCAACAGCTTCATAATCATTCTTCAGACATTTAGATGCTTTGAGGTCTGATTCTATTTTTTCTTTGAACCACCAATAGAGCTTCCTCTATGTGAACTTCAGGGGAATTTGCTCACAAAGATTTGTACAGTTTAAAATTTCTCAACATGTTACTGTATGATTAAATGGAATTTTTAAGGTCCATGCCTTTTTAAATGGTAATAATACTAATATTAGTGCCAAATGTACCTTTTAATTGCTAACAGCTACATTTGAAACCCTAACCTCTTGTACTAAGGTGTTACATTTAATATCTTAGTCAGCAGGTCTCTGCTATGAGTTTCCTACTGTCAAACTGGAAGAGTTAATTCTTTTTTTAAAAGATAATTAATTAATAATACACAGGGTTTCTTTGGAATTCCTAACAAAATACAAGCTATTATTTCTATTTTTTGTTGTTGTTGATCACTGGAAGTTGGCTTAGCCTGTTAAAGCAGAACATAGGTATAAGTATGTGTGTGTGTATGTACACACACAAGCATATATATATATATATATGGTATATGAATATAGGTATAACAGTGTTGCATCATAGAAAGCACAGAAACTATTCATTGATCAGTTGTTGATCTTCATGGTACTGTGCCCATCACTTCGTCTTGTTGATTGTAAGTTATTTGAGGCTAACGATGATTTTTGAGTGCTGTGCACTCATCCAACATCCTCAGTGGTATTTCATTCTATCTGTTTTTTTCTTTTTTTTTTCATATACTCCATTTCATTGCACAACAGTGAACATCAAATTATTAACAAGTGAACATTAAATTTTGCAGCCAGTGGATATGACTTGTGTTTGTTGTTCATGCATGACAGCAATCAGTTTGGAGATGGGCTTTGGTCAGTCATGTCTGTCAGATGCCAATGGCCATTGGGCTGAAAACAGGGGTTCATTTGCTGATCAACTGATCACTGGCTATTGTCTGCTGGAGCACAATTTTCAACCTGTAAAATCAGGTAGCTCATTATTACACACATGCTTGGCTTTAGCACATGTCAAGCAGATGCATTTTACATGCATTAATGTCATTGATTGATAGGTTCAAGACCAAAAGTCATCACTGATCAATGTCTATCACATGTTCTTAAAGCAAACTTTACATACCAATTCAGAAATCTCCATGTTTATGTGTGTATTCATAAAGATAAATGCACTGGAATACATATCTAATTATAAAGTGTGTATGCATCATATTATAAATGCGCGCACACACACACACACACACATATATATAAACAGAGAAAGGTATGAGTCTTTTTAGGCTTTCATGTCTGTAAAATTTTTGAATATATATATATATATATATATATATATATATATATATATATATATATATAAAGCTATAGACATATACAAAATTTCATATGAAAACCAAAGATAAAAATATCTACTTTAAAACAATATGTATTGATAAAAAAAAGAAAGCACTGTAGATTCTAACTTAGATGTTTCAGTGTTTATTCACATCATCTTCAAACCTGAATGATTAAAACTGATTCTTGTTATTTTGTAAGGAATTTAAAAGTAAATGAATAAGTTTATTTAGATAAGAGTAATAAATAATATCTCAATAAAAAATATTATTTTGTATCAGTTTTATTTTGTCTTTGTTATCACCTATAGTTTCCTGTGCTTATTTTTTTTCAAATAGATAAACCAATATTTCATTTCAGTTGTTTCATTCCCTTATTTCTCTCAAGTCTTGTTTATAATCTAGAGAATGAATTTTCTCTGAAATTTGTAAACCAGAGAATCTGAATTTATAAAGAATGAAGATAACTGAGGTAAACTGATGCTTATTTAATAAACAATATTTGATTAACAAATAAGATTTGCTCTTCATGATGGACACAAGTGATACATTTATATTTATATGTAGAAGTAAAATAAAGAGATACAAAATTAATAAAAAATTTTGAAAGTTGTTTCCCCTTTGATATAAATTAAATTTAAATTTGAACAAGTGAATGACTCTTAGGGTACTTGAATAATGGGGTCTCCAGCGGAGTGGGGACACACCCCACCATCACCACTGAATTTTTTTTTTTTGTCTTTTGATTTAGATTAATTTAATTTTGAACAAGAGAAATGGCTCCTATCCAAAATATAGGAGAAAGCCAGGAGAAGGAGGTCACATTGTCAATGTGAAAATAAGACGAATTGAGCAAGAAATCACCAATCAGTGGGTAGTGCTTCACAATACATATATGTTGCAACAATTCAACTGTCATATCAGTGTTGAAATCTGCTCATCATTTCATTAAACTTCTTCAAGGGTTTTGGTGATAAACCCACTAAGCATATTTATTCTGAAACTACACTACCCAGGGTACTTGGATAAGTATATTTCATTTTGATCAAAGGGAGTCCCCAGGGAGTACAAACACTCCACTGAATTTTTTTTTCTATTTCATCTAAATTAAATTTAAATTTTAACAAGGAAATAGCTCCTATCTATAATACAGAAGGAGAAAGCCAGAAGATGGAGGTCACATTGGCAAGATCATTTTGATCAAAGGGGGTCCCCCCACCCCACTGAGAATTTTTTCCCTTTGATTTAAATTAAACTGAAATATTAACAAGGGGATGACTATTAAGATGGAGAGAGAAGAAGACCAGAAAATGGAGGTCACATTGTCAAGATCAAAATGAGACAATATGGATGTCAAGTTGAGCAAGAAATCACTAATCAGTGGGTAGTGCCTTACAATACATATTTGTTGTGGCAATTCACCTGGCATATCAATGTTGAAATTTGCTCATCAATTTATTCAATCAAATACATATGAAAGGGGTCAGATCAAGCTGTTTTTGCACAAATGTCACAATCAAAATTTTTTTTCCCTTTGATTTAAATTAAATTTAAATTTGAACAAGGAAATGACTCCTATCTAAAGCATAGGAGGAGAAAGCCAGAAGATGGAGGTCACATCAGCATGATCATTGACTAATACACAAATGCATCATTTTTTTTCTGCAAATTATAACAATGATTTAAAATCAATCATCATTTTCTCACCAAAAAATGTGTGACACACAGCAAAGTGTGGGTAATTCAGCTAGTAGTCTATAAAACATAGGAATACATCCTTTTGCATTTGTATTGTGCTTTCTGATATCATTCTGAACATAAATATCACATTCTTTGTTCCAGTGTCTTAAATGAAACTGCATTGTTCTTGTCCTTTTTCTAGTCTAATTGATCCACATGCTGTATTCATCAATATTCAGAGCAGTTTTGTTATATGACTCATTAGACTGATTTTCTGATGAAGCTCACATTTATTTGCAAATGACTTTTTTACTATGCTATGAAAATAGATCTAATCTTCAGGTATTACACCACTGTTGTATATTTCATTTATTATTTCTGTAATTTTATCAGTGCTGAAAATGTCCCAAACTGCAACAAGCATCTCTATTACATTCCCGTCTGGTCCTCCTGCTTCATTCCTGTTCATCCTGGCCAGAGATGATGTCAATTCAGACTTACAAATTTCTGGTCCTTTTATACTTTTGTTTATTGTAGGTTTTTCTCTTTCGTCGTGGAAGAGCTCTCAGACATATTGATTCTATCTTAGGAATATTTTTTTCCTCTATGATCAGCATTCCCTCTTTCGGTTTTATGCATCCTGTCAATGAATACATCTTGTCTTGTTATTTCACTTATTCTTTTATACAAATCTCTTATGCTCATTCTTTATATTTCTGTACACTTTTCATTGGGTCATTACTTTTTTGCCTGCCTGCATTTGTTTCTAATTTCTTTTTGTATTGTCTTATATTCTGTACCATACCTTAGCATTGTTTTCTGTCTTTCTTTCATCATATTGAGAATCTCATCTTCATCCACTCCTTTTCTCTCAGTCTAGTTTTCCTTGGGATGATCTACAGAATTTTTTTTTTTTTGAAACTCAATACCTTGATTGCTTTTAAGTTAGTGGTGAGAAAAAGAAATAATAATAATAATCACTGTTGTGGATCGAAGAGTTAAAATGTCTGGCTAGTCATAGAGAAATTTGAATTTTAAAAAATAATTATACTCATTCTTTTTCTCATTGTCCCAAATCCTGAGTATGACAAACTATTAGGTTGGTGCAAAATGTCGGTTTTTGACGTATTTTTTAACATCAAAAACCGACATTATTTTTGTGCCAACCTAATACATTCAGCAGGAAGGCCTCTGATTGGGAGATTGAAGGTTTTGAGGAACATGGGGCCACCTCTTAATTGCTGTTGTCTCCAGAACCACCTGGGCCTGGGGCAGAGGCTGCACCTGTTAGTGTACTAGCTATAGGCAAATAGTGAACCCCCAAACATTTATGAAAATATAAAAATACATTTTTATAATAAAAATACCAGCAATATATTTTCATATAAAAAAGGACCAACAATACATATAGTAAAATGACCAGTAATAAGGTATAAAATTGTGTTCAAAATATTTAGATTTTGGCATTAAAAAACCCACAGAGGTTGATGTGTTGCTAAACAAAATCTCATTTTGTTCATGGGTTTTGTAAGCTATGAAGAAAAATGAATTTTTATTTTGCTCATATATGTATACTTACACAGACTATTAAACTATTTGTCCACATGTGCATATATACATGCATTCAAAGATCTCTTATTCATGTGTACACACACAGATTGATATAGACTTTCATGTTGTGTACAAGCATATATATATATATAATATATATATATATATATATATATATATATATATTTGAAGACATTTTTATGCTTATACATTCTTTTTTTTATAGATACAAATATTTAAGTAAATACTCTGTTTATAATAAACAGCATTAACACCATTTACTGACCCGAATATGACAGTTCCATGTAGGATACAGGTTCAATTCCTGTTGGAGGACACATATTATCTATGAAAATTTCTCGGACATTCAGGCCGGTAAATGTTGTTAATACTATTTATTATGAACAAAGCATTTACTTAAATATTTGTATCTATTAAAAAAAAAAAAAAAATGTATAAACATAAAAATGTCTTAAAATAATTGTCGGACTTTGTCCATTTCATATATGTATATATAATGCAGAATTCAATGATGTATAGATATATGAGCTCTTGGATAGAGTTAATGGTATTTTCTTGTAAACAAGTTTAAATTAAATGAAAATGAATTTTTCAGCTGATATTTAATAAAAACTGTTTTTCTGTCTCTAAATATATAATATATTCAAACCTTTGATCCCTGACAACCACTTTACCGGTGGTAAGAAAAATGACACAATGTCCAGCCACTGGTTGAACGATGAGTAAACACTTGTAATTATTTTTATATCTACCTTGAAACATTACATACCAATTATTTGCGAATTTTGTCTCAGGAGCTCAGTAAGAAGAGTTCAAATTGTTCAGGAATGCAGGGCTCAAAGGGTTAATTGTTTTAAAATAAACTATAATTTTCCAGAAGATCTGTATATTTATCATTCACATTTCTTTAGGTTTACTTTCATTCCCTCTTTTTCCTGATTATGATATTGGGTAATACCAACTGTATAGGATGTTTTATGCAAATGGTTATGCTAGTATTAGCTGTTTCCCTATAAGGTAACATTTGGCATTTATTGACTGAGCAGCAAGTGCTGCTTTCAGGTGAAATTTATAAAATCTTTCTCTTAAAACAATTTTTTGGGAAAATAGGTTTTCAACTCTGGTAGGTCTTTCCAGTATGAAGAGGATTTCCTTCTTAACCTTTTATTTGAAGTAGTATGAAATTTTAATGCCTTCATGATGTCATTATTTTCTCTTCTGGTAACATGTGCTATCTCTTTTAGTTGTTTCTGCTGTTAGTAATCCTCAAGTGATGTGATTTCTGTTATTTGGTTGTGTTCTTTGTAATTCTGTAGTGCCAGTCTAAAGAAGAATGATTTTTTTCAAGACCCTCTGGCTTTACTCCCACAATAATGGAAGCATCTAATAACTGATGTCAGTTGACAAAAATGGTTGCAAGATTTTGTCAACTGAGTGACCTTTGATTAAATGAAATAATTGGAAGAATATTTATACGACAATCCAAGTAGTTGATGATAGCTAAAGTTCCAGAGAAAAGTACACAACAACCATATGTAAATTATGGAGAGTTAAATTAACATTATTTTCAGAAGGAAGCTATAAGGTTTAGGAGGAATGCATAAGTTTCTATATCTTTGTCATAGACAAAGGGGAAAAACATTTTCCTGTGACATGTTTTGTCCTTTAGCACAGCATTGAATTAAAGTGATGTTTACATTGATGTAACTATACATGTGCATAATGGGAGATGCTGAAATTTTAAACTTTTAAATTTAATTTTTTTTTTCATTTGTGTTTTGGTATATAGTCTAACCAATTCTGTTTAGTTTGTTTTTGTTTATTTTATCACTTTTAATATATTAAATGTCCCTATTGGGATAATAGAAGATCTGCTAAGAAAAGGGAAATATTGTAAGAACCTGGACACAGATTTACTGTGGATGATCTAGCAATTAAAGCACTTTCTATACATTTGTATCTTAGTAAATTGCTTTCTCTTTTAATTAGAGTAGCAATATTTTAATCAAAATTATCGTCAGACTCAATAATGCTAATATATTATGTATGTTGTTTTATAAAAGATCCTTTTTGTGTTCATATATTTTATTTAATTCCTTCAAGTTTCTGATATATATTCCTTGTGACAATTATTACAGACTAGAAGGACCCATAAAAAATTTCACAGTTTTCCTATTTATATTTTCTGATGAATCTTAATTCTTCAGTTAATGACTGAATAAGCTCATGGCGAGTTCTATGACAATAACATCTGTACAAATTACCCTATCACATTGTTAAATATTTGAGCTTAACAACTTTAACAAAATAATGCAATAAAAATCATAAATATGAATGCTGATCATTATTTTAAGAAGTGGGTACAAGTGAAATGATTGGAAAGCAATATTTCCCATTTCACTGAAACAGCCATTAAACATTTTTATCTTCACTTCTTTCATTCATTTTCTCACTGAAACCAAGTAGTGTCTTTTCCCTTCTTTTCGTGTGATCAAAACATAATACTTATTCAGTTTCCATTGTTTGGTACCATGTGTGTAAAAAATGGTGATTTTTATCATGGTCACCATATCTTCTCGGCCAATTGGCCTGAGATCAAAGTGTAGTATCTGATTCTTTCTCTGCCCATATATCTTCCTTTCTTTCTTTCTTTCATTATCTGAAACCATGTAGTATCTTTTCCTCTCTTTCCACATGATTAAAATGATATAGTCCATTATTTATGAGGTATTACTGGCAGGGCATAATGGTCGTGTGAACTATTGAAGGATGGGACAAGCATAATATGATAGAGTAATCCCTTCCTTTTTAAGTTTTAGCTTATTATTATCACAGCTACAATTGAAAAGAATTTATCTAAGCTTAACATAAAATTTGTAATAACTATTTCCAAAATGGTAAAAGATTTAATTAATGCAATACAAAACAAAACGATAATAAGAAAAAACTTGAACGAGAATTCATACATATATCAATATAATTTCATATGTTATTGAGATTAATGTTTTTGATGTGGTCACACAATTAACTATGATAAGGATATTAGTCCAAAAAACTTGTGCAATAATAATAACAATGAGGAGGTGGAGGAGGATAATACATTTAAAAATTTCATAGAATTCATTTTCTACATATATGAAAGAGTGTTGAAATATTCTTGGCAAAACCTACTTTTGATAAACTGAGAAATCAATAGAGATTGGGTGGGGTGACGTCAAAAACTTTTCAGCACCTTCTAATATGTTTGTAATTATACATGCATAGACATATTTGTATGTAGGAATGCATGCATACATATACGTACGTATATATCTATATGTAACTGCATAGATATAGACACATGTACATATGTTTTTTATATAGTTGCAAGCACATGTATGCATTGGCATACCCTACCATACACAAGTCTAATGCACTTACATATATATAACTGCAGTTTCATGTTTCTGATCATCAAGCTATATATATATATATATATATATATATATATATATATATATATATATGTAGAAAGAGAGCGCAATAGAGATAAACACAAAATATGTATTCTCACATATTCCCAGGTACATACTTAACTGGATGAACACTCAGACTTTATTCCTATTTTCACTGAGGCAACCTGTTACCCTGAAATACCCTCTTCTTGAAACCCAGGTACCCCTCCAACCCTGTAACAACAGTTTGGTGCAATAAATTCTATTATGCGTGTTCTTTTACTTCTGACTTTTTACCTTTTTATTTACTCTTTTTCTATCTATACATATCTCTCTCTCTCTCTCCCCTAAAGCAGTTCAATGCTCGAATGAATATGAAATAAGAGAAATGTGGGAAATTTCACCTTTATTTTTTCTCATGACTAATATCTTTCTTCTTAAATAAAAGAGAAACATTTTTTTTCATAACAAATAAATAAACCCCAAGTCATGAGACTTTTTCTCCCTTAAAAATATTTTTCAAAATGTTCCCAAAGATAAATCAGAAAATAATAGCCTATTATGTATTTTCTTGTTTATTCATTGCGATTAAAATTTGTTGATTTTAAATTCAAATTTATTGAATCTCCCACCAAACTGGTTCAGTTCATTTAGAATAATAAATCTTTTGTAGATTTCTCATATTCTGTAATTTTTTTCTTATAAAAAATGATAAATTCCCTTGCTTATTCTGTAAAGAAATTTTAAATTTTAAATTCCTTCATCATTGCAGTTCTCAGTAAAATTATCTAAATTTAGTATTTGTTACAGTGAGAGGAAATACTGGAGATTTGTAATGTCATTGTGAGATCCATTAATATTGTTAACAGAAAGAAACTTTGAGTTAAATTATAAAAATAAACCAGTTTCTCTATAATCACATTAATTATGGCAATGTTTTATTTTATTTATTTTCTTTTTAAATTCCTATCAAAATGAACAGAGCTTAAGTTAAAGCAAATTATTAATGTATTGTTTTGCAACCAGATGCCATAAATGTTGTGTCTAGACCAAGTTGTAATTGCTTTGTTTTTGTTTTTTTTTTATGTGATATTCTTACTGCTGGTGAACAATTTAAGGAAATAATATTGTAATCTCTTTGCATACCAAAGTAAAGCTAATTGGTTTTAGAACATAACCAAAATATGTTGGAACTACACAATGTAGAAAACTACATTTTACAGTTAAGAAACTCACTTTTTACATCCAGTTTTTAACATTTGAATCACATTGTACATTTAATGAAGGAATATTTAATTCTGTATGTATTTTGGTGTATATACCTGACAGTTTTTATTTTAAAGTTTGGGAAGAAAGATTCCAAACAGTGAAGTAATTTGCCTCTGGGTAATCAGAAATTATATAAGATGATTATTCGTCAGCTAGAATTTATCTTTCTTCTGTTTAATTATTTCATTATTAATTATGAAAGACTTAATGTAAAACACAAACCATTACAGAACAATTGATATTGAACAAATTAATTAATAATATCTTTCTTTAAATTCATATAAAATTACTTACAAATAATCATCGGCTTTATGTGGTAAATAATCAAAAGTTGTTTAACATTCAGTCAGGTGTTAGAAAACAAAATAATTTGGCTGCATTAAAAGATAAGTAATTATACCTTTTTTTAATGTTAGACTCAATAAAAAGGTAGTATTAAATGAATGAAAACTTGTTTCTTTCTTCCTTTAGTAGTAATACTTCCGAAACATTTCTAAATTACGGCCCTGTTGGCTGGGGCTTTAGAATACGCCGACTGCACCTCTGTAGAGGGGTAAGACCCCCCCCCCCATGAGGCGTCCTGGGTATGACGTTAAATTACATCCAACAGCAAGGCCTCTGATCAGGAGGTTTTGAGGAGTGTGGAACCACCTCTTAATTGCTGGTGTTCCCAGGGCCACCTTGACCCGGGGTGGTAGCACCTGTTAGGGTCCCAGCTATGGGCAAATAGTGAACTCCTAGTTTTCCAAGTTTTACTCACATCCTGGGTATGACGGTAAACTACATCCGCGTCCTGGGTATGACGGTAAACTACATCTGCGTCCTGGGTATGGCGATAAACTGCATCCAACAGCAAGGTCTCAGATAATGTTTTCAGAAAAATAATGTTGCCAGCTCTAAGTTTTTGAAACAACAATGTTGCCAGCTCTATGTTTTTGAAACAATAATGTTGCCAGCTCTAAGTTTTTGAAACAATAATGTTGCCAGCTCTAAGTTTTTGAAACAATAATGTTGCCAGCTCTAAGTTTTTTTGTAAAAAAGTAATGTTGCCAGCTATACGTTTTTTTTTTGTAAAAAAGTAATGTTGCCAGCTATGCGTTTTTTTGTAAAAAAAAAAGTAATGTTGCCAGCTATGCGTTTTTTTGTAAAAAAAGTAATGTTGCCAGCTATGCGTTTTTTTGTAAAAAGAGTAATGTTGCCAGCTATATGTTTTTTTGTAAAAAAGTAATGTTGCCAGCTATATGTTTTTTTGTAAAAAAGTAATGTTGCCAGCTATACGTTTTTTTGTAGAAAAGTAATGTTGTCAGCTATACGTTTTTTTGTAGAAAAGTAATGTTGCCAGCTATGCGTTTTTTTGTAAAAGAGTAATGTTGCCAGCTATGCGTTTTTTTGTAAAAGAGTAATGTTGCCAGCTATACGTTTTTTTTGGGTTTTTTTTTTTAAAAAAGTAATGTTGCCAGCTATACGTTTTTTTTGTAAAAAGTAATGTTGCCAGCTATACGTTTTTTTTGTAAAAAAGTAATGTTGCCAGCTATACGTTTTTTTGTAAAGGAATAATGTTGCCAGCTATACGTTTTTTTTTTTGTAAATGAATAATGTTGCCAGCTATAAGTTTTTTCGTAAAAGAATAATGTTGCCAGCTATACGTTTTTGTGTAAAGGAATAATGTTGCCAGCTATACGTTTTTTTTTTAAACAATAATGTTGCCAGCTATACATTTTTTATTCCATACAAAATAGGCATTTAAAATTCATATAAACTGGATTTGGCATTAAATAACCCACAGTGGTTGATATGCCATAAAACCCAAACAAGCAAACAAAAAATTTCTAAATTACCTGATTACTTATGGGACTAGGAATAGTTTGTTTCTACCTACCAATAGTGTGTACAAGACTTTCAATATTCTCAAGGTACCTCTTTGCAATACAGATTTCATTATACTCTTCATGAAGATATTGACACTCCGAGTACTAGCTATCTCACTACCCACAGATCTACTAATTATTCTATTGCAATTTAGTAAGAATAAAAAAAAACTCAAAGTCAAGCATTTCATAATGTTGGGAGATACTTTTTACAATGACTGTTTAACTAAAAATATGTTTGAGGTTTTTCCAAGGGCATAAGATAATTTTGGTGGTTGAATTGAAATTTTTCTGTTCATTTTGTTCTTCTCTGTCTTTGCTTATCATTAGTGTGAAGTAACTGTCCTCCATGGTTAAGTGTAACTGGCAAAATGTTCAAGAAATAGAACTGACAAAGTTCACAATAAACAATCAGATAAAGAACAAGGTTAAATAATAGTAAGCAAACAACAATATATATATATATATATATATATGTATAATGAAATGGACTCTAAGTCCAAGAATTATTTTAATATATTTTTTGTTTATACATTATTTTTATAGATACAAATATTTTAAGTAAATGCTCTGATTATAATAAACAGTATTAACAACATTTACCAACCTGAATATCCAAGAAATATCACAGAAAATATGTGTCTTATACGGAACCATCATGTAGACTGATGTGCTATACCATTTAGATAGAGAGGTTAGCAAGGTTAAATTACTGTTTTTAAACTACAAACTTCCCATGATTTCTCTTGAACATTCAGGCCGATAAATGTTGTCAATACTATTTATAAGTAGAACATTTACTTAAATATTTGCATCTATAAAAATAATATATAAACAATTAATATATTAAAATAATTGTCAGACTTAGTCCATTTCATAATATATTATGTCATTTAATTATGTTAAGATACACTTCAAGCAGATATGAACATTCAAAAGAAATCATTGGAAATTTGTAGTTAAAATTAAAAAATGGTGACAATTTACTCATTGCACTGTGTGTGTGTGTGTGTATATATATATATATATATATATATATATATATAAATATGTAATGAAAAACAAATCACTTTAATGTACCATTACGATAATTTATTTCACCTAAATCCTTTTTAAAGATTTACCTGATGATCCTGAATCCTTAAAAAAGGATTTAGGTGAAATAAATTATCGTAATGGTACATTAAAGTGATTTGTTTTTCATTACATATTAGCTCTGTCCTAACATCGAGCTCTCAGGATTTCATCCTCTTTGGATTTACCAATTCGGTTTACCAAGTTCCTTATAACTTAAATATATATATATATATATATATATATATATATATATAATTATTTATTTAAAAATTATGACATAAATATGTTATAAAATCACTACAAGAATAGCCATTTTGTTTCAACACCTCCAGTGTCTTATCAAGTGATGATGTTGAATGTAGTTTTGTTTTATTCTACATTCAACATCATCGCTTGATATTCTTGTAGCGATTTTATAACATATTTGTTATAATTTTTAAATAAATAATTATATCTGCTCTACTATGTATTGAGCACTGTTTTAAGAATAGTAATTGTTGGCTATTGGAATTTATTCTGTATACACCAATCCTATACTTGGTATATATAAATATATATATATATATATATATATATATATATATAAAGAGATACACAAGTATGTAAAGATGAATATATTTGAGATTTTAAAATCAAGCTTTTTACTAATTTGTTTTCTAAGATTTCTATTAGACTCGTACAAGACTGAAAAGTAGGTAAAAAACTCTTGTTGTTTATAACAAACCAGAAAGTGAAATCTTAGAATCAAAGTTAAATTCTTGTCACTGATTTTAATATCACTTTTTTTATTCTTAAAAATTTGACCAAGCATGGATTTCAAATTCCATGTGTTTCATTTCATAATAAGTCCTTATGATTTCTGTTTTATGAAACATATGTCAAACTCCTTGATAATCCGGCCTATATTTTTGTGATGAGGTATTGTAATTATTTACAGTATTTACATTGTTCAGATTATTGTCGGAGGTTGTAACGTTGTGAATATGACAACAAAGATGAGGACAGTAATCTGAACAATGTAAATACTGTAAATGAAAAAAAGAGTCCATTATAAAATATTGTGCAACTTCTATTCACTCTAATATCTGACATTTGTAAACACAAAATCATATAATAAGCATCATTGGTGATTAACACTTATTAAGGCACACTGAATTGTGGAAATAAGAAATTGAAAAGCATGAATTTAGTATTTCATGAATTGACCCTGGAATTTTTAATATGTGATAAAGATGCTTTGTTGTAAGATGCATCATTTGCTCTGAGTTACATAATCTGTTGGTCTTTCACCTTTTGCCTTTTCTGAATAGACATTTTCCAGATCAAGGGTCAAAACATCAGTTCTACAACACTTGATATTTTTCACATAGGTCAGATGAGACATAAAATGGGCATCATGTTTAGTCATAGCTTTTGCAATGGAATCCATGTCTTCACAGCTTCTATAAAATCATGGGGACATTCATAACCTTAGTGTGAAAAGAAAATATAAATCATATTTATGATTTATGTTGATTCTCAATAGTGACAAGCCAATAGATTTTTATTCAGGCACACATTAATTGAAGGCAGCAAGGATAGATTTGATTGAATAACAATAGCAATAATAATATGATGACTGGGAATATCTATTTCCTTATTTTCTTTACTCGGGTTGCACTGTCCATGTTCCATGTAAGCATAACTTTTAACATATTTATATACTTACACATACCCACACTAAACATACACATGTTTATGCAATTTGAGATATATGTATATACATATGTATACACCTGTATAAGAATATATTTTTAACAGAAATTCACACACATCTTTCTGTTTGTGTCTCTGTGTATTTTGAAATGCATGATTATGTAAATAATACATACATGAATTTGTGTAGAAATACTAATGTGTATATCAGTGTCTTAATATATATATATATATATATATATATATATAATGACTTGCATAAGTATTCAACCCAAACCACTGTTGAATTTCCCATCCCCCACTCTTGATTTTTTTCTACATTTTTTAATATACAACCACAAATTTAAATGAATATATTTAATGGCATTTTATGTAGTAGACTAACCCAAAGTAATGCATCATTTTCAAGTTTAGGGGGAAAATATTATATAGTTTTCAAAATTATTTACAAATAGAAATCTGAAGAGTGTTGAGTGTATATGTATTCACCTACTCCTTTTACTGTGAAACCACTAAATGAAATCTAGTGCAACCAACTGCATTCAGAAGTCACGTAATTATTAAATAGAGTTCACCTGATAATGATTTCTTTTGAATAAAGGAAAGAATGGAAAAATAGTTATGATCCTTGAATCTGCATTCTCCATTTAACTACACTGGTTCTGGGAAAGCCTCGGAGATTTTTTAGAGAATATTACTGAATAAATGAAGGCCAAGGAGCTTGCCAGACAGGTCAGGAATAAAGTTGTGGAGATTTATAAAGCAGGGTTAGGTTTTAAAAATTACATCATGTTTTGAACATTTCATGGAATACTATTAAATCCATTAAATGAAAATGGAAAGAGTATGGTACAATTGCAAACATATCATCACAAGGTTGTCCATGCTAAGGAGAGAATTAATCAGAAAAGCAACCAAGAGGCTCAGGGTAAAGTCTTGGGGAGTTACAAAGATCCACAGCTCGGGTAGGAAAATCTGTTCACAGGGCAACTATTAGTTTTGCCCTCCCACAAATCTGGTCTTTATGGAAAAGTGGTAAGAAGAAAGTTATTGTTAAAAGAAGCCTATAAGAAGTGTCATTTGTTGCTTTCCATGTGGGCGATAAAGCAAACATGTGGAAGAAAATGCTCTGGTTAGGTGAGACCAAAATTGAACTTTGCAGTCTTAATGCAAATTGCTATATGTGACAAAAACCTAACATTGGACATTACCCTGAGCACACCATCACATGGTGGTGACAGCATCATGCTATGGGGGATGCTTTTCTTCAGCAGGGACAGAGAAGTTTTTCAGAATTGATGGGAAAATAGATGGAGCCAAATACAGGTTGATCCTGAATGAAAACCTGTTGGTCTACAAAAGACTGGAGTGGATATTCAACATTCAGCAAGAGTACAACCCTAAATAGACAGCCAAAGCAACAATAGAGAATAGTTTAGATGAAAGCATATTAATGTGTTAGAAGGACACAATCAAAGATAAGATCTAAATTCAATTGGGACTTTGTGGCAAAACTTGAAAATTAGTGTTCACAGACAGTCTATGTCTAATATTAAGGAGTTTGAGCTATTTTGCAAAGATGAATCAGCAAACTAGTCTAGTCTAGATGTGCAGAGTTGGTAGAGACATACCCAAAAAAACTTGTAGCTGTAAATGCAGAAAAAAATAAAGCAAACGGTCACAAATTCACAGTCACACATCCAAATAGTCAAACATCCAAATAGTCACAAATCCACTCTCTCAGCAATCAGTTTCATTATACATCTCTTGTTCACAGCCATTGAAGGTTATTTGATCAGCTCTATAGGCATCACATCTGGGCTATTCCATTTCCTGTGGATTTCTTTTGTACATTCACCACTGCCTCTGATTTCTTGATCACAAAGATAGCAACCAAAGGGTGGGATTTTTAATCATAAGGGCGGGTGTGGTATTCAACACTTCCGTAGAAGACCGCCTTATTCCTAGCCTCCTTTGGTACTTGTTTCTCCCTTGAAGAATGGTACAAATTTCTTCTGATGAGTCATCTGACATTCTAGGACTAGTGGGTAAGTTGTGGGAGGTGGGTGTTGAATGAGCATTGGCTTACGCTGGAATAGCATCTTTGTTGTGAGAAAAACACTCATTGTTGCTGTTCATTGACAAAGTTGTTCCAAAAACAAGATCGGGATCTTTTATGTGGTGAGAGGGTCCCATACTTACTAATTACACCCATGCTGTACAATGTTTTGAAATTGGTAGTACATTGGCTGTTGGGGGTGGGGCTTCACCCAGGTGGGATCTCCAATGATGCACGGTCCAGGTGTGAGTATGTTGTAAATGACCTTTATTCAGACTCAGTATGTGTAGATAGCACTGACTGGTGCAGTTGGGCTTGAAATGTTGTCCTTTGCATCATATTGTACCAGTACATTGCTTCCTGGTCACAATTCTCTTCACATCCTGGTGGCACCTCTCAGCTATGCCATTCTCTGATAGCATGTATGTACATCACAGCCAATGGTGAACCACATGCCTACTGCAGAAATGGGTGTGTCATTGTCTGTAACCTTGCTTATAGAATATTACTTCTGATTGGTGAATGACACTTGAGGAGTCTTGTTGAAGCAGTGATCACCAGACTTCACTTCAGGTGGAGCCACAGTCAGTAAGAGTGAGGAAATGTTTGCCTGTGTGACATCCATACCTACTCAACTCCAGATGTCACGCATACCTAACCGACTGTGTTGCCATCTTACAGAGAAGGGCGTTTATTGACTGACACATTTTACGCTTTTTGACCAAGGTCCTAAAAAGCACTTTTTTGATATAGATTGGCTGGCCCAATGCACAATGTACCAAATTTGCTTCATCCCAACATGACAACTCTGGTGGTGGATGGCAATTATCTGGCTAGGAGTTAAGGCTTCTGAAAATTGCATAAAACAGACAGTCACCACTCAGTGTTGACTTCTCGTATGTAGGTATTTATTTAGAAAAATAGTATGACAAATTGGAAAACTTTCTGTGATGCATTTCATCCATTAGGATTTTATCAGACTGGGCTTTGTTGATTTTGCCACATCTACACATGTGCACAAAATTACACACACTGGTAGTTTTGAAATTTTTCAAAGAATATTTTTGAAAGAATATTTTTTTCAACCTAGTCAAATTCATCTGTATTCTTTTTCTTTTTCTCTCCATCACCTTTGTCTAGACTATCCAACATTGTGACAACAGAAAAATCTAACAAGGATGGCGATATATTTTAAGAGCCTGGATGCAAATTTACCGTGGCTGAACTAGTGATTAAGACACTTTCCAGACATTTTTGTGGATTATTTTCTCTTTTAATCAAAATAGTATTGCCTATGTCAAAATTGTAGCCGGATTTGTTACAGTGAACAACCAATGCATTTTATGTGTTGTTTTAAGGACATTTTAAAAACAACACACAAAACGTTCTTACAATATATCACCATCCTTGGTAGATTTTCTGTTGTCACAAATGGGATAGTCAGGGACAAAGGTGATGGAGAGAAAAAGAATATTGATGAATTTGGCTAGGTTAAAAATATTCTTTCAAAATATTCTTTGAAAAATTTTGAAACTACCAGCATCTCTTGTTTTGTGTACATGTGTAGATGTGTCAACATCAACAAAGCCCAGTCCAATGATATCCTAACGAATGAAATGCATCACAAAAACTTCTTTCCAATTTGTCATACTATTTTTCTAAATACTGTTTGTTGATATATAAAACAAAACAAAATTATATATCATTATATCATAGGTATTTATTGATGACTTAATATTATTCTTAAGATAAAATTATTATAGTAATAAATTAGAAAACTTTTGTTAGATTTTTAATTTCACCTTGAACTTAGATTGATATACAAAAGTAAATGTACATATATATATTTCTATAAATCACTCATGCACCTGGGTGTATATCATTGTGTGCAATTCTATGCTGATATATACATTAGCAGTATGCTTGTATATGTAGTTATGCATATATATGTGATTGATTTGGGGGTTGTTTTTTTTTACAGTTTACCATCTCTTTAGAGGTTATTTAAAACTGTATCATATTTTGGATTTTAAGATTATTACATTAACATTTTTTGACAATAACAATGATTTTCCCAGATACACATCCTACTATTCAACTCATACCTGGGGGTAGGAGATATATTCATTCCTTTCCTAAGGGGGTATTTGCATGTAACTGAATGTAACAAATGTACTTGGAATTCAAATTTGGTTCTTCAATTTTGCATTCTGGGCTGCTATCTATCACATCCATGTAATATATGAGAATGAATATATATTTTATAATTTTGTATGCAAATTAAATTTAGCCTCTGTAAATGTTTGTTGCTTTGCAATTATATACATTTTATCTACATGTATATAGTTTATCTACATGTATATAGTTGTAAGTTGGTTTGTATGTATTGTTTTGTTTTTCTATATGCTAATTAAAGCAATAACTGTAAGGAATTGATTCTCATTTCAACTTAATTTGTTCAGGTTCATAAAGATTATGACTGAGGACAATTATTGTTAAATGTGAAAAAACTAATATCAATTCATATGTATACTTCTAATTAAATGATTTAATTACCATGTGCTTTTCTTAGGACACACACACATATGTGTGTGTATATATATATATATATATATACACACATTTTTTTTTTCTCACTAGTAGCACAACTCAGAGTTTCATGTGCAATGTAGTCATCATGTGCTGAATTCAGAACCTGAAGATTGCACTGTGCATGAAACTCTGAGTCATGCTATCCGTGCTGGGAAAAATGTATATTTATTAACACTTCCGCTGCTAACTACGGAGATCTTCGTTTTTCTTATCTTGCTCCAGCTGGCTAAGTACGGAAACCTACGTTTTTTGCATACCGCTGTTATGAGTGTCCCGTTGCGCCATCTATCGAAAATCACAAAGGGCAATGCTTCAAAAGATATTGTGTGTATACCCATTACTGATCTAGTAAGTCATTCCCAGGTATATCCATGAAAATGGAATGCTGTAAAACACACTGGTGCCAGTTTTCTGTGTAATAAAATATGTAGGTTGAAATTTGGCATTTTCTTTAAAAATCGCTGGCCAGATGGGGGCAGCACTGGGCAAATGAGTAGCAGTGAAAGTGTTAATATATACTTTATAGCTTTGTTATATTACACCAAGCACTATTTTATTAATACCAACACTCAGTATGTGATATTTTATATACACATGTGTTTGTGTATAGTATTATGTTGGTTGTTGACAAGAAGTTGCATTGTAGTTGAGCATCTTGGGAATTATGTGTCGTGCAGCTCATCCCGCAGCTCTACATGTCAAGTCTTCAGTGATTGGCTTTTATCTGTAATTAAACATAGTGTAATTATTTATATTTTATAAAATGTATGTAAAATTGTACACTGTGTGACAAAAAAGGAAAACAAAGATATTCAACATAACTTCTACACATGCTCAACTAAGAAAACAATAAAAGGTTATTAAATAAAACAACTTTGAGGAGAGTTTCAGTGTAGTTGCATTGTAACCTTGTTAGCTAATTATATGCCTAGATCCGGTGATTTACATTTATGTTGACTATCACATTCAGCATGATGGCCTTCAGTAAGCCCTTCGTATTGATGGGTGGATGGTTGGTCCTTCTCTCTCTCTCTACAATGACCCCCAAATTTAATAGTAAAAGGGATTCACATCAGGATACACTCTGCTTCTAGATATGAAGTATTTTCCTGTAATATGAGATTTTTACCTGATGTTCTCATGCTCCACATCTCTGAACGTACACTCTATTACCTCTAGCCACTTGGTGACAGCTCTCCTTGACTTTCTCGGACTATAGTTGATGATATCATGAACCTATTGGATGCAGTTGGCCATCCTTACAATGTCTAATTGCTTATAATATTTCTTTCTCTTGGTGGCAGACACCATGTCATTGCCATTTTAAACTCACCTTCACTACAATGAACCTGGCCATATTTAAAAAGCTATAATTGATCATTAATGTCATGAATATTGCATACCTTTTTGATTCTTGTTTAATATTGGAAGTTTTTTTTCTGTTCATACTTTTGTGATGACTGAAAAAGAAATAAGTATATTTTTGCACAGGGATATGTGCTTTTTAACTTATTTCTTATCATATATTAAAACAAAATATAAAATAAAAACATTGTTGAAACTATTTACTCATTAAAATATATCTGTTTCTGAATAAAATATTCTGTTGTCGAAATTAATGATGTTTTATAAGATTTTCAGGTACAAAATATTAATACTTTTTGAATAGATTGTTTAGGGCTCCAACCCTAGAACAGCCAACATAGAGCTAGCTATGAGAAAAAAGCATGGAGAAGTCAGAATGAATTTAGCAATATACATTCTCTTTGTTTCTTCTTGATAATCATAGTTGAGCTGAGCTTCATTGGGAATTAACCCTTTCAGCCCTGACCACTGCTTTACCAATGATTTTTATATCTACTGTGGAACATTACATACCAATTATTTGTGAATTTTGACTCAAGAGCTCAGGAAGAAGGGTTAAAATTGTTCAGGAATCCAGGGCTCAAAGGGTTAGAGTAACTTGAATTAAAAAAAAAAAACAATTAAATTTGTGTCCAGTCTCCATGGTTAAGATATTCATAACACTTTAGTAGTTCTTCTGAATATACACAATACTACAAAAGCTACTTTTTGTAACATACTTTGAAAAGAATAAAGGTTTGATATAAAGAGAGAAGCTGGTAAAATAAGTAGGAGAAATTTTAGCATACTAGCAACAGGTTATTGCTACTCTAACAGGTGTAGAGAAAAAGTCAATGACTCCTGTTACAGAATAACAATAATTGTTGCATACATTGAAATAGACTGCTAAATGTTCTGTAAACATCTGAGATTAAATATTTTTGTTATTGCACAAATCATTTGAACTAGTGTTCTCATTTTTGTTGCTTACAGTATTTCAGCTGATATATTATTTAAGACATTCTCACTTGGATGTTGCAGCTGATTTGTTGTCTATTAGTTTTTTCTTTAACAGAAATAACTCCAACCTGTTTTCTTTCTCATATATGCCATGTCATAAATAAAATGAAGGTAGTCATGGTTCTCCACAATTTTCTGTCTAGCGATACTTCTTTCATTATGACATTTCTTTCTTTCATAGCATTTGTTTCACAATCTAATTAAACTTATTAAATATGAGGTCTGATGAAAAAGTATCAGGACTGGTGCTATAAAAAGAAAACTACAACACATATCAATTTGGCATTTAATCTCCTTTGAAGCATTCTCCTTCTGAAGCCACACACTTTATCCAGTGTCATTTCCATTGAGGAAGCATTCCTGGAACTCCTTTTTTAGAATAGCAAGTCATATTCTCTTGGATTTGCTCGAATCTTTTTAAATGGGATTTGATTTTTGAAGAGGAAAAAGTTGCAAGAGGCAAGATTTGGTGACTATAGTGGTTTTTGGACATGAGGCAGGGTATTTTTTCTTGACCAAAAACTGCTGCACAAGATATGGTCACTTATGGAAGTTCTGTGGTGTGGTGAGGTAAGCAAACTCTACACACTTTTCTTCCAAGTACTGCTATAAATAATGTAAACAAACATGAACATTATAACTTAGTGTGTATGCATGACAGAGTTCAAGGTCAGTCTGTGCCAAGTGGCTTTACCCTGTAAATTTTAACTCCATTACCACAGCAAAAGTCCTGATACTTTTTGACCAGACCTCATACATTCATCATTGCTTTCCTATCAGCTTCAAACCTTCCATTCTCATTGCATCCCAACAATGTGCGCTGTCACTTTCTGATTGTCAGCAACAATTTTTCCTATGATATGTCTTGAATGATTTCCACCAAAGAATTCAATTTCTGTCTCATCAGACCATAATATTTTGTTCTAGAATGAAGAAAGCTCCTTGAAATCGTTATGAGCAAAGATTAAACTTGACTACATGACTGGCCTTTAGAAGACTGTTTTTATGCTAAGAGTCCAAGATTGCAGTCCTACATACTGAAGTGTGTGGCTGTGTGCAGGTGCTGCTACCCTAAAAAAAATCTGAGTATTTAAAGGGTAAAGGAAGTAAATACTAGGAAATGGGGATCTTTATTTCTAGGTGGAATGATTTCAAGAGATGTGCAAAATATCTGGCATGACATGGGAAACACTAGGTAAATTGACGGCTGAAGAGATTTTGATCAAATTCCCTGAATTATCTTAGGTTCTTTCTTGAATCCTTATTGACCTCTTACTCTCTTTATTCCTCATCTTGCTTTTTCCATTAATCTTTCTGTTGTCAAGCAATGTTGCTAATTTCAGTAATGTGCTCATCATATAGGTGGCAATATGCTTTTATTGTACATTCTATGTTTTACACATAATGGCAGAGGAATTTTCATTATGTCAATTTTTTCCAAATAAATTGTTGTACATCAGTTTTTTTTTTCTTCAGTAAAAAGGAAACTTTCAAATTAACAGCAAAATAAGTCATTTCAATGAAAAAAGGGAAGTGGCAAAAATGGATAAGTGAAATTCTTGACCTACAAGAAGCCGCATATAATAAGAAATGCAATAGAATATATAACGGCAAAAAGTTGAATGACTGAATGTGCACAGATGGAAAAACTGGAGAACACAGATGCAGATGGAATTCAGGTAACGGTCCAAAGAAATAGCAGAATAGAAAACATGCTCTTTGCTAGGATGTATAAAGAAAGAAGAATCCTTATTAGAAAAGGAAAGATGCTGCAATGATGGAAAGCAGAAAAAATAAAAAAGAGAAACTTTCAAATCAGCGTCAAAATAAGTCATCTCAAGAAAGAAAAAAAAAAAGGTAAAATAGATGACAAGTGCAATTCTTCACCTAGCAGAAACTGCAGATTATAATAAGAAAAGCTATTAAGTATATAATGCTAACACAAAACTATGAGATAAGTGTTAAAAGACAAATTACTGAATGTGCAGAGATGGAAAAACTGAAGAACGCAGATGCAGTTGGAATGCAGGACTAAATAAATAGCAGGATAGAAAAAATGCTCTTAGTTTGGATGTATAAAGAAAGAAGAATCCTTATTAGAAAAGGAAAGATGCTGCAATGATAGAAAGAATATTTGGCAGAACATTTTCATAATAGCAGGGCATAGAAATAGTGATACTAAAATTTGTTGTTGAAACATCAAAAGAAACAATGAGATTGGCATAGAGATATTGACAAATTTAAGATTGAAAATGTTACTAAAATGGTAATTGAAATATTCAATAATGACAAAATAATTGTAATCAAAATTATATATTCAGACTGTTGTCCTCATGTTTATTGCTATATTCATGTTGTTTCAGCTATTGTAATCTCAGGCCTTCTTCAGATGATATATGTTGCAATTTAAAACCATGCCCTTTATTTACTTCATGGGGTAGAGTATTCTAATTCCACATGCCATGTCTTTTTTGGCTATCTCAGTTTCAGTTATTTCTCTTAGTAACTCAACTCTCCAATTTTTTTGTCTCCTCTACTGTGGCTAGGTATTGAACTCACAACTCTTTGGGTCAAATCAGTCTTTGAATTACTCAACCAACACTGGGCCATATGTCCTTGGTTTTACATATATATATATATATATATATATATATATATATATATATATATATATATATATATATATATATATATATATATATATATATATAATTATTTATTTAAAAATATGATTCCATCACTATATAAGAGTTCTCATGTTTCAAAACATGAGCTGAAAACTTCAATATAATTATTTGAATTAAATTGAATTAAAGTACGAAGCTCTGTTCCATCTTCAAGCAAAATTTTTTGGGGAATAACTAATTCCTGAAATTTACGTGTTTTATAAGCATATTCATTATTAAAATTAAAATTACTATGGTAATGGCTAGAGCAATTATTTAAAAAAAAGGGGGCATGAGGGTTAATAATTTGTATCAATATCTCAGTTACATTCAAAGAGGTCAAGTCAGGGTAAGGTTGGGGTGTCTAAATTTAAAGCGGAAGATGACATCGTCTAGTCTGGTTAAGCGTCTATGGAGATTTATTTATTTTTTATTTTATTTTTTATTTTTTTCGTGAAAGGGTTTTGTGTATATAAAAAAATTGTCATAATTCGCTAACATTTGTTTTTTTGACAACTTCATAAAGGGTTTTTTTTTATTGGGTAGGGCATTTAAACTTTTTATTTAGACTATGGAGTTTAAAATTTGTATTTATTATTTTATTGTTTGTTTTTTATGCTAATTATTCAATGTGAAAATTTGATGATGTCAGCAAAAAAACTGTTAACTCATGTCTATTGTTTAATAAATTTTTATTATTTAGAAACTTAATAATCTGTAGTTTTTCATGTAGGCATAAAGGGCATGGGTCATCCCAAATTTTACAAGTTCTAGTTTTGTTTATAATTTTCCATTTTAATTTTGGTCTTTTATTCATTTCCTTCAAATGCCAATAATATTTAGATAGAGATGTCTGATTTTTTTTTATTTATATTGTTGAAAGAGCACTTATGCTGCCTCCATCTGGCTTTAAATTCATTCTTCGTAGACCCAATGTATATCATATTAGTATTAGGACTCTCAATGGATGAGATAGTACATTGGTATACCACAGATTTTACGTGGCATATATTTTCCAATGGGCAGTCTTCTGGGTTTCTACAATTACATAATTTTTCACTATTTTTGTCTAATTTAAGTGTAGGATTTTTATTAATACTATTCTGGCATGGGAGTTTATTCAGGATTTTATTATTGTGTTTTTTTATAATACTTTCTAGATTTTCAGTGCAACTGTAACTTAATTTTCGGGTGTTTTTATTAAATATTTTACTAAGTCTACTATTAGTAGGAAAGTGTTTTTCAATTAAAGCTAGGAATTTATGTCCTAGCTTAATACTAACCATTTGGTTGAATGGAGGGGTATACCAAATGATTTTTCTTTTCCTGTTTTTCTTTTGGTTAGTACAATTGTTTCTATAATTGATGTTAGCATTTTTGTATCCACTATTTTTTAGGGCTGCGTTATAAAAATTACTGTGTTATTAGAATATTTCTTTATTAGTGGAGTTAATGCTGATTCTATTCTCTATTGATGAGGGTATATGCTTAAATATGGATGGAGGGTGGTTTGACTTAGGGTGTATATATAGGGTGTGTGTGTATATATATATATGTGTGTGTGTGTGTATATGTATGTATGTATGTATGGTTCACATTTGATCACTGAATTTAAGTAAAGTCAACCTGGTTGTGAACACTGGGTACAAAACCAATTGGGCACAAAGATAGCAATTTCATTCCATAAAAAAAAACTTACTTGCTATGGGAACTACAGCAGCAACACCTAGTGTTGTTGAGAACTGTAACCCTCTACCATACTCCTCAGTGGAGTCTGAGACTAAATGAAAGGAGATATATACACACACACACATCTTTTATGTTATCTCATGAATAATCATGAAAAAAGATTCACTGTCTCTGAAAAAATAGATTTGTGCATCCTTTATTTTTTCTTCTAATTAAATCAAGTAGCAATCCAATCAGCAGCAATAAGCAAGAACAGTTAATTGACTGCTGTATATAATTGTTGTATAATATTACATATAATCAATGCAACAATCAGATAATGCAAGATGAATTTGTTTGAGATACTGAATCTTCTTAGAACAATGAAAATTTCTCTTTGTGGATTTTTTATTTCTTATCAAGATGTACAGATCTGGAGAATGAGAATTAAATGAAAGAAATTCAAAACTCCTGTTGAACTGAAACAAAATCTACATTCACTCTAAAAGAAGCACCAATTGCTTCTTTTGTACAAAAACTCATATTCTTATATAAATAGATATATTGAAAATAATTTTCACCTAATCTATCGGGTCATCCCATAAGTTCTGTCCGAATTTTGAATAAAGAAAACAAGTGACTAAATGTTATATTTAATTACAGATTCAATCAACAATGTATTTTCCCTGATTATCTATGACTTCCTTCCATCTATTAACAAGCTTACTAATTCCATTACTGTAAAATTCTTTTGGCTTTGATTCAAAGAACTCACAAATGTCAGTTTTAACCTCTTCCTGTGTTACAAAAGCTGTTTCTTCCAAATGATTCTGTAAGCTACGAAACAAATGGTAGTCTGAAGGAGCAAGATCGGGAGAATAAGGTGGATGAGGAATTTTCTCCCAACCAAGTTCTTTGATCTTTTGTGACGTGATTCTTACTGTGTGGGGTTGCGCATTGTCCTGATGAAACATCACCTCTTTTCGATTCACTAGAGCAGGTCTTTTTTTCCTCAAAGCTTGGTTCAAATGCTCTAATTGCTGACAGTATATTTGAGCATTAATTGTTGCATTAGTTGGTAAGAATTCAAAGTGGATTATTCCTTGGCGATCCCACCAGATTGAAAGAAGAACCTTTTGCCCATGAAATTCTCTTCTCAGCTGTGGCTGGGGTCCTTCCCCTTTACCAAGCCACTGTCTATGAGGATTAACATTTCAATAAAAGATCCATTTTTCATCGTCAGTCACAAGTCTATCCAAAAAAGGTGAAACAAGTTGGCGAGAATGGAGAGAAGAGCAGATATCAACTTGGGATTTGAGGTTGTTTTCAGACAATTCATAAGGTACCCATTTTCCAAGTTTAGGAACTTTTCCAAGTTGTTGAAGATGATGATGAACAGTTGTATGGTTTGAACTGAGAACCACTGCCAATTCCTCAACTGATAAAGCAGGATTTTCTTCAAGGGCTGCTTCAAGAAGCTTTTCATCAAACTCAACTGGACGTGCGGTTTGATCTTTAACTTCAAGGGTGAAATCTCCACCTCTGAATTTTGCAAAACCTTCTTCTGCAAGTTCTTTCATTCACACATTCCTCTCCCTAAACTGAGTGAATGTTTCTAGCCACTTCAGCTGCTGAGTTTCCTTTCTTGAACTTATAAAGCATTATGTGCTTCAAATGATTCTTGGGTACTTCCATGTTAGCAGGGTTTTAATCAAACAAAATTCAATTTTATTGTTCTCTGAAATAAAATTTGATCAGTTTAAATGCATCTAAACATAAAAATAATGTTCATCTCCATTAGGCATTATAAAATACTCTTTAAATTTTGTTCATTTTAACAAAAAGTTAAAATTCAGACAGAACTTATGGGATGACCTGATATGTCTGGTCCTCACCAAGATGACACTTCTTCGAAAACTACAAAATCACAAACAAAAGAACTGTACCAAATAACAGAATCCACATCATTTGGACGACTATCAATAGCTGCAATAGCTAAAATGGATATCATGTGCAACTCAAAAAGAAAATAATGACATAATTAAGGTGATGATATTTCACACTACTACAAATAAAAGGTTAGAAAGGAAACCCCCATCAATGATGTAAAGAGCAATAAAAACTACTAGACTTGAGAAAAAAAAGATTCTATAAATTTCAACTAAAGGTATTACTGGCTGCTCAGTCAATGAATGCCAAATGTTTCCTTATAAGGAAACAGCTAATATTACCATTGTTTTTATTAATATTAAATGATTATTTTATCAGTTCTGCACATATTTTTCAATACCAACAGCAGTTTTGGCATTTCTTAAAAGAATGAGTATGTGTGTGTGTTTGTGTATATATATATATATATATAAATATATATATATAACCTATTGCAGTGTAATTCTGACATATTACTAAATTCAGAGAAGACATTTTTTTTTTCCTTTGACAACTTCTGCTGAAATTTATCACGTATGTCCTATATTTTTGCAATTGAAATTTCAATCTTGATTTGAAAACAAAGCAACTTCTCATCAATTCTGTTCATATTCAAATAGCAATCACATAAGTTCACTAGGCAATTTGCCCTTGCATACTTTGGTCCATCTGACAGTTACACATTGTCTATTCTGATTTCCATATTACTCTACCCACATCTCACATTGATTCAAGGGTCTTTTACTTGCAGCCTTTTCATTCTTTTTTAAACATTTTTTTCTCACAGTTTAAATTATTTCCTTTACAGACTCTGTCATAAATTTTAGCATGTTCCAAACCTTTTTATTCCCCTGACATAGATACTTTTCTAGAACCCCTGCCCCCATCAAGTCTCATAATTCAACTATAGATAAGACTTAAAAACATTGACATGAGTCTGATATTGTGGCCTACCAACACTGTGTCAAATAACAGCTGAATTTATTTACATTGTTTATATCATAACTTTTAGTGAACTCTGTAAAAAAAAAAAACAACCTAAAAACGGATTTTTATGGCTAAAAAAAAAGAAAACTTTGTTGAAATATTGCCTTAAAAAACCTGGCTTTCAATACTTTTTTCTTTTTCATGTGTTTGGCTTGGTGTTGAAGCATTGAACTAGATCATCAAATTCAAGTTTTTTTTTTTTTTTTTGATCCGCTTAATAAAAGATAGTCAGTATTAGAATGAATAGAAAAAACTTTATGAGTATATATAAAAATATGTTACCCCAGGGATCTTTAGATGAAATAGTGTGAGAAAAATGAAGTGGTCCTGGCTCAGTTAAGACTTTCGTTGTTTTTACAGAATAAGAAAAATGTCCATAAAATAAGTAAATCATTATCCATAATAATGAACAAGGGGACTTTTTTTTCTCTCTGTTTCTTTTTGTTTTTTTGGGGGTTTTTTTTTTTCAATTTAAAATTTCTGTTACACAAAAAAAAAACACACATACACACATAAAATTAGATTCAATCTTAATTTGTAGACAAAAATAAGTACTGGCAACTAGCCTCTTGTACCAACATTCTGCTGCTTCAACTGTATCATAAAATTAAGTTGAAAATACTAAGCTAGCTGTAGTGCAGAGATTCTACTCTGATCCTAGTTAGAGTGCACATATGATCCTTGGGGTGACACTTTGAAGCAGAGGTAGAGGTATACTGATGCATATGTAAAATATCTTGTTAACTTTGACACATAATGTCCTAGTAAAATGATAGTGAGAAATTAACTCAATTAAAAAGTATACCTAATTGTTTTATGTTTATATTAGAACCCAATATCCTTTGATAATGGTGTAGTAGACTGATGGCTAACAGCAATATAAATTGGCAAGTGGAGTTCAATTTCAAGATGAGTTCATTTATGTTCACTTTGTACTAATGCTTTTGGAAAAGTCATGAATCTCTTTCTTATTTCTTATGGATGAATAGACTGGGATCTCTAGCCTTGACTGGTAACCAGGCTAAGAAGACCACTCTTAATTCAAAACTGCAGAGAAATCAATGAAAAATCACTATCTTTCCCAAGAATAATCATACTGAGAGCCATGATTACCTATGTACCCCCAAAAAGATCATTAAATTGAGTGTAATGAAAATGTTTGTAATAGAAAAAAATTTTTTTTTAATTTCAATAAAGAGGATATTGGTTGTTCTCTTTCTTTGCGTATAATCCCTTGATAATTGGATAAGAGGGTAGCATCAATTGATGAAAGGACAGTTTAAGTCTTATCATCTTGATAATAAAAAAAGGATTATCTTCAGCATGAATCAGAAATAGTAAAAGAAAATCAATATTTCTGACTGATAATAGATACTTGTATTCATGTTTTATTTCTTGAAAGAAATTGATATTTTGGTATGTAGTAGGAATGACAGGAATATGTTAAATTTATATTTTTAAAATCACCAGCAAGTAAGTTTTACAAACCAATGTTTGTGACTATCAGTGCATGGCCTTTTATTGTAGCCCAGTGCTTTGGCCAATTAATAATTTGCTTTAAAATCACCTTATGGAAAAAAATCTGATTTTATAGATATATATTCCAACTAGTTTTCCCATCACTCAATCATAGCTTCCCAAGGTTACGTCCCATTTCCTCTCTTCCTTTCTTTAACAATGCTCTTTTGTTGTTAAATAGTAGTGATTTTTGGTAGATCTTTATACTTTTTATTTAGTCTGTTTTGATTTTTCTGTGATACTTTGTTAGGCAAAAATCTTTATCTAATATAGATTCAATAAAGGAGAGAGAGAAATCTTTAATATCATGTTGGATGAATGCATAGTTATGCATAGCTTTTTTTTTATATTAACTGGGCCAATCTGTTACTCTGATCTTTTGTGCTTTTTATTTGATTTAGATCCAGAGTTAATTTTTATTCTTTTATAATTTTACTTCATTTTTTAAGTTTGCCTTTTGTCTGCAACTTGGGTAAACTCTGAAGTTTTCCTTTTGATTATTTATTGTGATGAATGCTTACAATTTGGTGAGGGAGTTTATGCAATCATATAGGTAGAGTTTTTCTTTGATTTATTTCATTTTCAGATTATTTTCCTGTTCTTTTACTTTAAGGCTCTCCTGGATAAGTTGGTTTCCTTAACCTTTTACTTGTGTTCTTGAGGTTTTACTATGTGTGTGCTTCTAGTTTTATCAGCAGAGATGAAGACATTTGATGATTTCTTTTTTTTTTTGTTATTTTGTTTATGTACTTTTTTTACCTTTCTTTGGAATTTGAAAAAGAACTGTGAAAGGAGGGTCCCCTCCTTCCTTCACTTCCATGAATTCCCAAGTGGACAATATATAGAGCCTTCTAAATGAATAGTGACACATGGTCTGACAATTGTTTGAGGTATGAAGCTGACAGTTACCAGACAATGTTGATTCCTATGTCCACACTCTCTATATGTATGCATTACTATCTCTCTATCCAGCTGTCTACTCATAATTGATAAATGGATCAAAAGTCAGAATATTTGTATTTTGTATCTTATTTTGAGAAAGCTAATGAAAGAATTAAATTAACATGAAAACTATGTGTGTTCTTTCTCCTGTTCATGATCAAAATCTATAAAAAGGATATGAATTTGGTCGGTTGTAGGATACTAACTCAATATTTATTGACAGGAGTTGTGAGATTCATAAAACTCATTAACCATAACTTGTGAGGAAGCTAAAGACTAATAATATATAATTTCAAATGGTTATCTTCATCGTTTTTATTTCAACAGCTGATACCATTTTTTTGACTTTGTCAGGTGTCTGTTGTAAGCACTAAAGATAATACCTGAAGAAGATCAAATAACGTATTGGCTGAAATACTTCATTCAAAACATTAATGATAAAAACAGTAGTCTGAAAATGTAATAATGATATAACAAAAATAATGTGGAATATTTACAATGTTGAATATTCTGAGAGAAGTGGGTAGGATGCTAGTGGACTTCATTTGTAGATCAAAGGATTTCCAGTTTAATTCTGAGCACCTTTTCAGAGATACTTTGTTCATATTAAAACTTACACAAGTAGGAAAGTTTTATATGGAAGAAAGTTACAAATACTTAAGCAATTCTTCATGCATGATCTCATTTACACAATGTTAGAGAGATACAAAATGTTAAATTCATTTAACATTTTTGTAGGATTTATTTCTTCAGATTGCTCTTTTAATGTCTCATCTGTTGAATTTTAGTTTCATAATTTTTTAAATTCTTTCTTGTAGGTGACAGAGGACATAAATTAATACATTTGTTCTCATCTAGCTGTATTTTCTATATCTCGCATAAAACACATAGTCTTGAACCCTTTGATCCATTAATGATTTCTTTGTACTTTTATTTATATTTAAGCGATAAATATCTTCATACCGGTTTGAGAGTATAGTGATTTGTTGATACTGATTTGGTAAATAAATATAATAAAAATTCCACATGGAAGAGATAACAGTTCCTGGTTTTGCCCAAGAAAACATTTATGTTTCTCTATTAATTCCTTGTACAATTAGTTCCTGTATGACACCGTTACTCTCACTCTCTCTTTCTCTCTCTCTCACACACACACACAATATATATATATATGTGCGTGTATAATTTGATTTGTGTATTTGGGATCTTAATTAAATCTTGGGTAAGAGGGAATAAATTACCCAAACAATGTTTAGCATCTGCAACAACTTTCATAGTTCTATAATTATCTTTACATTGAATTAACTATATAAAATATCAAATTAAGAAAATAACCCTTCACTGTTTTTTGTTTTTTTTGCCTTACTTCTTCAACTTTTCACCTTACTTCCTTAACTTATTGTATAATTTGTTATACATGATGTTAAATTTCTCAAAATAAGGCTTTCTAAAATATAAATTATGATAAAAGCCCAAACACCTGCTATTATTTACACTTAGTTTAATTACTGATAGATGCAGTTCTCTGCTCATCTCAAATCATTTGATCTAAGAACTATTCCCAAATGTTTATTAATCAAATCTTGGAGATTATATTCTATGCAATATGTTTATTTATTGCACTTTTACTTTGTTGCCTGATTTTCCCAGTACTTGGTGGGTGCTTCCCAAATGAAAATTAGGTGACCCAGGCAGGTTTTCTTGTATAATACACAGGTTTAACCTTTAGACACCAATCCTACACACTGCAATGTTGTTAGTCACAGGCAAGATAGATGTGTGAGCAGGTTAGACTGAAACCCAACAACTAATGCTTGCCTGATAACCTCAGCACTGTTCCTCTCTATTACTGACACTAACCTCTAATTTCTGAACTGAGAAAGAGAGAGTAAAGTAAATAGTGAGAGGAAAAAAGAGAGAAAAGAAGAAACAGTGTGTTTTTAAGGAAGGTTTTCTTAAAGAGAAGGTAAAAAAAGAAAGAATTAAAGATAGGAAGGTATGTTATTAAATCCATATGTCTGCATCTTCTGTATAGTGATTCAACTTGCTGGAGAACAACTGATGGCTTTTATGATGGCCTGCAGAAAGCATTTAAAAGCCCATCCTATTTATTTGCTTGTGTTATTTTAGCCTTCATCTTCATCTATCTATCCATCTGTCCATGCATGTAAGCAGTGAATGGTCTTCAGACAGGGAGGAGTCAGGTAGAAATACAAGATAGTTTCTTTCTGTCTCTTGAAAGGATGGATCTTGTAGGAAGAGACTAGACATCTTTACAGGAGAGGAGGCCAGGTGGTTTCTCTGTCTATTAAATGGGGTGTGTCTGCTGGTTAAAAAAAATGGAAAAGTATGTTCTCTTTCTTAAAGGGTTAGGCAAGGTAGGAATGAAAATTTTATTCTTCATTTCTCGCAAGAAATCTCTGCTAGAAACCCAGAAAGATTACTGAAAGAGAAGATAAGTATGACTAAAGGGCAGACAAAACATGAATTGTGTTTTGGCACAAGCATGAAAATGCTAGCTTCTTAAAGAGTTGGTGGTAACTGAAAAAAAGTTTTTAAAAATTACTTTAGATTTAAATTTTAGAGTTTTGTTTTAAACTAGGCTATGCAGTCATATTTCAAAAGATAAAGTTATTGTTTGCTTGATGGCATAGCAACAATACATTATTTTACTTTGGGAAATTTTATAACTTACAAAAGGTTTTGTCTAATATTGTGAAGAGTCATTATATTCCAAGATCAAAAGAAAAATAAATCGTCACTTAAAGAAGGCCACAGAATGGATCAGCTGAAGGGCTATTGCAACCACAAAGCAAAAAAGAATAGCTTATGTAGATTTGAACAAATCTTTGAATTTATAAAGGATCTTTCATTGGCTCTTAGTGGTGAAGACTGGTAAAAAGCATCTATAGATTTGGTACTCAATACAGATTATTGCCCTCAGAAAACTGAGATACAGAATCTGTATTTTTCAGAGTAGTGCAGGGTTATAGTTCATCTCTTAAAATGTTGGAGGTCCAAGAACCTTTTCTTTGTCCTAAATAAGGGTGGAGCTTATAAAAAGATGCAGAGCTTATTAACAAAATCTTTTAAAATTCACTTACTAAGCTCTTAATTTTAAAATGTGTGACTAATCTTTACAATTTTTTGTTGAGTAAAAATGTTAGTTTATCTCTTAAAACATTGCTTCAATATCTTGGAGACTATTCTATTCTTCTGTATATGTTTGAAATAAGATGTTAAAATATTTCTAAGGAACTACAGAATTACTTAAAAAAATTATGCAAACAAACAGAATTCTTTTTTTTTTTTAAATTAAAAATAGTTTATTGCTTGTTAAATAATGAAAATATTGTATTTAATAATAATGCCTCAATGGAAAATTGTTCTGTGGTAGAATGTAATTTAAATTTACTCAATTTGAAAATGTTCATTATAATGAATATGAAGAAGTGTATTTTTTTTTATTCCAAAGATGAAACACTGTTAATTATTATTAATTTCTTACACTTCATCTTAATTTCAGTTGCTTTTTATCCCAACTCCCAAACTGTAATTTTATAACTGTGAGTAAGCAACTTTTTTTCTCAGGAAGCCTATTTTAATATAACAGCTGCCGTACTGATTAGGATATGGGGGGGGATTCTTGGGGGTAATCATGCTGATCTAACCATTTAACCATTCCTTAGCTTCCCTGATCTAAGACATTACTAGCTTTATATACATACACTCATAGAATTAGTAGTAATAATATTTTTATTTTCTTTGATGATATATTGCCAATTAACTTTTTTTGACTAATATTTCTTTCATCTTAATTTCAATTACTTTTTATTGCTCTTTTCAGACTATTATTCTACACTTATCAGAAAAGTTATTATTTTTTATCTGTATTGCCAACAACTTTAGAATGACTATCTGAGAGTTTTGCTAAAAAGCAACTCAGATTACAAGAAAAGAAATACTAATCAAATAATTTATAATAAAGAACTGCTGTGAGAGAATGTCTGTTCATTATTATTAATAATTTTAGATAATCTGTATTTTTCTTCTACTAGTTTCTACTGGTGTACACACATCAGTACAGACATAAAAGTTGCCCCAGACAGCATGCTGACTGTCAACACCAGTTACATCTGAGTTTTCCCTCTTAGCAGTGGAACAGCTTGGCATGTCTAAATACAAGCCTCTGTGCAAGTGGTCAAGATCTGAGTCTTTGTAAGATGCCTCATGCTAATAAAAGCAACAGCAAAACCAGCAGACAGCAGTTGGCATGACATGGTGTCTTGTGAAGTCTGTCCCATGGGCATTTTGTTCCTAAAGTTGGTGAGGCAGTTTATTTTTGGTACCTTCCATCTCTTTTCTCCTCTCTGCTGTATTTGCAGTGAGAGTGTTTGGCTAGATATTTTCCCCCAATCTCAACACACTCTTCCTGTACATTACAACAGTTCTGAAAGGTGTCCTTAAAAAAATTTAAATTATCAGTAGAAAATTTGAAGACAGTATAAGATTAAATGAAAAAATAATTAAAAGAAATAGTAGATAGTTTGTAAAATACAAAAAAATTTATATATAAAGTACAAAAGCTAAATTTATTGGTATATTCTGTAAAGGAGATCCTTATATTTTTACTTTAAATTTACACCATATGCCAAAGTTTGAGACCACTGTCCATCTGGACTTCAAAGAACTGCCTAAAAATTGAAGGTTATGTGCCTTTCTCAAAACTAGTTTACTAGCTCACTTCAAACCGGAAGGAATTTTCTCTTCCTGAATGGGTTTTGTCATATATTCAATAAGAATAACAAAATTAACACCTTAGTGCATAAAGTTTCCTTAAAGTTTTATCACTTTTTGCCTAATCTATCTTTGTTAGCTAACGGTAATCTTAGGGCTGGCGAATTTTAAATTTTAGGTTATTCCTTCTCTAAACAGAATTGGGTGCCATGAACTATTGGGTTAAATACTTTCAGCCTCCCAGCTTAGTAAGAGTTAATTAAAGCAAAGAAGGTATGAAACTTATTAATTATTACCTCTAGAGGGTGACCCTAAACTTTTGGCCTATAATGTATCTATAGGAAGCAATTCTTCTTTTATACATGTTTCACTGAATACGGTGGACAAGGGATATTTTGTAAAATTTTTATTCATTTTTTTTCTTTTTAAAGTATTCTACAATTTTACATTTATGAAGCCTCCGAATGTGTAGAAACTGTCCATTCTGAATACAAAAAGTTAGAAAATATTCCTTGTTTGCAGTATTCAATAAAACACACACACACATATCAATATTTTTTATATATATATATATATATATATGTGTGTGTGTGTGTGTGTGTTTTATTGAATACTGCGAACCAGGAATATTTTCTAACTTTTTGTATTTAGTGTGTGTGTCTGTATATATATATATATATATATATATATATATATATTATAATGGGTTTATTTATGACTTTAAGCATTATTATTAGTGGATACTCATATATTAGTAGTCGCTCTGTTTATATATATATAAAATGGAGTGCCTACTCAAATACAAGTATCCAGTAATAAAAACATTTAATATATAATGATTGTCACTTATCTGATTGGTGTTACCTTCAGCATCACTCTCTAAAAGGAGGATTAAAAATTACAACATGGTTTAAAATATTGACTTTTTTTTTTGTATAATTATTTTGGAGTAAAAATGAATTATGTAATCTTATTTGCTTTTTATTTCTCTAATGTTTCCTTACTTTTGATTGCAATAATCATCAGAATAACTCATTGGAATTAAAAATGAACCCAAAATCTTACAGGTGAAAGAAATAATTCACTTGTTCATGTAGCAAATGAAAAGCTTTAAATGAATGAAATATCAGTCATTGTTATAAAACATTTGCTTTTATGCACTATTTATTAATTTTTCATGTTGAACTTTATGCTTATTCATTGCCTCAGCGTCTCTGAAAGCTTTACTTTGACCAAATTGTTCTTTTTTTGAGTCGGGGTATGCTGGGACTTCACATTTATTAACAATATATAAAATCTTGATATTGAAAAGTCACAATACAATAACAACTTTACAACCTTCAGCAGAAATGAAGTGGTTATCTCCCTCACCAAAACTGGGTCATCAACTACAGCCATTAAAAACTGTGCTCATATGATATTATATGATATTATATACACAGTATATGACTTTATTTCAGCTTTGTTCCTTAAATCCATTGTCTTATGGGGGCATCGTTTCCTATTTGAATGGCTAATAAATCATTTTTTGCACAAATCTAGAGACTCATTTTGTTTTACGTAGACTTAAGCCATGAGAAATATTCTATTATTATTATTATTATTATTACTATTATAAGAAATGTGTCAATGACAAAATGCCCTCAGGAGAAAAAATGCAGAGAAAATAATAAAAAGTTTGCTTCACTTCCTAAAAAAACACAAATCCCAGAAAAAAAATTTTAGCTATAAATATTTTTTATCATTACAATTTTACTCAAGAAATGATATCCAAGTTTAGGCTACTGTTATTTGGGAATAATATTTTATCTTTCCAATGGTTAAGTTTTTGGAAATGCTTAAAAATAATATAATTCAAAATAAATATTTTTTTAAATTCTTCATGTAACTCTAAAACAAATTTTAGTGATTATTTAATTCCAAACTTAATATTTTATTCAAACAACATAAGCGGTTTAACTGATCCTTCATCAGCATCAAGAAATTATGGTGATGATATTTTCAGTCCTAGCTCTGGTAGCAGCCTCCACCCACTGTACATTGCAACTTTAAGATATTAGATTCTTTTGAAAGTAGGAGACAAACCCTAACTTAACAACTGTTGTATTAGATAATGTACTAAAGAGAAAAAGAGTACACCTTGTTATTCAAATTACAATGGTTCAGATATTAAAACAGCTTCACATTGTCCTGAGAGTTTGATAAACTAAAAGACATATATATATATAATAGCAGATCATATGGATGTTTTGGTAGCTCAAGTATATAAATTGATACTAATCTACCAGAAGATGCTATACGTTTTTGAAAAAAATAACATTGCCATCTATACGTTTCTGGAAAAATAATGTTGCCAGCTATACGTTTCTGAAAAGATAATGGTGCCAGCTATATGTTTAATAGTACTATATATATATATATATATAACTTAATTTGGCATTAAATGACCTACAGTGGTTGATATAAAACCCAACCAACCAACCAGAAGATGACCTTCAATGCCAACAGATAAGGTAAAAATTAAGGCAAACTGGTTTTCAGATCTAGCCATACAGTCAAGACATGTTTATGTTAACTTGTCCCACATTAATCAAAGAAAAGAGAAACAGTTCCTGAATTTGTGGTAGCTGTTGGGTGTTTGCCACATTAACCTCCTTAATATCATTAGAAAATCCTTTGAGTCTATCAACAAAAACAACCTCCTCAGTGACAAACAATATGGATTTCACTCCTCTAGGTGCCTTACTGATGTTTTATAGCTGTTATTACCTACAGAATTAATGAAAGGCTCAATGATTGCTTTGTCACCAAATTGATTGCCTAAGATACCTCAAAGGCTTTTGACTATATTTTGTATAGGTGTCTGCTACATAAATAATGGTATCTCTGGAAGAGTTTATGCTGTCATCAAATCCATTCTCTTGGGTAGATCCATGAAGGTCATTGTAAATGGCCAATCTTCTGAAGCCCATGAGTTCAATGCAAGGTACTTGTGGTGAAATAGGACTAAGAAATTGTAACTTATCTTTTGCTAAGAGGCCTACCCAGTCACAGCCACCATTTGCAATTTAGGTAACGTGTATGCATGGTTCTAGTACTTTTAAAACTATTGCTAATTTGTATGTGTGGTTAAAAAAAAACTGAATAAAAAGGTGAGCACGCAGATAAACAGGGAGAGAATCTATAGAGTTTGACTGGGCTCATTGTGACTATCAACTACAGTTCTTTTCTCAGTCTTACTCAGTTTCTGCTTTTTATTAATGATATGCTTAGGAACATTTTTATATCATTAAACATCTCTGTAGATGGTCACATTTTAGGAATGCACTTTCAAAAATCAAGATGATCAGAGTCTTGCTGCTTCTCTACCCTCTGAACTTGGTCTGACAGCTCAATAGTGAAAAAAAACTGGTTTATAAATTTCAATAGTTTAAAACTCAAGCTAGTATCAGTTCATCCTTACTGAGTAGACCCAGAGTCATGATGAGCAGTTGACCTCTAAATGAGACATCATGATTTGAATATTGACTGGTCTCAAGTTCACTCCAGACTTCAAATAGAACTTGTATATATGATCCATTGCTGAAGATGCTGGAAAAATGATCAGCTCATTCTATTGCTCCAGGAAGTACCAGATTCCTTTGACCATGCTTTAACTTTACAAATGTTAGATTAGACCAAAAACAGAGTATTGCTACTATCACTGGGCTGGTACTGCTCATTTTGCAGCTTTGATAGAGTTTGAAATTGTTATTGTTTATATAGTTTTCTAGGTGAAGACTTTATTTTACACTCTACAATTTCATAACAGGAAACATTACAACCCCATTTGCTATTTCCATGTCAAGTGCTCAGATGACCTCTATTCTTTAGCACTACCAGTTCCAGACTTTTACGACTCAAACCTGGCATGCTGCTTCCATGTGGTCAGATCACCTTCATTTCCTCCATATTTCAAATGCAAAGAGTAAGTGTTACTCAGATAGCTTTTTTCCCAAATATTGTTACTCTGTGAAACAGGCTCCCACATGGGTGCTTCCTTGAATGCTACAATATTAACTTCTTCAAGTCAGGAGTCAACCATTATCTACTCTCATTATCTTCACTTCTTTCCACTTCTTTCATTTGTATCATAGACCTCATACATCATAATAATTTAAAATATGGATTGTCTCTAGAGCCCCGTATTTGACAAACTTTATAAAACAACTCACCACCCTGACAAGTTACTACTATGAGCAGCAGCCATATTAGAAATTGCCACTCAAATTTGCAAGACAGGAAATGTCAAATTATAAATAATTAAAATGAAATATTAACAATGAGTGATGGATGAAGGTGTACTTATTTATATTATTTTAAACAGTTGGACTTTTTTTTTTTTTTTTTTTTTAATTTGGATCCTCACTATTGACTCAATCAGTTTTCTTTTCTTTCCTTAATGTTTTGTTCTACATTTGACATTTCATTTAGGGAAGCAATATATCGGATAAAGAAAGTCTTTTGGGGGTAAAATCTAACAGACCATGACCAAATTTTGTGTATTTTTTTTTGTTTGCATTACGTAATAAGTGGATCAATAAGTCTGTTGCCTGATACATTTATTTGTTGAATTTTCTTCTGATATTTTAGTGTAATTTGATTACTATATAATTAGTAAGTTAAGTGCATTGACAAGAAAGGAGATTATGTTGAAAAATAAATATTTGAACAAAATAAAGGTTTTTTTTAAGGATTTGGCTAAAGAGTTTTTGATTAAATTATATATATATATATATATATATATATATATATATATATATATATATGACACATTGTAAAAAGTTTTTGTGATATTTTTTATCCATTAGGACTTCATTAAAAGAAATCCATCACAAAGACTATTTCCAATTTATCATACATCTTTTCTTTCCAAACTCTTTTTGACATATAAAAATAAATTAATTATCCCATATGAATTTATGTATGTATGTAACATTCGCTTTCTGACCTGAGTTGATTTGACATGAAGGAGACTTCCTGATGTTATTGGTCTAGATGTGAGCAAACCCAGCATGCAGCACCTTTGGAAAGCACATGAATACCACACCACAGATTGACCTAAGCCTTGTGAGTGAAATTGGGCAGACAGAGCATGTGTGGTGGCTGTCGATAGCTGTGTTAGCACAATGTCACAAGTCATCGTGGCTGAGGGTTTGAGTGTGCTAGGCTTTTTCAGATTGTTGATCATACTAGATAACACGCTATTTCCCAGAAACTTTAAGTTAGGCCTGCTCAGCATAGTTGCATTATAAACCACAGGTGGGCTCTGTAGGTGATGAACAAACACAAATGTGCCTGAGCGAGCATCGACAATACGGATTGGCTAGCTACCCTAATAGACGGGTATCTTCAAATATGAGTGGCCTTCTATTATATCGTGTGTGTGTGTATATATATATATATATATATATATATATATATACACACACACACACACACCTTGTATTAAACAGAGTTGTACCTGTATACACAACTGTCTCCACAACTGCACCTATAGACTCATATGCATATACTTGTTGAGACAAAAGTAGGTGTAACATCTGTGTCTCTCCACAAGCAAGGCAAAGATATCTGGTTGGTTAAATATTGGCTGAAGACCAATTTCTTGGCCAGCAGCAGCAAATATTTTAGATGGCAGCCAAGTGAAACAAAATCTGCTCCAATAGATAAATAAGCAGACTTTGTAAGACATTTAGCTTTATCTATTTTTTAAAATACTGATATATATATATATAATACATGAAAGGTATGAAAGGTGATCAGAATTGTTTTTATATCTCTAAAGTGAAACATAGAAAGATGTTGTGCTCATTTCAAGGGGTAAAAGCAGGATTTGAATTGAACTTGTTTGAAGATAATTTGATAAAGTTTTAGTTATAAAATATAGTCATTTTAAAAGTTCACAGTATTTTTATTTAAATAAGAGGCAGAACTGTTCATAGTATTTTCAATTAATTTTCATTGTATTCATATCGATATCGTAATCTAATCAGTAACTAATATAAAAATTTAGATGCGTTTATCATTATTTAATCATGAATAATGGATGTAATAATATTTTCTTTGCCATTGAATATGATATCAATTTTTTTTTTTAATTTTTAATATTCTTAAGTGTCCCATGAAATGCTTGGGAATTTTAGCAGGATTTTTCATCTCATGAAGATGAAATAAAGATTTTTAAATGTTTCCTATTTGTCTCCTATCCTTTCATTTTGTCAGATTATGATCCATATATGATTGTATTTGATCTCAATTCAAAGAAGCAAAGCTAAAAACACATGGCATGTTCCATGCATTACAAAGTAATGGATCATATATATATATATATATATATATATATATATATATATATATAGAGAGAGAGAGAGAGAGAGAGACGGACAAACTGTTTCAATGTATCACAGCTCATCAGTGTGGTTGGACATACAATTGCTTCAAGCTGAGATTGAAACCCAACTGATTTGGCATCAGTCAGAGATTCTATGCCCAAGTTATTGTCACACATCAGAGAGAAAGGGAAATTTTAATGTTTTTACTATACAAAAGACATCAGTGGCTAGGAGAGCTCAATTCTAGTTGAAGGGCATTGCAGCAGCAGCCACTGTTTAAACTCACCCCTTCCTCTCCGAGGGCTCAATCGAATTATTTTGAGAGTATAAATAGTCATCCATGGATAGACTGTTTTGCTGTATCACAGTTCATCAATGTGGCTAGACATCCAATTGCTTCAAGCCTATATATACATATATAATGAACATTACTATATAGAAAATGAAGTTGCTACACTCTTGAATATATGATACAATTTCTTCAAGATTAAATTTACATGTACCATTGTTGAAATACAAGAAAGGATCACATATACAGATCAATATGTGTACCAGTTCAAAAATAAGAGTAATGTCACCAGTACCCATGGCCCATATTAATACAGTGTATGTGTTCCTTGGATGTAAACACTGACCACTACTCTTGTGGGAATAGGATTGTACAGATTGTGAATAATATCCAACAGTAAGCAATTCCACATCTCTTACACCTGTTGACACATAACAAGTGTTGCAGGTGGAGGATTTGAATGAATTTGGGATCAATGCATCATATCTCAAACATGTATCAATGCCTCATGCACACTAGTGGAGTTCATAGTCCCGGGCTACTAGCCTCTCATAGCCAAACATGATGACCTAAATCTTCATGACCATGGATTCAGAGCCTATGTCAAGGAGGAGTTTCTCTATGGCAGGGATGCAAAACACAAGGAACCTGATCTCTTATATATGTGCTTCCATAATACTACATTCATCTTTGCTCTCTACTGTCCTCAGGATGAAGGGACAGTAATCTTCAACCAAATATCTGAGAAGATTGATAATATCCTCACTAAATTCCCCTCAGCCAGCTTTAATATCTGTGGTGAATTCAATATCCACTATAACAAATGTTAGAGGCAGATATTGCAGAGACTTCTTCATTGCCTATGAACTAACCCAGTTCATCGGAGAACATACCTAGGTCCCAGACATGACAGGACATCAGGCAAACCTCCTTGGCCTCTTCCTAACTTCCTGCTTAATGCCTATCAAAAGTTTTTTCTCCACTGGGCACATCAGACCATTCCCTAATCAATATCCAGATTGATGCTAAACTTAAGGCATTCTATAGAATGACTTTTCACTATTTGAAGGCAGACTGGAACAGCTTTCAGTCCTATATGAGGGAAGCTCCCTTCCCAATATTCTTCAAGCATGTTGTCTCAAGAACTGCTGCCCTTGTCACTGATTGGATCCTTTCTGGAATAGTGTTTTATAGAAAAAAAAAAATTCCAGCAAAAACCAAATAGTCAACCCCGGTTCACCTTTGAATATGCTGCAGCCATAACTCACTGAAACCACTACTTCAGTATCTATTGCAAGGTGCAAAGTAGTTCAGCCCTCAATGAATTCAGAACTGCCCACAATTGCTGCAAAAGATTCTAGAAAACACTAAGTGCATCTACATATAATCAGTCAAGATCAAGGTTGAAAAGAAACAAATTTGATCCTGTGAAATCTCAAAGATCACCAACCAAATCATGAACAGAGGTAAAGTGACTGTGCCCACAAATATAAATGGCCCTATGGGCATATCTTCCTTGACAGATAAGGTGAACCTCTTCACCCCCATCTTTGCCTCTAACTCAACATTAGAAGACAAAGACCATCCCCTCCCCAAGTTCCCACATCTCACTGAGCACAATTTCAGTAATATTACCATCACAGCACTAGAAGTCTCTAGATTTAACAAAGGCCTTGACCCTAAGAAAGCCACTGGTCCAGACAAAATTCTGGTGGTTGTTCTTAAGAACATCAATCTGAAATTATCCCCAATCCTAGAAAAGTTATTCAACTACTGTTTGAAGGAGAAATTCTTCACAAGCCTATGGAAAGTGTCAAGCATATGCCTGGTTTTCAAGATATGGGCATTCCATCTTCCACCTCCCAGTAGAGACCCATCAGTCTGCTCAATATCATCAGTAAGCTTTTCGAAACCATAATCAATAAGAAAGTCGACAAGCACCTAGAAAAGAACAAACTCCTCAACAACGAGCAGTATGAATTTGACCCTAGAGGTCAATGCAGGCATCCCCCAAGGGACTCTCTTTGGATCAACCCTCTTTTTGATCTACATAAATGATCTGCCTAAGAATACACTCAGATCATTTGTAAACATCTGTGCTAATGATACAACTAGTGGCATACCTCTAAATATCTTGATGGTCAGAGATTGACAACTGATCTCTCTTTTGATCTTGCACAAACTACCCAATGGAGTAAAAACTGACTGGTTACATTAAACATACCTTGAAGACCAAGCTAGTTACATTCCATCATTACTGATCTGACCCAGAACTACCACCAATCAGGATAAATGGAGACCCTCTCAGGGAAGCAACATATCTTGAAAGACTGTTAGGCCTCAGACTCACACCCAACCTAACGTGGAACTTATACATATGACCCATTGCTAAGGATGCAGATAAAATGATTGACTTTCTGTATCAGGCCAGAAATATAGTACTGTTGTCATATTTGGGCGGGAGCTGGTTAGACCTCACTCTCCAGCCTTGATAGAGTTCAAAAGCATCTGCAAGCACTTGTGGGTGATAAATTATTCTTCACCCTCCAACCTCTCTCCGATAGGTGGGATGTGGCAAACCTCTCACTACTCTACTGTTGCTTCCATGGAAAGTGCTCGGACAAATAACATTCCCTGGTCCTGTTGAGGTAAATCTTCTCAGTAAGAACACAACCATGCCACTTACATAGTAACAAACCACCCACATTCCCTCAGCATTCCACTGGTGAGAAGTAGGTTTCACTCAAGCAGCTTTTTCTCATGAAGTCTTGTGGAACTGACTCCCAACTGGGTATTTCCCAGATCACTACAATCATAACGTGTTCAGTGCTACGGTTAGCCATTGTCTTGCAATTCTATATACATAAATGGCCTCCAAATGTAACCATCTACCTCGAGTGGCTCCCAGGCCTTGTAAAGGGGGAATCTTGCTGTAAAAAAACGTTCAGTGAAGGACAATTCTGGTAATTGTTCCAGCCAAGGGAATTGTCAAACATGTTGCAGAGTATACTGGATAACATGAACAACATACAAGCAAGCATTCTCTCACTCTTTTTAAATGTTAACATAATGCACTAGAAAATATTCTTGATGTACATGGCCCTGTTCAATATTCCCATTGTAAAGGCCAAAAGCAAATGAGATTTGTAACTTATGGCACCCCTTACCATGATGTGAGAGGTTGAAACTGTGTGTTATGGATAAATACATTCTGGAAGATGTCACTTTACCAGATCTACATCACGCATACAAATGACAATCACTTGCAGGAAGGCAAAACCTGGTCTCAGTATTAAACAATACAGAACACACTAGTCAGTTCCCCAGGGGAATATCTCATAAAACCAGTGGAGATGTACATGGCTGTGTTGTGTAGTATATGCAGAACTCTTACTAGAGGCACATATGTGTCTGTAATCTTGATGACATTCCTAAGGCTACATTTGATTCAGCCTCTTGAAGCTCTACTATGTTATCTCTTTCAAATGTCTCTATTTGAATTAATTGAAATACATGCATGTAACAATCTGGCCAGATACATTCTTCAATAAGACTCTCTTTCATTTCCACTCACCCCCTTATTGCAGAATGCATCATTGTGTAACGTTCAGATGCAGATGTTGTATTCGTAATGTTTACAGGTCAAAATTATTCTTCAGTCTGTCATATATTTTTATTTTCCATCATCACTGTATATATACCATGTCTCACATTATTAACTTCATGTTTTATTGATATATAAAATAAATATTCATTGACATTTATTTTTATATGAATACCGGCAACACATATGTGTACAATTAGGGTGTAAGTCAGTTTGTTCTCAACAGATGTAAACAAACAGTAGTTATACCATGAAATATGCTGAAATTTAAAGTTTCAAATTAATAGCCATGTTACTAGTATGAAACTTTAAAATGTGTCATTAGTCTGATTTGATGGATAAATAAAAAAATTTTAATAACTTCAGAGTTTTCAAAAAATAAAACAATGCTGGAAATTATAACAATGATTGACAGGTGCCACCAAAATGTGAAAACGTTAATTGAAGATCTTGGGTGAATCTGATGCAGGTTTGATAAAGCCAAGCTAAGGATTTTATCTCACCAATCTGTGTCATGTATCAATAGAACAGTTATAAAAACTCCATCTTTGTCAAGTCGTGACATTTTTTAAGTTTTCTCTGGTTCAGAACAAAATCATTAACTTTATTAGTTTTAATAGTAATGCCAGTATTAGCTACTGCCTTATAAGGAAACATTTGGCATTCATTGACCAAACAGCTAGGGCTACTATCAGGTGAAGTTTATAAAATATTTCAATTAAAACACTTTTTCAGGAGAATAGGTTTCTCAATTCCAATAACTGTTATCACTCTTTCCAGTATTGATGGGACTTTGCTTATTCACCTTTTGTTTGTAACAGTATGAAATTTCAACATCTTGATTATATTTTCTCTTTCAGTTGAATGTGCTGTCCATTTTAGTTGTTACTGTTGTTGAAATTCCCCAACTGATGTGGTTTTTGTTATTTGGTATAGATCTTTGTGATTCTGTAGTGCTGGGGAGTATGTGCCACTGGTGTAATGGATACTAGCTCGAAAACAGAAATTGGATAGTAATGTTCAAATTCCAGCTGAGATCATTACATTCAGTTACACAGAAATAGATTTGGAAAACACATGAATCCACTTCTTCCCCCTCCAGATATGTGTTAAATAGTAGGATGTATATATCTGGAACTATCATTGTTTTTTCTAAAATAATTGCTAATACAAAGTTCACTCATAAAAGAAGGAATTATTCTAACAATTTAAAATGTGTTTTGTGTGTTTTGGTTTTAAATAATCCGCAAAGGGTTGACAAGCTGTAAAAAAAAATAAATCACTCGATCAACTGTTATGCCAGTCCACAAGGTTCAAAGAAGAATGATCTTTGTTAAAATGAATTGGCTTCATTTACCTGAAGCCTTTTTTAATCATTGATCTGAAAAATAGTTGTATACAGTTTAGATTATCTTTGAATGCATTTGGTGCCATGCATGATATCCATATGAAAGTCTCAATCTGATGAGATATTTTAAGCACATGTTTTAGTTTTATAGCAATTTGTGATATTGAGCCAAATTATCCCTAGAACAGCCTATTCTATGTTCAATTTTCTCATCTCCAACACTAATTTTTTTACCATTGTGGCTTTGTTGATGACATTTATACTTTAGACTGAATTAGTAAAGTTTACCTAAAATGTTTAACATTCAAAACTACTGAATTCTACAAAGAATGATTATTTTATTTCTATGAACTTTTATTCTAAAACTTTGTTGGCATTAAATGACCCATTAAAGGTTGATGTGCTGTAAAACAAAACATACAAACCAAAAAGTTGGAAAATAGAACATAGACCTGTTTATAGAATACATTGTATTCTGTTCAGAGAAAAATAGAATTTGACAATTTTTCTCTGTGTGTGAATCAATAATGTATTAATTTTTTAATGCCTATACTGAACAGTGAAATCAAGGAAGATTTGGAAAAAATCTTTCAAAACAGCGTTTAACATTTGCCATTCTTTTCTTGACTGGAAAAGTAAAATTAAAAGCAATGACAAAGATCTTGATCTAAAACTGAAGTGATTAAGGAGTTTATTAATTAAGATAGTATGTTGAAGAGTTAGAAATGATGCTCTTTGTATTTTTGGTGGTTTTTTGTGTGTGTGCATACGCATATAAGTCTGCTTATAGAATCTTCCGTCTGTACTGCAGATTGTGAACTGTGTCCAGTGAACAGAACCGAACATTCAAGAGTTAATACAAAAATAACAAAGTATGTTTAGTTGAAGCACACTTAGGATTTAGTGTTGCATGAAAATCTTTTATTTTTTTCTCTTTATTGTGTTCTTTTTTTTTTTTTTTTTTTTTTTTTGCAAGACTCTGTGATCCTGGGAAGTTTTATTGACTGAACAACTGCATTGAGATTTAAAAAAAAAAACAACATCTGAATAATAATAATAACACAGATTTAATTGACGAATACCTCAAAAGGCAAAAAGGTTTTTCATTACATTAATTTCTTTGTCACTCGGAGATATATTGAGATTTTAAAGAAATGATATTTATGCATATGTGTCCATATATGTGTGAGGAAAATATGAAGTTTGTTTTCCTTTGATTTATTTCTAATGTTAACATTTCTTCTAGCTTTTTTTCTTATTTTTGGTAACTTTTTGATTAATTTAATTTGATAATTTTAACTTTTATAATCGTTATAAATCATTGACATTTAAAATTGTTTTGTAAGAAAATTGTTTTTGCTTTTTGTCTAATGTTCAAGTTTCTTTTTATGCAGTGTTTAATATTAAACTTTGTTATTATATGATGTTTAATATTAAACTTTTAGATGCATGATATAATAATTAATTTGAAATGAAGTTTTCAAAAAAAAAAACATCCATGTATTCAAGATTGTAAAATAAAATATGAATAATAACATAAAGTGATATTTACTGATTTGTTAGTATTATCATACAAAATAATAGAGCTCTTTCTTGTATATTTTCACATTCTGATAAGTTGTTTTTAGTTGTTTAGTCTTTGGAGTCATTATATGTTTTAGATAACATAATCGGAATTTGTTTTCATGTCTGTATTTGCAAATAAGCTCTGATTTTTTTGTCTACTGCTGATGTATTAATGATTATTACTACAAGACTCTATCAACCTTTAGATAAGAATGGTGAAGATTGGGCTTTTGCTTTGGATATCTTGAAGGCATTTAACAAGGTTTGGCATACCAGTCTTCTTCACAAGTTGAAAAGTTATGGTATTCCTTGACAAATCTTTGAACTGTTTCCATCTTTCTTATCAAATCATGAAATAAAGGTTGTCTTGATTTTTTTAAGTTTACTGATGTACACATTAGCCACACTATTCAAGGGATTTCTCTGTGTGTGTGTACATATATATATATATATATAATTTTTATAGTGGAAGAGTCATCAATATCAGGGATAGACCCTATGCAGATACTATTAGGTTGGTGCAAAAATAATGACGTAATAATGTCGTTTTTTGACATTAAAAATACGTCAAAAAACGACATTATTACGTCATTATTTTTGCACCAAACTAATAACAGTTTAGACAAAAAATTAACACTGCATCACTACTTGCAGTTTTACACTGTAAGTAATTATCAAAGAGGAGTACCACATGGTCAGCTGATCATTTAAAACATGAGACTGCCACTCACCATGCAGTGTCAATTTCTGTATCCACTCTGTGTATATACCTATCAGAGAGTTTTAAGATCATCAGGCTAGGTGATGTCTCTGTGAGTTGGTCAGAATGATTTATAATTATGTTTGTTTTTATAGATTTGTTTTCATGATCCAGGGGACATAACTGTTATTTTTCCTTTTACATACAAAATTGCAATGCAATTTATATAAGGATATGAGCCATGTTCAATTATCTATAGTTTCACATTTCAGATTATCAAGATTATATGGAAGGTAAGATTCAGATAACATTCTGTGGTTGGTCAGATATTGAGAAGTGAGTCAGGCTAAGAACTTGAGAGCACCATGTAATATGTGTATTGAAATATATATATAAGTGAATCTATGTTTTTTTTTTTTTCTGACTTGTAAGGCAGAGGAAGATGAAATCTAGTATACAGTCTTATGTCTTTTCAAAATGAAGATCATAGACTCTAGCTTTTTGTCAATATCTATTTGAGTGGGTCAAATGTTTTCTCGTAGTTTATTGAAAACAAATTATAAAGTTTGAAATTGATTTAAATTTACATTAATTATGACTAATTTTTCAGAAAAAGGTGAATAAGGAAATCTAAATTTTCAATGTTATGTTTTTTGCCAGTCAGTTTTTATATAGAACTGTTTTGTCAAAGAATGATAAAGTGTGTTCATATATTTATAACAGGATTCGAAGAAGATACTGAATAAACTATCTTTCTAAATTTTACAGGAATAGATTAGGTAACATTTTATTATATTGTTTAATTTACCTGATAATCTGTAACCTGTCTATGCATGTTCATTTTATTTAAAGTTTTTTAACATAGAACTTTTTTTTGAATTGCTTTGATACAATAACTCTGATAAAATTACAGGACTAAGTGGAAATTGTCAGAGTATCTTTGTAAAGCAATGTTTACAAATTTGATTGTAATTATTTTATATATATATATATATATATATATATATATATATATATATATAATTACATCATGTTATTCATAAAGAGATGCAATAAGGATAAAGTGATTTCACCAACAGTGTCTCTGCAGTATTGGGCACTTGTTGGTGAATATACAGGAGTGATGTTGATTTCTTTGATTGAAATCATTCTACCAGTATAGAGTCACTGGAACTTCAGTGCTGGTTGCAGTGGAGTGCTCATGTGGTCAGAATAAAGGGTAAATTGAGATATAAAGATTGCATAAAGAATACACTGAACAAGGCCAACATTGTGCAAAATGGTGACTGGGAAAACCAACCTTGAGATCATTCATCATGAAGGAAAGAAGAGCACAATGGTAAGAATAAAATCATGTTGCGAATCAAAAACTCAAGAGAGATAGACATAAGGTCTTCATGTTAATTTCCTTGAAAAGTTTGTGACAAAATTTCCTTTAGTATGTAATTAATTTGGTTATATCTGTCTAGATAGGGGCAGGTCACAAAAACATGAAAGATGCCAAATAGAGAAAGAAGTCATTGCATGTTATGTGGCATTTATGTAACAACAACTATTTGAGGATAGGTATTACTTTCTATTATTGGTAAAGATTTGTTGGATTTCTTATTGCAGTGATTGATGATATGTAATTTAATTGAACTGTTGTCAGATAAATGCCACATTAAATGGTTTGACAATGTAGTTGTTCTGAAACCAACATGTTGTATTTGAATTATTATTTTTAGACAAGCATTTTTAATGCTTAATGTTTCTAGTATTTGTAGTGAATAGTTTTTTACAGTTTATATGTTATAGTTCCTTTATATCATTCTTAAAAATTTGTCTGATTTCTTGTTATTACTATATTTATGCAAGAAGATTTTTCAAAAATTTATATATATATATATATATAGTCATTCACATGTTTCGCTGTATCATAGCTCTTCAGTGTGGCTAGGCATCAGATTGCTTCAAACTGGAATTGAACCTCAACTGATTTCGCATCAGTCAGTGATCTTACCCCTAAGCTGTTAACACACAGCAAAGAAAAAGGGAAATTTTAACATTTTCTATACAAAATACGCCAGTAACCAGGAAAGCTAAATTTGTACTTGAAGAACAATTCATTAATAGTGGCAGCAGCCACTGTTTTTAAAATTAACCTTTTCTCCAGAGAGCTCTATTAAGTCTCCGAGAGCATATAGATAGTCATCCACACACACACACACACACATATTTCTATCTTAGGATATTACTTATCCTAAACTGTTCAAGGATAAATATTATTACAATATATATATATATATATATATATATATATATGTATGTATGTGTGTGTGTGAACATGATCAGAAAATACAAAGTATATACCACACACATACATATATGCACACCTCAACTTAAAATAGGTGGGTGTGTCCCTCTTTTCAATCTGTGTCAACAATTTTTTTTCACTATTATTTGATGGTGCTGAATGTGGTTACCATTGCATATTTAATGTTGTCTTTTTCAAGCAAATGCTCTGAACTTGGTAATGAAGTGCATTGCTAGTAATTAATGGTGATCCGAAGCAGTTCATTAACAGACAGACACAAACAGACGTTTGGTTGCCAGCTGGAAGCAGTTAGCCCTGCACTCATTACACAAGAGGTCTTCATTTCACACTTGGCCTCTTTGCTATCTACTTCATTCCCACTCTCTGCGTCAAATCATCTCTTTCTTTTATTTTCTCTCTCAGTTATTGATATCGCTTTTCATTTGTTCTTCTCATTAGGTTTTCTATCTTTCTGATATTTATTCACGTTTTTTTCTTCTTTCTTTTCCTTTCAATTTTCTTTTTACAATTCTTTTTATATTTTGATTTTATATTTGTTTGTTTTTTCAATTGTTTATATCATCTATTCTTTTTCTTTCTATCATTTGGCTTACTTTTTTTTTCATTCTTTCTTTTTCTTACCTTCCAATCTTTCTTTTTCACACATACATTTCTTCCTTTTTTTTGTTAGCTATCTTTTTATATTTCTCTTAAGCAATGTCCTATTTATATTAATTTCAACATTTACCTTTGTTGATTTTCCTTATGAACCTTTTTAATCTCTCTTTCTCTTTTCTTTGTCTATTGATTCACATTCTTCCTTTTCTTCTTCTTCATCATAATTATTATTTTCCTTCCTTCTGACTCTGTTTCTGTCAAAATCAGCTTTGCCTCACCTTTATATATTTTTCTAATTCTTCTTCTGTTAATTGTTGGCTTTTTAATTTTCTTTCTTTCTCATTTTTATCACCGTCAAGTAATTAACATAGCAACTCATCTGAGCCAGTAAATCAGCTGCTCTTCAAGAATTAATCCTTGTTCCCAACCTCTACTCTTTTGTACAACTCCCCACCTCCTTTTACCCTACCTAATTTAACCACCCACCTTCATTTTTCCCAACCCTTTACTATCCAAACCATTTTAGTATCACAGCTGCTGAAACTGAACACACTTTATTTTTTGTGTGGTTATAATTTCTTTTTTATCTTGTCCAATTTCTTCTAAAATTCAAAATGTATCAACAAAAACATCAAGCTACAAAGTTGGAATTTTTCTGTAAATACCTTCCGAACAACAATAAACAGCTTTCTTCTTTGAAAGCTAAAAACCAATGCTCAAAAGATAGTCAAAGAGAAGATTAACAGTACTAGTTTTAGGTCTAGACTTAAATTTATCTTCATCCACTATTGAACTATGTGAATGAACTTATCAAGATCAAATTTTCAATAAAGTGTGTATAAAGTTATTCTTCATCACAAAATACATAATATATCCCAAGGATAAATTATCCATGCCTTTTCATAGTCTAAAACAGAAGAGAGATTAAAGATGGGATAAAAATTCTGATGAGCTGAAAAAATTGTCATCTGTAGTTCTATTTTTTTTTTATCAAATTTACTCCAAGCAAGACAGTAATTCCATCAACACACAAGGGGTTACTGGGTGTGAAAGAATTAGAAAGCAGAAAACATGAAGGATTGAGAACAATAAAAGAGTAATCAAGGAGACAGTAGATAATGATTGCCATTGCATTTAAATCTTTGAAGATCAATGTTGATGGAAAACATGGAGCTTGAAGCGCTAAACAATAAGTGCAAGAAAAGAAATTGTTAGCATTGAAATTACTGTTACATCTAACCATTTCAACTGTAAATTGATGAGATCTTGTTGCCAATCTAGTACTGTGCTTAAATTCATAAAGTCTAAGTATCATGAGTTCATCCAAACAATTATTTATAGAAAAATCATAGGAAATCAACTTTATGGTGATGGGACAGTGACAGAAGCTGAGATGCTAGCTTAGAACCAATAATATTGCTGATTCTCCTTTAGATTTTATCAAGAATCTTTAAATAAAAATACAGGAGCACTGGATCATTCTATATTTCTTTTATGTTTTGCATGAAAATGAAAATGTTATTAAAATGTTTGTTTTAAAAATTTCTGAGTGTCTTCCATGCTATAAAATATTTGAATAAGATTTTCCTAAAAAAAAATTATTTCTTCTTTATCTCTCATTCAGGTAATTTTAAACTAAATTAACCTTATGCAACTGGACTTCTATCCAAAATTACCTGCAAGCTTGGTTCAGAAACATGCAATTCTATCCAAAAAAGGTAAAAGGATAAGCCATCAAAATGCTATAATACAAATTTACAAATTATATGACACATATTTAAATATTGAGAGATTGCTATTTCCTGAAATCTTTGATAATTCAAATTACATGCAAAAAATGATGTGCAGTTTATGTGTCAGCCCACCACATCCCAAAAGGGTTCAATGCGATTAAGATTTGAAAAGCTTGGTTGCCAGGACAACAGAGTGAAGCTTTTTTTTCGTAAATCCATTCTCATTCAACTCAGTGCATTGTCTTGCTAAAAGATAACACTACCATCATAAACAACTTTAGTCCTTTGATGTTGACATATATCATATGACAAAGTATCTTCCTTATAAATCATAGAATTCAATACTTTCCAATAGAACATTGTTCAAGCTATCACATTGCTTCCATCAACTTGTTGTTTTCCTATGGTGTATTCTGATTGTTACAAAATGCAGAGGCTGAGCCAGGATGGTTGGTGTTTGGTCAGAATACCTTATGGGCATGGTATTCTGACAGTGATGTAATATCTTTGACCAAGTTTTGGATATAAGATCAAAAGGATGTGAAGTTAGAGAGGATCACAGGAAATTCAAAGTGTCAATATGCTTCCTACATGCAGGTTCTATAAATGGGCTAAGACAGCAAGTGAAAGGACACTAAACCAATGAGTGGGCATGCATTTCATTGAAGTTCTTCCTCCAACACTGTCTCCTAGAATTGATACTACCATTTCTGTTCATCTCCTATAATAAAATGGGTAAATTGTATACTTGCTATGTTGACCCACAGCAGCATATAGCCATATAAATAGAGACTGCCTCTTCTCATCAATAAGAAATTGCCATCTGAACTCAGAATTTGTAGAAAGTCATACATGTCTAGTGAAGAACCCAATATGGAAACATTTCAGACCTCATGGTTAAGAAAAGAAGGAAATCAGAACTCCAGTATATTTAATCTTTTTCTACACTATACTCTGAGCATATACAAGCACAGATGTGAAGAGATGGACACTGATCATTTAAGCATTCTGTAACAAATTACAAATGAATCTACTGTTAGAAAATGGCAATCCTGCTTTCCCTTTCAAAGTCAATGTCCTGATGATGAAGGAGGGTCCTATGCTGATAGATATTCATAGTTGGGATACGAATGATCTTGAACAAAAAATCAAAATCCTCTACCAAATATTTCAATAAACCTTTCTGAAACAGAAACTATAATCTGGAATTGGAAAGAAAGCATTGGGGACACTGTAGTGGTGACTTACCTCAGTGACCCAAAAGGACCCAAGTTGCATGTATGTTTTACAAGGGAGTATGAAGACAGCAAATTGACAAGCTTTGGACGGAAGGTGAATCGGACAGCACTTCATACTGATGGAGATGGTGTCACTTGTAGCCATTTTTATTGGCTGGTTCTGGGTGCTCCTTGGCTGAGTTAGCTGGGTTAGGTGTATAAAAACATGGTACACTCATTCAGCTTGTCATTTTGGGACAGTGAATGGTGTCTTGGAGATTGAGGCAAGATGTGTGGATTTGTTTTGCCTAGTGAATCTATTAGACTCGTACTACCTTTCTTTTCCTGTGTTTGCTTCGAACCAATTTTTGCAACAGATACCTACCCTAAATCCATCATAAACATGTGGAATTAGTAAATACTAAACACTTCAAGTACCTTAGTGTATGGATCAGTTATAACAAATTTAGTATAGAAGATAATGAAAGTGAACACAGATTATGCTGTGCTAGTTTTGCCCAAAACAATAAATTGCAACAAAACATTAACTTAAAGAATTTGAGTGTTCTTAAATAGATTAGTCATAGCAGTACTTTCAAATTCAGCTGTAGATAAGCTCTTAGATCAATATTTAAAAATTGCTTTGCATGAATGAAATCTGTAGGTCTTATGTGGATCATCCTTCTTTGAACCATTGTGAACTGTCACTACAGAATAACAAAGAAAGAACTGTACCAAATAATAGAAACCACATCACTTGTGCACATTCAACAGAAGCAACAACTAAAATGAATAGCACATGTAACTCGAAGAGAAAATAATGACGTCATCAAGATGTTAACATACCATACTACTTTAAACAAAAAATTAGGAAGGAAACTCCCATCAATCCTTCAAAGAACAACAGTGGTCCTGAGAAAAAACTTTTCTTGAAAAATTGTTTTAAGAGAAATATCTTTTAAATTTAAACTGAAAGTAACAGTGACTGTTCCGTCAATGAATGCTGAATGTTTCTCATTAGGAAACAGCTAATATCACCATTACCACTATCCCTCTATTTTAGTAAATCCATGGAATTCAAATACTACAAGACCACCTGTCGTCGGTGGTGACATGATTGTGAAAATTATCAGCCACTTGTCAATCCAAAGTTTGATTGTGTGTATATGCAGCCAAGATGTAGGTAGTATCAAGTGATCTTGAAGTTTTGCATGAAAAAACTGATCAGAATAACTCTTGTTGCTTCCAAACCCCAGGACCATCACAGATGATCTGAATTTGCTGACTATCACCATGGATACTCCATGGGGTTCCCATAGAGACAAATTTCATTCCTCCTGCTCATGGCCATTTTCAAGAATCTGGCGATCATCCTCATCACTATGGTTGGCAATGAGTCTAGAAGAAAGACTATTCTATATTCAAAACTGTGAAATGGGGAACAAGAAACAACTTCATTATCTTTACCCAAATAATAACAACAATATGGAGTTTACAGATATTAAAGAGAAGGAAGCTGTGAAGAGCCTAGATTGCCTACATCTTGAATGGATATGGCACCTAAGGAGAATGATATCACACATAGTGGGCAAAATTGAAACAGAAAAACAATTTTCATCAAATTAAAAAATAAAGTTGGCAAAAATTTGTTTAGTTACCTGTTTTGTTTTTCCATTTCTTTTTATTAATGTTTGAAGAACAAAACAAGTAGAGTACCAGCTTTATCAACATTAGAAAAGAGATGACTATCCAATTCCCATTTAAGCTTTTTTGTTTTATTCAATTGGCTATTATTAGAGTAACTTAATTGAACTTATTGAATCTTAACTCAATATTAGAAGCAGCCACAGACTGAACAAATTGATAGAGACAAAAATTCTTCTATGCACCTTGTTTCTTTAACGTGTTGGTGATCATGGCTCTCCACAATTTCCTTTGTAGCTCTTAATAAATTTTATTTTTTTTTGTTATTTCTCTTAAACCCTGTTCTGTCATCAATTCACATAAGCTTGCTAAACAGGTTCTAACTGTTTTCCTCTATCCCTCTCACCTTCAATCTACCTTGTGAGTATAAAATCTTCCAAGCCCTCTTTCTTCATTATGTGTTGTAGAAATTTCAATTGTTTTTTTTATGTTAAGTAGATGCACCCTTTTTGTTTCCATTTTCTCCAAAAAATTGTTGTTGCTTACATGTTCAGTCCATGATATTCTTAGCATCCTTCTGTAGAACCACATTTCTGTTGCTTCAAGTCTCTACTTCATCTGTGAGGAAATTGTCCAGCATTCACTGCCATATAGGATGACTGATATTATGTAACAGTTCAGTACTTTTTTCTTTGTTTCTAATGAAAATTTCCTGTTTCTTAATACATATTTTGAATAATCTCTAAAACAGGGACAGAAGAATATACTTCTAAAAAGTTAAGATGTCATCAATTTGCTAAACATAAATAAAATATCTACTTACTTTTTCCTGCCAAAAATTTGTTAGTTTTCCATTTGGATTATTTATTAATTAGTTTGTATTTTTCTTTAAGTGAAGTTCAAAGGCTGATATATATTTACATCATGATAATAAAAAAAACAATATTTGTTACTTTTAAGTGTGCTTTTGACTTATAAGTACATTTTTGTTTTGTTGACTCCTGAAGACCTATTCTTTTTATTGGTGAAAATTTTCAGTGGTGAATTTATCTGAAAATTTGTTTGTTGTAATATTTGGTGTCTGGGGACATCTGAGATCAGAGATCTATAGAGCATTATATTTTATATTTCATTGATGTCATTGATCAAATGTTTATATGAAGTATTTTGGACAAATATAAACAAGATAGGTTCAAGTCAGATGTTGGTCAAACTGCAACAAAGATATTCTGGTTGATTAGATTTACCTTGCAAAACAGATATTTTATAGGGAATTACTACAAAAATCAACAATCCTGGGACTATTAATGTGAAGACTACAAGTATTTCAGAGATATTTAGGGTTGATTGTAAATATTGCCCAGAATAGGTCAGCTTCTGATAGACCAGATAGAATTATTTTAAAATTAAATTTTACTATCAGTCATTAACACCAGACAGAATATTAAATTCTCTCAAAAATAACGCAGTGATTTATATGAAGTTTTCTGTAAAAATTTCATGTGACATGATTGGTTGAAATCTGGTGTCTTTTTAGATTGACACAGTTCTAAATTCACAAAGTGTTTGTTGATTTTTATCATTTTGTATCAACAATTACCAAATATAAAACATTGACCTGTTCAACATCTGTTTTAGAATATTTTTAAAACAATGTTAATGTGTTTATGGATCAGTATATTGATTTATTTGTAAATATTACAGTTGTCTGTTGCATAGAAATTTATTCATCTATGTAAATATGTGTATATGAAGTCATACAAACAAAACATTCCTTTGCCTATAACTTTGAGAAGAGTCATTGACATTCCCAATCTTTTTAGGTTGATCTATTCTATAGTGCTCTACAGGTATATTGTCCATTTGGAAAGATTAATTAATTTGTTTTCTATAGCCAGAAAATATTCTTAGCTTATAACAATGTTTTTTTGTTTGTTTTTTTTTTTTGTTTTTTTTTCTCTAGATAATAATGGTTTAGTGATACAAGTCCTACTAATTAATTAATAATTGGGGTGAGAAGCAGTGGAATTATACGTTTCCCAAGAATATTTTGTGCATAAGTGAATGTGGAATAAAAGAAATTGGAACTCTGTTCTCTGATTAACAATTCCAAGCCATTATTCCTTACACCACCTGCACATCCATGCTATTAGGTTGGTGCAAAAATAATGTCGTTTTCTCACATATGTTACTATGTGAGAAAACGACATTATTTTTGCACCAACCTAATAACAACACCTGGTATTCCCAAATGGTCACCCATCTAGAAACTGACCAGGCTTGATGTTGCTTAACTTCAGTGATTGTATGTGAACCAGTGTTTCAGCCTAATATGGCTGTAAGCCCATATAGAAAGAGAGGCTCTCAGATGAATCTTAAAATATTCAGTTTATAAACTGTTTTCCATATTTTGCTTTACACAGTATTCTTCAGAAATCTTTACCAGTCAAATCATATTTTTTTTTTAAACTGGGTTGTTTTTTGTTGTGTTTGAGCAGAGTATATCTGCGATCTCCCATCTCATGTGATCTGCATTATTTTTAATCAGTATTTCACCTTAGTCATTACAAGTAACTGCTGGATTGCCAGTTTTTCAGATCAAAATCTCTGACACCATCCCCATAAATGTCATATATCTTTTTTTACTGTTTATACAGTGTTTTATTTTTCCTTTCCAGAATTAAAGACTCACATGTCAAAAATGCATCACATTTTCCTTAATTTTCACTTTTAACATAAAAAAACTTAAATTTTACAGTCCACACATGAATCATGTAAAAAGGTACATTGGTATGTCACCTTTTAGAATATATATATATTTTAATCATGTGTGAAATGGAATCACATGTTTAAATTCCGCCTATTGAAAAACACTACAAACTTTTGTTTCAACTCAATACACATGAACACACACATACATATATATATTAGAGGGTGCTGAAAAGTTTTTGGCTGACTGATTTCCAAAAATGTAACCAAATGAACAAATATCAGATTTTTTTATAGGCTGCCTGGTCAGCCGTAAAATTTTTCAGTACCTCCTTGTATATAGAAGTATGATTTGTACACATACTCGATCGCATATAACTCTAGTTTTTTGTTTGCACACTTTGCTTTTTCACTATGTTAAAATATATACCTGAAATAAACAACAACAACCAAAAACAAAACAGCCAAGATACCTGTAGAATTTAAGATAAGAGAGTAACATTTAAAGGTTTACTTAAATTATGATTTCATCAACTCTTTTTTGCCTCATCTATTTGATATTTCTATCTTTTGTCAAATATCATTTTTCTCATTGTATATATAAAATAAGTATAAATTTGATGTATCTAGAAATACAAAGAGCATGTGGTCACTGGACAAAGGTAGATGAATAAAAACAAAACTAAATGTCCACCAGTAGCAGTACATTCATGCTCTGATAGATTACTATTATAAAAAAAAAAAAGAAGAATTTTTCCAATTATTTACCAGAAAATATTCATTATTTCTTCAAAGATGTAAAGGGGTAACAAATATTAATTATATAATCAATGATCATATGATTTGGCTGAGAGAAATTTGTTTGAAATAATATCTACATATTAATTTATGGTGCTTGTCACCTCTTCAAATATCATGCAGAATTGAGTTACATCATAGAAAGAAGAATCTGTGACTTGACTGTCATCATAACAGTTACTACACATTTGTTCTATTTTATTTGTTTTAACTTCATACTTTCTATATCATGAATTATGCTTTAAAAAAATGATAAGTTGAAAAATTCAGCAGTTTGCATCAGACCAATATTTTTCTCATATATAAATTTATCCAATACAATATTACAGTTTCAAAAGATACGTATAAACATTTACTATTTGAAAATGTTTATTACAGTACAAAATAAAATTGTATGTATATTTTATCAGCATGCCTCTGCTATTTGAGATTGATGCATTTGGTCTAATGGTACATGAATAACCTCCTTGAAGAATGTAGCATCAAATAAAGTGGAGCCACCCTTACACTATTGCAACAACAGTATCATCTATATGGAACTGCTTTCTTGATAAATATCATTTTCAGGGTCCAAATAAATGATATCTAAAGGAACCTAAGTCAGAACAATGTTGTGGGTAAAATAAAATATTCTAAACATTGCTGGATTCTGTCGGTTGTTGTGCGGTATTGTCACACAGAAGGATGACACACACTTATGCAAATACCCTAGTCCTTGATCAGCAGTATAAGACATGTGGGCTCTGTGGGCATTGAACAAGCACAAATGTATCTGAGCAAGGAGCTGCAATAGGGTTTGCTAGCCACCCTTGGAAATGAATGGCTTGCCATTATGTATTACATTATTATCTATCTATCTATCTATCTATCTATCTATCTATCTATCTATCTATCTATCTATATCTATATATATATATATAAGTGTGTGGATTCAAAATTCACTCAAACAAGACAAATTTTCCTCAAAGTAAAGCAGAAATAATGATGATCGAAAAGTGAATAGAAATGTGAGATACACATTTAACAAAAACTTTATTTAATAAATTTAGCCAATCCATTCAGTTTTCTTTTCTCAGGATCTTTTTTCCTTGAATCTGGGGTTACTCCCTTATTTATGAATCATATATAAATTACCTACATGTATGCATTTCATTATTTACATATATAAACAGAAAGATAGATATGAATGGGTTTAGATACATATATATTAGGGAACTGAGATAGAGAGACAGATTTACATGTCATCTACTAAAAGATTGAGATTGTCATGGATAATAAAGTTTAATCCCCATGAATGCCAAATGCAAATTTTCTCATGTGTGTTTAATGTGTGTCATGTAAATCATTATCCACAAAGTCTTTCATTGACATAACTTCTCAGAGATCAAGTAAACACCTTCATCATTTTTTCATGGAAGAAAAAAAAGATTTGGATGTATATTCTAAATGATGGTAACAAGATAAATGTCTTTTAATGTTTATTCAACCTGCAAGAATTGTTTTGTTTTTTTTGTACATATTATTTTGCTTTTATATTATTTTTTTTTACTTCATTGTTTCTTCTGTTTCAACTAAAAGATCTCTTTTATCCTTGTTCATAATGCACCGTATAATTAGTGTTTGTAAAAGTCATACTAAGAAAAAGTCATACTAAGACTGTGTGATTTTGCCCTTCTTCATCTTTGTCACTCTCTTGATATTTTAGATTTTACTGCATTCATTTTGTCTCTTTTTATTTTTTCTTAAGGTTCTCTTCACTGTTTTTCTTTTTCCTGATCCTTCTTCCAGTTTTTCTTATTTATGTTACTATTTTCCTTTTCATCTTCCAATTTTCCTCTTTTTTCTTTTCTTTTCACTTCTTCTTCTTCTTCACTTTTCTGTTCCTCCCACTTCTACATGATTATTATTTTTGCCCTCTTCATCTCTCTATTTTTAGTTTTTCATGTCTTCCTCTCCTTCTACATTCTATTTCTCAATTACTCTTCAGAATTTTTATCATCAGCATGTTATCTCATTTTCTATTCTTTCATTATCTGTTTCTTCTTCATTCATCATCTTTTTACTTTAAGTCTTCTTGTTTTCCAATCTTGATTTTTGGTTTGTTTCTTCTTTTTCTTGCCTCTTCCTCCTCCTCCATTAATATCTCACTGAATGTTTTTCTATGTTCACACTGTTGCTTTCTGACAGGTATTGTTAGAATCAAGTGACAGCAAGTTTCTCTATTCTCAGTACATTCTGGAATATTTTTTTGCATTTGCTTCTTGCATTCCACTTATGAAACTCAAGAAGCAATTCCAAAGAACTTTGTAAAAATTTTATGCAAAATTTTCATCGTTCTCAAGTTTAATCTTCATATTTATATTTTCTCCTGCTTTTTCTCAGTTTACACCAAGGATCAACCTCCTCCTCCTCCTCATAATAATAATAATAATATCATGTTTTTGCCTGTTATATAATCCTCTTAATATAGAATCTGTATCCAATCTGATAACCTTATTTCTTGGCTTATTTTGTGGAAAATACTAAACATAAAAATAAAGTTGAATTACATGGAAGTCTTTAAATTTCATCATCAAGCATTGTCATTTTTTTACTAGTATTTCTTTCTTTTTTTTCTGTTGCCTTTTATTATAATTGTTAGTTAATTATTTTACAAGTGTTAGATAAGCAGAAAAGATCAGTATTAAAGTATAAACTACCTGCGAGATTCAAACTTTAATCTTTTTTGATGAGATCCTCTCTTACAACCACAGTGCCTTAGCAATGAAGCTATGTAAGCTAACAAACCAGAATCTTTACAAAGAAATAAAGGGAGAGAAATATTAATTAAAAATTAATAATAAAGCTAAAATAGTTGTTTGCATTTGTTTATTGGACAATAATAGTATTATTTTTATTATTCACATTTAATTTTTTTAAATTTGCATTTTAGTTGCTTTATTGCTTTGCTTGGAGTGAAATGCTATATCTCCTCAGGACATAGGGGATAAGGTTTCTCCAAAGATCCATTTTCTTTCTGTGAATGGACATGCATTCTTTGGAAAAATAGTGATGTGATTTCCCATTGCTTTCTCCATAGTTTGGAGTTTAGAGTTTTTCTATTCTTCAACTGGTTTCCACCCAAAGAGAGTCCAGTCTACACTTATTTAAATGAAGAGTAAAAATATGGATTCTTGCCTTTTCCAAGGGCATTTGTGCAAAAGTGAATGCAACTGACTGGGCTGGAATTTGAACTCAGCTTGCTGCTTCCATGTTCTCTACAATTACACTCTCCACACATCACTTATTTCATTAATATTTCTAATATTAAGTCTCATGAGAAAAGCATTATCGTTATTCTTCTTATGAGCATTATCAAATTATATTAGTAGAATTATTATAAATATGATCATTATTGTTATCAAAGCCATTTTCTTTTCCATTCTTATAATCATTTCATAATGATGATTATTGCTTTTCTCAATATTATCATGGTTATTATTGCCATCATTATTACACTGAAGACAATGATCATCGCCCTGTTCACAGTCAACGCAATTAATATTATTCTTATTATTATCATATTTATCATGATAATTTTCTTTGCATTCACCCATGTGTTTTGTCTACCCCAATTTATTTTAGTTATTTTTTTCCCCACTTTTGTAGGAAGTAAGCTTTGAGAGTCAGCAATTGAATAATCGAAAAGGGTCAGTTAGCCATGCATGGGAGATGGCTTAATGGCGCCAACACTCTAAAAGCCTGGATGGTCTTTTGTAATCTGTCTGATGGATGAGTTAGCCATTTGTTCAAGAAAATGGGAATGAAGCAGGGTGGAGATGTAGAGCTTGGATGCCAGAGGAAGAAGAATTGAAGTGTGAGGTGTAAGTGAATAATGGGGCTACGATTTGATTAGAAACAAATGCTTTTACTCCACACTCACCCATACATATCTTCTTGAATCTATTCGGGTGAAAATTCATTTTCTATGGAAAATTGAAATATATAATGAATACTTACTATGTCTATATACATGTTATCTATCTACATGGTGCATAGGTGTATGAAGTTAAAGCTTGCATTTGCTTGAAATTATATATTGGCAAATTTGAGTATGTCTGTGAGTCCATACATACATACACACACACACACACACACACACTATATATATATATATATATATATATATATAACAATATTCATATGAAATTGTATGGAGATGACTTGGTATTTATATATATATATATATATATATATATATATATATATATATATATATATATATATATATACACATCCTACTAAAGTTAAACATAGTATTATGAGATCGGAAATTTTCATTAGAAGCAAAGAAAAATAGTGCTGAACTGCTATGTAATATCAAATATGTTAGGGAATGCTGGACAGTTACCTCACAGATAAAGTAGAGACTCAAATCAAAAGGGATATGGAATTACAGGAGGATGCTGTGAGAATGCTATGGACAGATCATGCAAACAATAAGGAAATTTTAAGAAAAAAGGAGATAAAAAGGACACTCAGAAAAAAGACACTTAAAATTTCTTGGATACATACTGAGGAAAGAGAGTTTTGCAATTTGGAACAAAGGGCAAAGAATAGGAAGTAGTGGAGAGTCATGATCATCCACATACTGATGCAACATGGCACATAAAAGAAGATATTACTTGAAAAATATTTGTAAATTGCATATATCCATATACATTTTGTATTGATTAAAATGCAGAAGTAGAGATGTGTGTATATTTATTTTATATGTTAATGTATACACTTTTGTTTCCAAGTATTTCTGTTTATATATATGTATACACACATTACTATCAATATATATATATGTATATATATATATATATATACATACATACATACATACACACACACACACACACATTAGTATCAACATATATATATATATTCACCTTTGTGGCTGGGCTCTTTAAGCATGTATTCTTTGTATTGGATATAAAGTTAGATTCTTTAAGAATGGATTCAAAGAAAGATGGCAATGTAATGTTTTAGACATGTGTTTATAGTTGGTAATAATCTTAGTAAGGTTTGAATGTATATTAAGCCTTAAAGAATTATTTTCTTTTTTAATTAGTTTTGATTTCACTAATGCCACCCTATGTTCAGCATCATTTCACTGCAAATTGAGAGAGTTAGATTGATTGTCCAAACACAAGTCTCTTTTTTGTTTGTAAGTGCAGGTTTTTAGATAATGTGATGTCTACCCACACAAACATTTTGGCTTTGTAAACAATTTATTTGATAAATCCCAGCATTTATAAGTTGTTTATAAAGCAAAAATGTTTAAGTGGGATACATGTCACATAATCTAAAAGCATGCATCTACAAATTCAAAAGAGGGTTGCATTTGGACAATTTATCTGAATCTGTCATTTTGCTGGACATAACTTTGATTTTACTAATGTGACCCTAATTAAAAAAGAACATAAGAAAATACATTGAAAACTTAATGATAACATTATTACCAACTATAAACACATATCTAAAACATTACATCACCATCTTTCTTTGTATCCATTTTTAATGATCCAACTTATATCCATCTAATACAAAGAATACATTCTTAAAGAGGTGAGCCCTACATATATATGTATATGGTGGACTTTCCTATCCTGAATGATAAATGAGGGTCAGCATTGAATGGTGCCTTTTGTTTTACAATTATTCATGCTAGCAGGGACTATTGTGAAGAAAATCAGGTAAGAGAAAAAAATATTTCATTTGTGCTTTCTTAAGTATGATAGTAGCCCAGCCTTGCTGTGGGCGGCAAAGCCACACTGACTGAGGATATTTGTTAAAGCAGGATTTTGATGGCATCTCTGCTTCAAAGCTTGGTGAAGCGGATCACGGTGCTTTAGTTTACTGTCTTCAAAACCCTTTAACTTAATGAACACACACACACACATACACACACACACACACACACACATATATATATATATATATATATATATATATATATATATATATATATATATATATGGTGAAAATAAATGAATTAAAATTTGAAAACCATTATAATACAAAGTAAGCAATTGTGAAAACAACAACATAATTATATGACTATATAAACATAATTGCATATTAGGATTTTTGTTTGTTTTTTCGGTATATTTTTCTTCACACTGTTGGATCTATATCCATATATTTGCTTACACACACACACTCACACACGTATATATATATATATATATATATATATATATATATATAAAAATAAAAAGAAAGAACAGTAAGATATGTAATCCGGTGTTCTTATTGATATTTTTATTTTTTACAAAATAGTGCTCAATGTAAATATATAGAGCATAAATATTATAAATTAACTGATTTAAAATGTTTTTTTGCTACACAGTAATAACCATATTTCAAAAATGGAAGCTAAAACTTTAAATTTAATTTTGTAATTAAATTACAAACATTAGTTCCATTTCATCCTCAAGCAAATTTTGGAGTAACTTATTTTTTAAATTTACTGAGTTTTTAACTGCAAGGAAAATTCATAATTTACGGTTACCAAGGATACAAAGAAATCCAATCATCCAGACAAGGGGTGGTAGTGAGTTCATTTTTATTAACTTTTGTTGTATCAGTTATCTGTTATGTTCAAAAAAGGGGTTACCTTTAGGTACAGATGTGGATGTATTTTTGAATGAATTCTGACATCCATTAAATTCATGTCGTCTGGGTTTTTTGGGGGTTCTATATTCTCAGCATTGGAAGCTCTCCTGGCTACTGATTGATTTGGGTTTATATTTGCACAGGACTTTCTTTTCCTCACTGCAGCCTTGGTTCTTTTGATTGCAATCTAGTCTTCTGTTGGCAGAAATGTCATTTGGTGAAGTATACTGCTGCCGTATGCAATAGGTAACAATAAATTACAGAAAAACTCAAAAATGAAAACTTGCAAATCCATAATATCAGGAATGATTTTAATGTGCTCACAAAGTCAGCCTGATTTCAAAATAGTATGATATGTTGGGCTACGGCCTATAGGAGTAAAGATGAAATTGTGTGGCACACTGACATCATAAAGAAATACAAAAGTATGAATAACATTTCAGAATTTATAATGATTTAAAATATGAAAGATAATTTTTATGCCATAATTTTTTATTTGATATCAAATGGATCAGATTCAGAGTTAATAAATAAGAAAGTTATATTAGGTTGGTGCAAAAATAATGTCGTTTTCTCACATAGTAACATATGTGAGAAAACGACATTATTTTTGCACCAACCTAATAAAATGCTAAGAAAAGATTCAATTTATAATTTATACACTGTAAATATATCCTGTAAAGGAATGTGTTTCAGCACATAGACACAAACAGGAACAGATGTACAGATGTAGGCTGTGTGTGCATGCACATATATATATATATATATATATATGTGAAAAGTGTGTGTATATAAATATAAATAAATATATATATATATATGTATAATTATTTATATATTATATGCGTATCAGAGATAGAGCTAACATATATGGTTGGATAGATGTGAGCTTGTGACCCTGGGTTTCACACTTTAGCGATCGTCAAACAAACTCTTTCTCTATATATATATATGAAGAAAAATATACGGAAAAAACAAACAAAAATCCTAATATGCAATTATACTGTTTTAATGTTAATATAATTTCAACATCAGACGTTTCGGTCTAATAGACCATCTTCAGGAAATATTCATAAAACATAATTAACATTAGGTTTCCTCTTTCAAATCTATCAAAGTAATTGACCTTACCATTCCATGCTAGCACCTGATGGCAGGTGGTTTATATTGTTTTGTTAACCTTTTCCTAAAACAAAAGAACCCAATCTGCTCTACTATTTAACTCATAGCTGGAGGTAGAAGAATGAATATGCACCTTCCTCCAGAGCATTAACAGGAATGAATGTGATGACCTTGACTGGAATTTGAACACAGTCTGTCTATTCCATTGTATGAATTGATAACGACCATGCCACCTGCATGTCTGCTATTACAATTAACCTGAGACATGCCCCTGTTATTCTTTGCTCTTCTAGCCACTAGTTGATACTGTAATTGTACTTATCGTTTTTGACAAGGATGTGAATAAACAATGAAATATTGATAAACTCATTCCTGGCCTCTTCTTTGTTCAATAGATAAGGATTACTTAAAAGCATGCAATTTAAAATTATCTATATTAGAAGGAAAAGCAAGACATAGATGAAGATGGACAGAAAGATATTATGAACTTCAAAATTTTTGTTGACTATTAAATGAAACATATTCTCTTAATTAGATTCAAGGCTTTCTTTGTCAATCTTGATATGACTTTTACTTACCTAATACACAGTGTAGAAATCAAATTTTGATATTCTTGTAGCCTTAGGATATACAATAAATATACTTGACAAATATATTCACTTTTTCAAGCAAATCTAAGTATAGAAAAACTCCTCTAAGCCCCACAATTCAACCTGATTATTGTCAAATGTCCAGTGTTACCTAGCGGTTATTAATCAAGGCAGTATAACGCTTGAAGTCCATCAAAAAGTATGCCTCAGTGGTCACAGCCTAATGACTCTTGCACTGTGATGTTCTGTTTTGTCATTTTTGCCAGCATATCATTGATTAACTGCTTTTGTCATGTCCTTCTTTCAACCCTGATTGACCCTACTTGATTACCTTTGAACCACCTAGTGTTGGCTGATGACCAGCTCTTGTTAGTCATTACAAATAGACAGGTTCACTTGTCTATCTGTTCAACTGTATTAAATGTGCAAGCTACAAGTACTTTAGACAAACATATCCCAAATAAGACTGTGAATTTAGGTTTGTCTTTTAAGCTCTTTTAATTTCACTTCTTTTCTTCTTTGATGTGCTGTGTCCCTTCAGGACATAGGTGATCATGGCCCTCCACAACTTCCTGTCTCTTGTAGCTCATAATAAATTTTGTCTTTTTACTATTTCTCCTAAATCCTCTTCTGCCATCCAATTTACTGAAGCCCATAAAGGGTACGTTATGTGCACTGTTTTCCTCTGTTACCTCAATCTGTCCTGTGATGATCAGATTTTCCAAGCCCTCCTTCCTCATTACATTCCCCAGAAATATCAACTGTCTCTTTCTGTATAAATTTCCTTTTTGTCTCTATTTTCTATAGAATCTTGTCGTTGCTCACATGTTCGGTTCATAGTATCCTCAGCATCCTTCTGTAGAACCACATTTCTGCTGCTTCAAGTCTCTTCTTCATCTTTGAGGAGGTTGTCCAGTATTCACTGCCATATAGGTGGATAAATACAACATAACAGTTCAGTACTCTTTCCTTTGCTTCTAACAAAGTTTTTCTGTTTCTTAATACTCTACTAAGCTTTTGGAATGCATCTTTGGCTATCCCAGTCTGTCTTTGGATTTCAGTGTTGCATGTTTGGTCCTCTGTTAGAACAATTCCCAGATATTTCAATTTTTGTACATTTTCGATTTTAGTTTCATGGATTTGAAATTTGCATTTTGGGCTCATATTCAGACTTTTCTTCTTGTTTTCCTTTGCTACCTTTTGTAAGAGAATTAGTTGTTCTTTTTTTTTTTTCTATGTCTGCTATCAACACTGGTTCATCTGCATATCTTATATTGTTAAGATTGTAACCACCAACAACAAATCCTGGTAGGATCTCTAGTTCTCTCAGCAGTGCTGCATTGTATAGGTTGAACAAGTCTGTGAGAAGACACATCCTTGTTTTACACCCCTATTACCATTCACAAAATATTCTTGTCAATGAATTTACAATAACTCTCTTTATTTATCAACACTTTTGAAGAGCCCTATAAGCCCAGAACAGTGCAGCACATCCCCTCTGTTGTCTGGTAAGACCTATTGGTTGACCTATTTTGTGAAGGATATAGTGTCAAGCCTACCCATCATATAAGGCTCTACATTCACTAGTAAAAAAAATATGACAAAAACAAGTATCAAGAACTGTATAATTATGTATCTATGTGTGCACAAATAGGCTGAAAAATTACATCAAATAGACCGATAAATTACATCACTTAGCAACCTCCATAGTTTACCTTCCCTTACTCAGTAGGCTTTTAGAAAATTTTATTTTTCTCTAATTCAAAATTTGAAAGCTTAACAATATTCTTCTCTAGGTTGCTTCTGTGTATAGAGGTTACCAAATAAAATATCGACCCCTGCCTTGACAAATTTCCTCAAGAAACAAAGCATCTGTCTATTTTTCTGATATGACATATTGTAACTATTTATGCTGTTTACATTGTTATCCTTGTAAAATTGTAATATGAGCTCAGGGAAAAAAGTTTACTGAGACATTAGGCTTATAAGTCCCCAAAATTTACTCACTCAGAACATTGGTTGAGTAGTCCAAAAAATCACTTGACCCAAAGAGTTGTGAGTTCAATACCTGGCCACAGCAGAGCTGAACAAAAACTTGGAGAGTTGAGTTACTAAAGAGAATTAACTGAGACTGAGATATCAAAAAAAAGGCATGGCACGTGGAATTAGAACACTCTACCCCTATGGACTAAATTAAGGGTCCAGTTCAAAATTCCAACTTATATCACCTGAAGAAGGCATGAGCATACAACAGCTGAAACATTGCGAATATATTAACAAAGATGATGGCAATAGTCTGAATAATGTAAATAGTGTAATTAGGAACAAAGCATGTTGGCATAAAAAATTTATATATATATATTTGCAATATGTTGACCAACCTTTTGAGATTCATAAGGAAAACATACATTACCAAATACTTTATTGTAAATATTTTTTCATAAAATCAGAGAATCTGAAATTCACAAGATACATTTATCATAGAAGTATATCCTAAAAATGTTAGAAGCATTGGTTGGTTAATAACTAGTTTTATTGTGAAAACATTGACTTGCATAATAAAATCTGACGGTGTGTGTAACCACAGAGCCCAAATATTATTGATTATTATTAAGAAAAACTTCAGCATATTAGAATCTTTTGAGAGCCAGTAAGAGTAAATGATGTCAAGATATAAGTCAAGCAGTCATAATAACAAGAACAGCAAAAGGCTTTACTAGACAATAAAACATTTACTGCCTTATTGACCTGATGCCATCTGTTGGCTGTGCATGACTGATGTGGATGCAAATGTTTCATTAGTGATAGAGATTTATTGCTTTAATCTTCCACTTGGTGTAAAATGCCTGGAAGTTGGAGTGACAATCAGCTGTCATTTGGTGGCTGTCATCTGTCATCCAAAGGCAACTGGGTAGGAGGTGAGATCTGGCAGAAAGGAAGGCAGGTGAAAAGACAGTGACGAAGAAGTGGTCTTTCTGAAGAGGTCCAATGAGTATTTTTGATATGGCACTTTAAGTGACAGGAGAGGTTTGTGCATGCCAGGAGCAGTGAGAGGAGGAGAGCTGAATAATGGGAAAGGCTATGGAAATATGTTAGGGGTTGGGGAGAAAATTACTGAAAAGGTAGGAGAAAATTAAACTGTGTATATATATATATATATATATATATATATATATATATGAGAGAGAGATCGGGAATCTTGAGAAAAAGAGGGAGAAAGTGATTAGAACATAATGAAGCCTAAAGGGAACTAAGAAAGAGATGGAGAAAGAAAACTAGAGGAAAGAAAATGATAGAAAAAGAAAACAAAATATCTAAGCATAAGAGAATGATGAGAAGGGGGGGCGGAGTAGAATTAAAGACTAGGAAGAGAAAGAAAAAGTATGAGAAACAAAGAAAAAAAAACATGAGAAAAACAAATAAAGGAATAAATTGCTGAAGTAAAAGCACTTCTGTTAAGGAGATAAAGTGATTTTGTGCAAAAAAAACATATAGCTAAATACAAAATATTTAAAAATTAACTACAAAAATTATGAGTGAGAAAGAAAGAGAAATCTGATTGGTCAATGAAAAGCACTTGTGCAGTTTGTGGCTCAAAAGCAACTTGATGAAATTTGTCCGTATTGACTTGAGAATATTCTCAGAAAAATGATGTGAGGGAACATAATTTGATGCTAATTACTAATTAAGAGTCAAATTGATTATCATTAATTATCAATAAGTCTTCTTGTCAAAGGAAAACCTTTGCTTCCTTCTTTTAAAGCTTTAATGCTATAGAAATAGAAATATTTACAGCTATGCCAACAGGAAGTATATTGATGGTATTTTGATCAAAAGTTAGAATATTTCCTCCTGATAATTCTTCTTTAAGAAGCTCATATTTCTGTTTCTTCCAATGCAATGTACCTTGTAATCAGGAGAATTGCCAAAAGCATTGTCTTTAAATTTCAGATGAAGAACAAAACCTCTGTCTACCCAACAAGCTGCAATGAGAAAACTTGTGAGAAAATCATTTGACAACTTAAATCATACAAGAATATAGCATGTTCTTTTAAAGTCAAAACTTTTATTTCTATGCTTTTGTTTTAGCTTTGCCTTCTGAAAATTAACTAATCATAGATTACTCATGAAAATGCAACTCAGACCCTCTCACAACACCATTGAGACACAGTCATTATCCAAAGCTAACAAAACCTGACTTCTATTCAAGTGCCATGTCCTTTCGGGACATGGGTAAATTTGGTTCTTCTTTTTGTTGGTCTAAGTAACTTCATTATCCATCTTTGTTCCTTTTCTGGCTTCCATTCACACAGGCCCAAGAATTAGCTTACTCTGTTTCTCACAGCTTCTCTTACATTCAACATGTCCTGGGAGTGTTAAATTCTCCATGCTCTCTTTTCTCGTTATGTATCCCAGAAATTTCAGCTGTCTCTTTTTAAGACTTTATTTATAAATTTTCTGATATATATTTTCCTTAAACATCCTCATTTTTCACATTTTCTGTTCTAAATATTCTCACCTAGATATTATGTAACAGTTTAACACATTTTTCTAATTATATTTTCCTATCCTTAAAGATAAATTTCTATATTCTATTGTCCTTTTTGATTTCTGTATCACATTTCTGTCATCTGTTACTACACTACCCAAATAAATTTCTGTACCTTCATGACACTATTGTTCCCAATATGTACCTGGCATCTTGGGATGTCTAACAACAATGCAGTCTGTATTTTTCAGTTCAGTCTTTTCTTCTTGCTTTCTATAACCATCTTCTCTAAGAGTTGTTTCAGTTTCCTTTCTGAATCTGCCATCAACACAATATCACCCTATTGTTGTTAAAATTGTTTTCACCAATAATAAATCCTGGTAGGTCCTGTAGTTCTTTGTCTTTCTTCATAGGTTGAATAATTCTGGTGAAGAAAACACATTCTTATCTTACTCTTCTTTCTATTTTTTTTTCAACTCAAAAAACATTCACTGATCTTGTTATCATAACTATTTCATGTAAGTCTTGGTAACTTAAATGCTTTTCTGTAATCTTTTTGTATTTGCTTGTTCTGATAACATACTGATCATAAAAATGACATTTCTTATTCCAGCATCTTGAACAAAACCATACTGTTCTTACCTTATTTCCAGTTTAAATCTGATGCAAACTGTATTCATTAGAATTCTATTTATAAGTTTAATTATGTAACCAATGAAGCTGATTGCCTAATAGAGTTAATTTACACCTGGCTACTTTGGAATCACTATGAACATAGATCTTCTGAGGTCATCTGGTATTTAGCTGCTGTCATATGTTTCATTTATTACATCAGTAACTTTACTAATTCCCAACATTAACTGACAGCATCACTATTACAATCCCATCTAGTATGACTGCTTTATTTCTGTTCATCTTGGCCAGTTCCAATCTTTCATAGTTTTTAATATTAAAAGTCCTTCCAAGTTTTTGTAGGTTTTGCTCCACAGTTGTGTCATGGAAGAGGTTTTCCATGTATTTGTTTCATCTTTATCTGTTATGATTCTTTCTTTTTAGACTTTATATTCTCTCTTGTTAAACAGCATATTTTTCTCTTTTGCTATTTCTTATATATTTTTATGTAGACCCTACTATGTTTATGTTCTGTAGTGTTTCTATCTTTGCACACTTTGTATTGAACCATTCATCTTTTGCTGTTTGCATTTATATCTATTATCTTTGGTTTAACATACAATATTGTCTGCCATTCTTTGGTATCATCTCTTATCTCTTTTTTATTAATTGGAAACTTTCATCAGTCATTCACTTTTTTTCTAGTCTTTTTTTCTTCCGTTTCTTTTTTTTTTACTAATGTCACTATTGCTTACCATAAGGTGGTCTCATTTTAAGTTATTGACCTCTTTTAAATTTTTATATTTTTTCTTAACTCTATCAGTGTATGCCTATTTGTAAATTGAGTCATTCTGGAGTCTGCCATATTGTAATTTAGATATTGTTTTAGAATTTAAAAAAATCATTTCACCCCCAATAAATGCAATAAAGCCACTAAGATGCAAAGGATTACTGAGTGTGAAAGAATATGAGAAAAAGAAAAATATTATTATGGAGGGAGAACGACAAAAGAACAGAAGATAAGAATTGACATTGCATTTAAATTCTTGAAAATCAAAGTTACCAGAAAGCAAGAAACCAAAAGAGAATTCAATAGGTGAGAAGTGCAAAAAGAAGAAACTGTTAACATAGAACTTATGGTTACATCTAGGCATTTCAACTGTAAATGATGAGACATTGCCACCAATCAAATACTGCATTAAATTCACAAAGTTTAGGTACCATAGATGAAAGTTCATCAGAACAATTACCATGGAAGTATTTATAGAAATGGCACAGTGAAGCTATGTTGCAGCAGTAGGGAAATGACTGAAGTCAAAATGCCAGGTCAGGATCAATAACATTGCAGATTATTCTTTGGATTTTACCAAGAGTCTCTAAATACATATTAGGAGCATCAGACAAGATGTGGCAGTAATATTCAAAGCAAGTAAGATAGATTCTGGTGAGAAAAATTATCTAGCATAAGAAATTTCGTAATGACAGACCTAGCAATTGATTCAGTATATTCTTTCCACGTCATGTCAGTGAAAAAATATTAGTCTTAGAAGGAGGAGGTCAGTATCAGCCATGCTGATCAAAAGTTTGTGAAACTGACCCAAGTAATCTCTTTCCAACTAACAGAGTCTCTTTGTACAAGCATTCAAGAACAAACTGTCTATACTCTCTCATATCATGTTTTTATGCCTAGCTGATCTCACAAAAACAATTTGCATATGCTCAATGATACTCACAAATTCTCCTAGCTTTGAGACAATGTCTTTCTTAAATTAAGGTGTCAGGGCAACCATATTTCTTTTTCCTGTCATTCCTTCACTTGATTTGCACACCAGGCATATACATGCTCACTTTGCCATACAAAGTAAGTCATCTTCTCTTCTACAGAAGGTAAAAAAAAAGTTTTCTTAGATTATTAAAAGAAATCTTTTTTGGAGGCATTCAAATTAAGAAGCCATTCTTTGGCCCAATTAACAACAGATAGTGGATCATTTTTGAGATCAACAGCCAGTTTGACTTTATCAAACAAATCAGACTTACTATTAAAACAAGGAGCAAATAGTTGTGTCATCTGCATAGTTGAGAACTAATAACATAAAAAAAGTCATTTATGAAAACTAGGAACAATGTAGGTCCAACAATAGAGCCCTAAGGAACACTCGCATTAATGCAAAAAGATCTGAGTGTCCATTCAAGAAAATAATAATAATAATAATAAAAAGACTCGATCAGTTCAAAAATTCATCCATAAATTCATAATCTTTCGACTTGCGAAGTATACCAGTATAGACCCACATTGATTTCAATGACATAATGTTGATAGCAGACACAGCAAGGAAACTACAAGAACTCGTATAGTAGAGAAGGAAGGCAAGAAGAAAGGACTAAGCATCAATTGCAAGAAGACTGAATACATAGTCGTTAACAAAAGGAACAGCCCGACATGAAAATTAAAAACTGGAGTTTCTAAAATCAAACAAGTACAATAATTAAAATATCTGAGAAATATTTTAACTGTAATTTGAAAACTCATTGGTATAGCCAAAGATACTTTCTAAAAACTAAGCAAAGTATTAAAAAACAGCAAAATTAGAGTACTGAACTGTTACGTAATAGCAACCCACCAGTAAATGATAGCTATCTCCTCATTGATGAAGAAGGGACTTGAAGAAGTAGAAATGTGGTTAAACAGAAAGATGCTGAGGATACTATGGTCCGAATATGTGAGTGACAATGAAGTC
>OZ010586.1:115775223-115882723 GCA_963932145.1 Acanthosepion lycidas
GTGGTGGAGACAGAATCATTGCTTGTGGATGTTTTTCTACAAAAAGTACTGGCAACATATCAGTAACAGATGGTAGAATGAATACCGCAGCATATCAAAATATTTTGGAAGCAAGTGTAATGATTCCAGTTGAAAATCTTGAACTTCCTCCTAATTGAATCTTCCAACAAAATAATGATCCTAAGCACATTGCAAAATCTATGAAGAAATTGCTTTGCTGAAAATAATATAAATATCCTGAAATGGCCAAGTCAGTCACCAGGTTTAACCCCAATCAAGAATCTGTGGCGTTATTTGAAAACCAATTAAGAGCTCCAACAAATATCCTGGGTCTGAAGACCATGTGTGAAGAATAATGGAACAAAATACCAATTAAAATTTGCAAATCATTAACTGAGAACTACAAGAAAAGGTTGGTTGCTGTAGAATTGAATGATGTCTAATCTGCAAAGTAATAAAAGAACATTATGTATTCTTTTTTGTATTGTTTGAATATTTCCCCCCCCTTAGAATAAATAAATGGGATTTATTCTATTAAATTAATATTTTTTTTCTGTTTTCTACGATTATTTTGTTATTATGCATCCGTGTGCAGTTAATTATATGAAAAATATGTTTATTCATTACTTAGAAATACAATAGTTTAAATATTTTCTATGTGTACAAATATTTGTTTCCCCCCACTGCGTATATATACATAAATAAATATATGTATATATATTTATGCATGCATGCATGTATGTATGTATGTGTGTGTGAGTGTTTATTTATATATATATATATATATATATATATATATACGTGTGTGTGTTTATATTTATGTATCTATGTGTATGTGTTTATGTATATATATATATATATATATATATGTGTGTGTGTGTGTGTTTATGTGCATATGTATATATGTGTATGCATGTATATATGTTTGTGTTTATATATACATATATATATATATATATATATATATATATATATATATATATATATATATATATATATATCTCCAAAAGATTTGGCTGTATGGTTGAACCAAATGCTACAAAAAATGTAGTTAATTTGTCGTCTTATTCTCCCTCAGAGATTGAGCTTGCTATCTTGGCCCATGGCCTAGATTTTAGCATTCCTTTTACTTCTATCAGCAGGGAGAATATTTTTTCTGTATTCGAAGTATTTTATGCTCAACTCTCGAAGCTTCAACCTGTGTCTTGTGATAAATCCAGCGACTTTCGAGCCAAATTGAAGGATTTGGCTCATTCTTATGCTAGTTCTCTCATTTCTTTCTCTGAATCGAAATGGAGAAGTGAACACCATAAGGTTATTAAATCCCTTAAGAATAACCATTCGTTGGTTATTACGAAACTGGATAAAGGATCGGGTGTTGTCCTTATGGACCGCCATGATTACATTAACAAAATGTTAAGTATACTGAATGATCCTTCCAAGTTTCAACGCCTTGGTTCCATTGATACTCATGATTCTACGTTGACTTCTGAAATTCGATTTCAGAAACGTCTTGTCAAATGGGTAAAAAGTGGTGTTCTTTCTTCTGAAATGGCGGAGCAATTGAGACCGCTTGGCTCTATTCGTCCCCGTCTTTATGGATTACCCAAGATTCATAAGAAGAGTGTCCCATTGAGACCCATTTTATCAATGATTGGGTCTTCACAGCATAAAGTCGCAAAGTGGCTTGCTATATTGTTGCAACCAGTGTTGCAGCATTACAGTTCCTTTTGTATTAAAGATTCGTTTTCTTTTTCCAAATTCATTCAGAATTGTGATGCCACTGATGGATTTATGTGTTCCTTGGACATCTGCAGCCTCTTCACGTGTGTGCCTTTATCGGAGACTATTGATATTTGTAGCGATATGTTATATCGTAGTAATTTGACTCCTCCTAATATACCTGAAGAAGTGTTCGTTGAACTCATGAAATTTGCCACCATGTTTGTCGATTTTAGTTTCGACAATATCATGTATCGCCAGATCGATGGTGTAGCGATGGGTTCCCCTTTGGGTCCCGTGTTGGCTAATATCTTTGTGGGTTTTTATGAGGAAAGCCTTATGTTAAGTTCTGCCCGACCCAAGGTTTACTTTCGGTATGTGGATGACACTTTTTGTGTGTTCAGCCACGAATCTGAAGTGGATCAATTTTTTTCCCTACTCAACAGTGTTCATCCTGCCCTTAAATTCACAGTAGATAAGGAGTTCAATGGTTCATTGCCCTTCTTAGATGTTCTTGTTCAAAGAACTCCTTCCTCATTTATCACATCAGTTTACAGGAAGTCTACATTTACTGGATTATATACTCGATGGGACTCCTTTTGTCCTAAACGACAAAAGATTAATTTGATTAGGACCCTGACACATAGGGCCCTAATGATTTGTTCGGATGACACTTGTGAAACATGAAATCAGTTGTTTAACTGAGGTTTTTGTGAACAATGGTTATCCGTTGAACATTGTTCACTCAGTTATTCGAGATGAAACTGCTAGGTTCAACAAAATTAAACCTGCTTCAGTGGGTAAATGTCCGGTCTATCTTCGTTTCCTGTGGTTGGGTAGCATTAGTGAATCCTTCGCCAAGCGTATTTCATGGAGTTCACGTCAGTGTTATTTTGCAGCCAATGTTCGTGTTGACTTTCAAACTAAGTCCGTACTTTCATCTATGTGTAAAGACGTTCTACCCCCCACCATATTAACTCTGTTATTTACCATTTCAAATGTAGTTGTGGATGCGATTACATAACGACACAGTGATTGGACGTTAGAATTAAACAACACGTACCTGCTATAATACTGAATAAAAAAATTTCTTTGGGTGATACCATTCGTAACACGTATAGGTCTTCGATTGCGGATCACTTTATAAAGAATCCTACTTGTGCGATGAATTTCAGTGTGAACTGGTTTTCTGTTTTGGCCAGTTCGCACTCGCTATTCCATCTTAAGGTGTTAGAGACGCTTTACATCAGGTTCAGGCAACCTACTCTTTGTAAACAAAGAGATTGTTTGCTCGTACTTACTGTGCTGCGTTTCTAGCATCTTGGTTGGTATAACTTTTATAATAATTTATTTCTCCCTGTCCAATCATTCATGTCATGCATAACATACTTTTTCTTTTTCTCATAATTTTAGTTCCCCGTTAACAGTTCTGATGAGAGGGGACGAAACCGGTCGACTGGTGTTTGTTTTTGTTTTAAATCTATCATGGTCCATAATATAAAATTTCTTGTTTTTAATGCCTTAATACGCTTCTGTACCGTTTCAAATATATTCATATATATATATATATATATATATATATATATATATATATATATAATCGGCCCTGTCGGCTGGGGCTTTAGAATACGCCGACTGCACCTCTGTAGAGGGGTAAGACCCCCCCCCCCAATGAGGCGTCCTGGGTATGACGTTAAATTGCATCCAACAGCAAGGCCTCTGATCTGGAGGTTTTGAGGAGCATGGAACCACCTCTTAATTGCTGGTGTTCCCAGGTCTACCTTGACCTGGGTATGACGCTAAACTACATCTGCGTCCTGGGTATGATGATAAACTACATCCACATCCTGGGTACGGTGATAAACTGCATCCAACAGCAAGGTCTCAGATAATGTTTTCAGAAAAATAACGTTGCCAGCTCTAAGTTTTTGAAACAATAATATTGCCAGCTCTAAGTTTTTGAAACAATAATGTTGCCAGCTCTAAGTTTTTGAAACAGTAATGTTGCCAACTCTAAGTTTTTTTGTAAAAAAGTAATGTTGCCAGCTATACGTTTTCTTGTAAAAGAGTAATGTTGCCAGCTATACGTTTTTTTGTAAAAGAGTAATGTTGCCAGCTATACGTTTTTTTGTAAAAAAGTAATGTTGCCAGCTATACGTTTTTTTTGTAAAAAAGTAATGTTGCCAACTATACGTTTTTTTGTAAGGGAATAATGTTGCCAACTATACGTTTTTTCGTAAAGGAATAATGTTGGCAGCTTTACGTTTTTTCGTAAAGGAATAATGTTGGCAGCTATACGTTTTTTCGTAAAGGAATAATGTTGCCAGCTATACGTTTTTTTTTGTAAAGGAATAATGTTGCCAGCTATACGTTTTTCTGTAAAGGAATAATGTTGCCAGCTATACGTTTTTTTGTAAAGGAATGATGTTGCCAGCTATACGTTTTTTTTTTTAAACAATAATGTTGCCAGCTATACATTTTTTATTCCATACAAAATAGGCATTTAAAATTCAGATAAACTGGATTTGGCATTAAATAACCCACAGTGGTTGATATGCCATAAAACCCAAACAAACAAACAAATATATATATAATTGTCTGTGTATGTGTGTATGCATGTGTGTATATATGTGTAAAAATATATATGTATATCTATAATTGCATGTGTGTATGCATGTGTGTATATATATGTGTGTGTGTTTTCATGTAAAAATATATATATATAATTGTCTGTCTATGTGTGTATGCATATATATGTATATGTGTGTATGCCTGTGTGTGTGTATACATGTAAATATATATATATTTGTGTGTGTGTGAGTGTGTGGGCCATGAAGATTATTGATGGAGATTCTTTATTGTAGGTTTGCCTGAGTTTATACAATGTTCTTTCACACCAGTTTGTGAATTAGAAATTGAAAAGTCTATGAAAATCATTGATCTTTTTCTTTGAAGAATCTAGAAAATATTGCTTTGAGAGACTAAATCATAACTCATTATATTGATATGAAGATTATGACAATTTCTTATTTTAGTTTTGCATGTGGATTTCTGAAGGAAAACTGCCAATTTATAATGAAATTCAGTATTTTATTATTTGTGAATTTTTGAAGCGAGAAGGTATTTTGGAATGGTGCATTATTAAAAAAGAAAGCTTTAGAATTGTTTTGTCTGTAGAAAGAAATAGATTTAGAAAGTGAAGTTATAGATCAGGGAAATATTCCAAAAAATATCTGAAAATGCTATTCTGTGCATTAATCCAATCCAATCTTTTTAAGCATTAATGAAATCAATTAGAAACTGAATCCAAATCCTGTTTTTATTGCAGAATTTTTTCATAAATCTTTTTTCTCATTTCTCAGTCATCAGATTTATATTTTTATATACAGACTGAAGTTATTTCCTCTAACTTGCTTGTAATTTATCTTTTAATATCTGTGCATATAATCTTTTCTCTTCTCTGATAAAATATTTTATATATATATATATATATATATATATATATATATATATATATATATATATAAAGTGGTCTGTTTTTATTTAAATTATATATATATGTATTAAAAATGTAACACAGGGTTTATCTGGAACATTGAATTGATACTTAAAAAGTAGCAAGGAAGAAAAAAATGATTTTGTTATATAAAATTATTAATACAATAAATAACATATGTGTGTGTGTGTGTACATATATACATAAATAAGTTTGGAGACTAATGAAAAAAAAAAAATTTCATAGATGTATTTTTCAACATAATGTTCATCCTTGTCAGTGCACTTAATTGAGTGATTATTAATCCTGTAGGAAAAAATTCAGATTAAAATTTAGTTAATAACTATATCTTGAGCTGCATACTTATTAATCCACTTTCTTTCCCTCACTCTATTTATTATGCTCTCTCTCTCTATATATATATATATGCATGCACACACACAACTCCTATTCTTAACTGTAGTTCTCATTTTGGTTTATTTTTCTAAAGTAAAGAGAAATACAGATTTTTTTAAATTGTTTTTATTTCTACTAACCCTGCTACTATTTGAACTGCTAGAAAAACTAGTTCTATTTGGAAAAGATGTTAGAATAATCTGGAACTTATACCAGGAGCAAACCACCTGCATATGGATATAAAATGAATTAAGTAGCTGCAGAAAAACAGAAAGGGGCATGAGACAAGGATGTCTCTTCTCCCCAGATTTATTCAACCTCTATAGCAAGAGAACTAAGAGAACTGGAGACCCTATCATGATTTATTATCAATGGCCATAATTTTAACATAATTTTAAAAAATGTTGATGTCACTGTGTTGACAACTTAGGGAAGAAAACTACAGTACTTCCTATACAGTTTGGTAGAAAAATGCCTTGATAGAAAAGAAGTAATCAATAACTGTAAGAAGACAAAAATATGGTTGTCAGCAAGAGAAGGAAAACCAAGATGCAAGTTACAAATTGGAGATATAAACACCAAGCAAGTTCAGAAGTTTAATTATCTGGGAATTCTTTTAACAGAGGACAGAAAATGTAACACCGAGATCCAAACACACATTGGACTAATGAAGGAAGCATTCCAAAATTTAAGGAAGGTGTTGAGAAATTGAAAAATTTCATTGAAAACAAAGAAAAAAGGTGCTGGATTGCTATTTGTTATGCATCATCTTATATGGCAGAGAATGCTGGACAATCTCCCCATGGATGAGGAAAAAAACATCAGAAATGTGGTTCTACAGAAGCATACTAAAAATTACATAGACAGGATGAGTAAGCAACACAGAAGTCTTAAAGAAAAATTCTACTGATCATAAGATAAAATCAGCTGAAATAACCCATGGATGCATAATGACGAAGGAGGGCTTGGTTTAACTTGACACTGACATGGCATATTGAGGGCAAAAGAGAATAGGCAAAGGCATTGAACCACTTATTTGATGAACTTGTGGGAATGGATGGTGGGACAGGAGTGGGAGCCTTAGCAAAAAGAGAAAAACTAAGAACCATACAAGGTAGGATGTTGTGGAGAGCCATGATCCTCTATATCTTGAAGAGATGTAGTACATAAAAGAAAAAGAACTCTGCTACTACAACATTTTCTAATTTGATTAAAAATATTTGTATCGAACTATGACAATAAACAATTAAATATTTATATATGCTGTTTAAGAATTTTCTCTTTTATATGGTTTGGGGGCAATCATAGCACTCTCCACAAATTCCTATCTGTTGATGCCCTAAATAGCTTTTGACTCTTTACCATCCCTTTTTGTCCTAGTTTTGTCATCCATTCACACATCATTCATCAGATTACTTGCAGTTTCTCCTTGCTTTTCTTGCTTTCAGCATGCCCTGTGAGTGTTGAGTTTTCAAAGCCTTCTTTCTTTATTACATGTCCCAGCAATTTTACTTGTCTCTTTTTGAATAAATGTTAGCAGCAAATTTTTTGAAGTTCTGTCCACAGTGTTTTCAATATTTGACAGTAGAACTACATCTTCAAGTCTCTTCTTTATCTGTGAGGAGATTGTCCAATATTCACTGCCATTCTGGATATATTACAGAGGAGTGTTACATTCTTTTCTTTGCTTCTAAGGACATTTTTCTCTCTCTTGATGCTTTGATTAGTTTCTGAAAGGCATCTTTTACAATTCCTATACACCTTTAGATTTCTGTATCACACTTTTCATCGTCTGTTACTAAACTATCCAAAGAAGAATAAAAGAATAGAATAAAGGAAAACAGAATTATCTAGATTAATCCCAGGCTGGAATTATTTATTTTGATTTTGTCTCCAAAGTTGTTAATCTCTTCTACAACTCATTTCACCAACTAGTCTCTCTCGGGTAATGTTTATTTCTCAACTGGTTGATAGTTGTTGAATACTTGCTGACTGGTTGATTTTTCTAATTTCTTTAAACCAAGTAAACATGGGACATTTTTGATAAAATTGCTGATGATAATGATAAATGAACAATAACTATTTGATAAATAGCACTGTCCTTTTATTGCCTTTTAACTAAACAATGACTCTTTCCAACATCCCAATCGGCTATTCAGACTTGAGTAAAAAAATTTCATTAATTTGTTGAGAGAAAAAATATTGGCTTTTTTTTTTTTTTATTAAACTTTATTTTGATTAACTTTAAGCTTAATTTATTTTTGCCTTTTTTCTTTTTTGAAATTGTTTGCTTCTACCTTGGCATTTTTCACACACAAAAGCCACGCAACAATGAACACATTTTAAAATTGTTCTTATTGCTTGGCAATCTCTTGTAATTATTCCCTGATCAGTAACAGCTGCACATTGTTTTCTTTCCTCTTTCTGTCTGACTGGGGTTTTTGTCTTCAAGTCATATCTCTGGCAATAATATCCTGGCGGAGGCTATTAGTCTTTCCTCATGGGAGCAGAGACTTGTACTGGGATTTAACTGAACAAAACAAACACTACATTCATTGACATTAATCTTCTTTCTTCTTTTTTTTTTTTTTTTTTTAAATTTCATTCTTCTTTAATGCTGTTATTTTTTCATTCAATAATTTTATTCTTTTTTAGAATATTTCTTAACTTTGCTCTTTTGAAAATATTTTTCATTTTTCTCTCTTGTTTTACAAGTAAATTTTGTCATTATGACATTGATAGAAATGTAAAGACATGTAACATTTGTCTTTTGTGATGTAAAAAAAATAAATAATTTCATCGAATCAGCACCTGAGGAGATTTTCCTTTTTTTTTTTTTTTTCTTATGAACATAACGTTTTTAATCAAAAAAATTCAGTTCATGAAAAAATTCATTTATGATTTAATAATTAGTTACTTTATTTGTTCTTCAGTCATTCTTTCTATAATTACTTTCCTTGTCAACAAGACTAAATGACTGCTTTATCTGTTGTCATTTTTGACAGAAAAAAGGTTTATGCATTTCTTTATTTTATTTTATAAGGACCTTGTGCCAGAGTTGCTTATGACAGAAATACTCTTGGGACATTTTCCAAATTCTTTAATTCTTTGTATGTTCTTTTGAAAAATTAATAATTGCTTTTTTGTTTCTAAGAGTTTTGAGATAGGATTAAAATTCATTTAATTTCTATTCTTTTCCACATATTTGCTGTTTTTGTTTTGATACAATATTTCTGTTTGGCCTTCTTCAGGTGAAATTATATCATTTGTTTATATATTTATTTTTCGCAAATTTTATTTTTTTTATTATTAGCTTCCACATAATGGAATTTTACTGACTTAGCTTACTAATGTGATTTTTTAATCAATTAGCAACAGACATGTGAAAACCAATAATTCCATGGCCTGAATTTTGTCTGAAATTTTCACTGTTTAATCTGTTATAAGACTTCACTGCAGAATCAAAAGCATTGACAATGTTAAGTAATTCAGTTTATTTCATCTCCTCAAAATTAATTGGTGGTTCCAAGCAGCAGCAGGCTTGTCTCCCTTCCTTCCTTCCATTTGCCCAACAAAGCAAATATAAGCAGGTTAAAATTTCTCTTTTTCACTTTAACCTGATGCTTGGGGAACTTTTGCCACTTTCATTGTGGATGTCTGGAGAGTCTGTGCCACTTCAACTTTTGCAGACTGTAATTAATTTCTACTGGACTTTATGTTGAACACACAAGGAAAGAGATTATGTTGAAAAATAATTATTTGTCATGAATGATTTTACTATTATGAGGTTATTGACTTTGATACCTTTACATATTTTCCTAGAAAAGCATATGGTCAAGTGAATTAAAGCCATGACTAAAACATATCAGATTCCCTGGCAGTTGTGAAATCAATCCTTGGATCTGCTAATGCTCAAGGCAGTGGTTCCCAACCACTATGCCACGGCACATTGGTGTGCTGCAGCACGTTGATGTGCTGCAAAATGATTACTGGTGTGCCGCGAAGAGATAATACCTAGAAGCCATTTAATTTCATTTTGTTTAATAATGACATTCAATTTTTTAATCATGATGACACTGCTTAATTACATTTAAGTAATATTGGTAAGGAATTGGAATCGTTAAAAATTTGGGTATTGTTTTATCACCAGTTATCGTCTATATATCTTGTTCACAATATTTACAGATTCTTTGTAGATATCTTTATTGAATATTTAGGTGTTGTAAATTAAAGTTTTAGTAAGACAAACAAAAAACAAATATAATAAAAATTCTTTTAGATTTATTTTTTTTCAATTTTAGATTCAATTTACCCTTAATTATGGACAAGTTTCTAAAAAGAAAAGGCGATGGTGACAAGAATAATTCTACAACATCATTTAAAAAAACAAAAGTTCACAGGTTGTATAGTGATGATTACTTGAAATTTGGATTTCACTGGACTGGAGATACACAGATTCCTTCTCCGCTAGCGGCTGAACGCTGTCTAATGAAGCAACGGTGTGCTGCCATGTAAAAAAAGGTTGGGAACCACTGGCCCAAAGTAACATACTCAGGTTAAGTCCAAGAAATGCAACACAAAGACGAATAAAACTAGCAGGTACTGATATGAGTTATCTCCCCTAAGCACAGAAAGTGGAATGAGAACAATCTACCTCACTGTGTATTGAACAAAGAGTTTGGTTCAAAACTTTGTTACCTGAAGAAAGCAATAGGATACATAACCAAAACATTGTGAGTAAATAATGACCAAGATGAACATGCTGATTCAAATGGTAATGCTTATAATAGACTCTATACATGTATATATTAACCAGAAAAGCAAAATTGTTAGTTTACATTATACAGACCAACAACACAAACAGAGATTAGATCAATTGAAAGAAGATAGCGCAAAAGAACTGTAAAAAATTTTAAAAAATTTCAGAATTATTTCAATAAATTCACTGCTTACATTTTGAACAGCACAAGAAGCTTTGAGTGTTATGCACATGAATAAAATATACCTGATTATTTCCTTGCACAGGTTGTCCCAATGACTTACTTGGGATGGAAATTCTTTAATTAAAAAAATAAAATAATAAGATACAGATTAATTTTTGTAAATACGTTTAGAATAACAAAGTCTTTTATCTTTAACTAAGGTAAAGTAATTTAAACATTTTTTAACATTGTTGTTCTAAGTATTCAAATAGCACAACATAAATGAATATCAGATTATAACCTTTGAGTTTTTTTAAATAAATTATTAAAATTTTTTACAAAATAACTTTCAAGAACTTGACTTAGTTTAAAATTTCTTCCTTTATGTGCTATATCCCTTCAGAACATAGGCAATCATGACTCTCCACAACTTCCTATCCTCTGTAGTTTTTAGTAAGGTTTATTTTTTTGCTATCCTTCCCAATTCCTCAGAGTCTGTCTATATTTCTGAGATGAGGTATTATGTACATGGTAAAAATGGTTGCTGGAGACATTATGTTTATAAGTTCCAGAAATTCATAGCCAGATGTCCTCAAGGACACATGGCACAGTGGATAAAGGCGTTGGTTAGATCCAGTGACCCAAAGAGTGTGAGTTCAATACCCGGTTAAGGCACTAGAGAACTTTCAGAGGGAAATTATATAGAGATAACTTGGAACTAGAACAGTATACACCAGTGAGAGAAATAAAGGGTTCAGTTTGAAATTACAACCACCTGAAGAAGGCCGGAGCGTACAACAGCCAAAACGTTGTGATAAATATGGCGACAAAGATGAGGACAATAGTCCGAATAATGTAAATAATGTTCCCAATTCCTGTCATTCATTTAGACAAGTTCATAGGTAATATGTTGTGTGAGTAACAAATTCTCCAAACCCTATCTTTTGTAGCTCCTAATAGATTTTGTCTTTTTCTTCTCTCTCCTAATCATTGTTGCACCATCCATTTATTCAGGCTCACTAGGTTGGTCATGCATTGTTTTACTCTATCCTCCTTGCCTTCAATCTATCCTGTGAGTATTAAATTCTCTGAATACTCTTTCTTTATTCTGTCCCCTAGAAATTTCAACTATTTCTTTATGATTCTAAGTATAAACATCCTTTTTGTTTCCATTTTCTATAAAACTTCCTTGCTCACATGTTCAGTCCATGGCATTTTCAGCATCCTTCTGTAAAACTATGTCTGTTGTTTCAAGTCTCTTCTTCATCTGTAAGGAGATTGGCCAGCATCACTACCGTATAATAGGATTGATATTATGTAAGTTAAAGACTCTTTTCTTTGCTTCTAATGAAATTTTCTTTTTTCTTAATACTTGTTCTTGCTTTTGGAAGATATCTTTGGCTATTCCAATGTGCCTTTAAATTTCTGTGTTGCATTTTCTATCCTTTGTTAAAATGCTACCTAGATATTTAAATTTCTGTACTTGATTTTGTCATCTGCAGTTCATAGTTTACATCTTGGGTTAAAAAACTTGAATAAGGATAATTACAAATTCCAATGTCAGTATAGTTCTTTCTTTCAAGCTTAAATCTCAGTTTTTATTTTTTTTGTTTTTTTTTTTTGTTTTTTTTTTTTACAAAGTCAAGAATTTCATTAGAAAATTATTCCTTTCCCTTATTTTATCTAACCTTCTTTTTCAAACATTTGAAGAAAAAAATTATCCCAGTAAAACTATCATATTTTGATTTTGTACTTCACATGTTTGAAACTGAAATCCCCTCCCTTCAAAAAAAAAAAAACTTCATGTCTTTGATTTTTACCACAAAAGAAAAAGTCAGTTTGTTTTTCTTTCTATTAGAAGTTAATATTTTTTTTCTTTTCGAACATTTATTTTTCTAGAAATATCTCTTTTGGAAACTATCCAACAGAATTTACACAAATAGAAGGAAATGTAAACTTTTTTTTTTACTTTTTATTGTTTTTTGCTTGGATTTGTTTATCCTGAAAGTTCTTCAAAGTTTTCAGGCTGTTTTGTAGCCAAAATAAAAAGTCAAACAATATTCTTTTAATTGTTCATTAAGAAAATGTAGAATCTGTAGCTTTGTCTGCTTCCAAACTTACAGAAACATTTGTAAGTGCCAGTCTCAAACATTACAGATTGCTGAGAACAGCAATATGGATCTTCATGTATTTTTGATTCTGATTTATCATTCTCTTATTTAACTCTTCATAATAATCAGTGTTGTAGATTAATTAATTGGCAAAAAGTACCCAACAAATGGAAATGACAATTTTTCCAATAAACAATAACAAAAAAAAAAAAATATGGTGGATGAAACTGAGAAATAGTTCTTTTAATTGGTTAGAAAGAAATCCCAGCATGCATCTGTAGAATTTGTCAATAGACATTTTTTTTGGTTGGGGGTGATGTTGTTACAAACATTCCTATCAAGATTAAAACCAACCAATGTTCAATTGATGCCGTATTGTGAAAAGACCTTTTGAAATTTTTTCACATTATTAAAGAGAAAGAAATTTTACTACTATTTGTATGTACTTATGTAAAGTAAATATAAACACAACAGCAATGTCACCAATGATGGTGGGAGGGCAACTGGCAACAGGTATTGCTGACAAAATCTTGTTCAATTTTTCCATAAATGGCTGGTACTTTTCTGTCTGAATTTCTTGGATGAGGAGTTTACACTATTTATATTCGAACAGTTTTTCACATGTTTGTTGTTGTTATCACTGTTTCGTCTGTTGTGCTCTCTGGCCTTCCTCGAATATACATCGATCTGAGTAACCTACATGAAATTCTGAACAGAATGCTTTATTTGGTCTATGGGTGTAAACTGTTCTTGTCCCACTTCCCAGGGATATCATCTAGTTCTTAATTTTAGTACTTCTCAGTTATTGCCCAGCCCAGGGATTGAACTCACAATCACTATATCACCAAATTCATGAACCAATGCTCTAATCCTCTCGGCTGTTTATTGTCCGATAGAACAATTTGCAAGTATTTTCATTTTCCAGATGATGCAACAGTTGTTATTAAACCAAGAGTTGTAACTTGTACAATTTTATCTTACACCCTTCTATTCCATACAAAATTTTTATTAAAATTAAGGGGGATACTTTGAACTTAATTTTTGTTCTTTTTCTTTTCTCCATCCTTTACTAATATTATTGGGGTTTGTTTTTTTCACTTTAATAAATAAGATTTACTTACTTAATATTTTAATATATCCAGTTTTAAATTATTAACAAAATTGTATGAAGTTTCCATAAAATGGTTTGCTTTTTTAAAATGCTGCAAAAAATCTATACATTATTAAATTTATTATGTTTTTGACTATTGGTCATATTTCTACACTAGGCTTACTGATAGGATTATTTACTATTGCCTTCATGGTAAGCTTTTAAAGTTTTGTATTATCTACCATGATTTTCTTCTTGGCACTTATTGTACTTGAGGTTATTCTTTAACCAAGAACTCTTAATCAGATACCTCATTCAAACATTTGTTCAAGTATATATATATATATATAGTAAAGGTAACAAATTTGTTGGTATATAATCCAAGTGGATCCCAGTAATATAAAGTATAAAACTGATCCACAAAAAGAGATCAATGTATTCATTATTACAGAGCAAAAATTAATACACAAAAAATCCCAAATCATCGCATATGAGGAATAAGCTTATTTCAGACGAAAATATTTGTCTGTCTTATCAACTCCGGAATAGACTGTGTTTGAGATGATCTCAGTCTATAGCAGGGTTGATAAAACAGACAAATTACATTTTCATCAGTTGAAATAAGCTTATTCTCCATATGAGGTGATTTGGGATTTTATATATATATAGTCTTTGTGTTCATCTGTGAAACAGTATAGTCTAAAATCTTTAATCAAATATGGCATTCACTAAGATGTGTGTGTGTGTTGCTGAAATTTCTGGAAAACTGAGAGTAATATTTTTAGCAAGAAAGATTCTATCAATGCTAGAGAACTTCAGCATCTCTAATGTTTAAATATTTATTTTAAAAGCCATTTTTCTAATTTGGTTTCAGTACAAAAACATTTTGGTTGCACTAATGAAGAAGAAAGCACAAGTAACAATGACATCATTCATATTTTACCTGGTCTTGATTTCTGTGAGTATAAAATTCTAATTTGATTTCTTAATGATTTATATAACAGAAATATTTAAGAAAAGTGAATAAATAAAAGAAATGAGTAATAATTATGATTATCTCTCCAGATGTCTTTCTATATCAACATGAGATATTTATAATTTTGTGTGTTGTTCTCTTAATATATACATTCTTTTTATGCTAACAGGATTACATGCAATATATAGAAATGAAAAAAATAATGGCTAGTCTTCTTCCACACATCTATTTTGTGTTATTTCTTCATTGGCTTTAATATATTTTTGGTTGTTCTTTGGTTTTCTTTGGAAGTGTGTGACATTTAATTTTCTTTATACATATATATATATATATATATATATATATATATATATATATATATATATATATATATTTAGTAGACAGTCACCATACAGTATTGATTCCTGCCCACATTGTTTATCTATAAACTCTCCATATTGAGCACTCTTTCCCTATAAATATAGTAAATTTTGACTATAAACACACACACACACACACACACACACACACACACACACATATATATATATATATATATATATATATATATATATATATATATATATATATATATTTAAGTTATACTATGTTTATGGGTTAAAGTATCAGAGATGGAGCATATGGAAATATGAAAGTGTACATTGAAATCAGCATCCAGAAGCAAGAGTCATGCTAAATGCAATCATCAGGCTATGGCATTTGCATTTAGCATAAAATTGACTGTTGCCTCTGGGTGTTGACTTCAATGTCCACTTTTATTTATATATATATATATATATATATATATATATACACACACACACACACACACAATGATTACATCTGTATATCAACATGTCTTTTATGAATTGTATGAATTTCTCTTTCTATGCTTAAATTAAAAATAGTTTCTATTTTGTTTTAATAAAATAGAAGAAATTTTGAATGTTTTCTTTGCCATGTTTTTTTTTTAGTTCCTTACATTCCAAAGAGAATTCTATATATTTTGAGCATATTCACTTTTACAGTGAAACTATCTTTTAATTTACTGTGTATTGCATTTTAGTTTACTCTTCTTCCAAGTGAGAGATGCTTTTTCATTTGACAATTATGAATGAAATGTGATTCTTTTTTTATATTTGATTGTTTGTAGAACCGAATTCATAAATTGTTCTTTCTTTTACTGTATTTATTTCATCTCATAACTAAATGGAACCTTACCAAATGGAAAATTTTTATCTTCTCAAAATAAAAAAAAAATTGTCTCATTAATACCGTTGGCTTATCTATACTAATTTTTAAATCTTCTATTTAGAATAAAAAGAGCTTCATTTACTTGGTTTTGCAACTCTCTTTAGCTTGCTTATTTAGCAAAATGGATCTATGAGAGAGTGCTGAAATTTTCTCCCTGCCCAAACAAGAATGGATCTTATAAAATTCTGATGTTTTAGTTATTTGGTCAGATTTTGGGAAGTGTGGGGTTAGGTTGAAAAATTTTTGCCACCCCATCTTATTTGGATGTTGATATTTTTTGAAGGAACAAAAAAAAAATCTTTGCTTCGTTGATTATTATTTTTGTAAAATCCACAATTTTTCTTATCTTGATTATCACTTTGACAAGAATTTAATTTATATACATTCTTTAAGTTGCAGTTTCTCAGAATTGCAGTTTGTTTTCTCTTGATTAAGGCCACAAAAACTGTTATAATTAATTTTATGATGAAGTTATTACGAGTTAATATCATATTGAATTGAAACTATAACACATGGATTTAGAATATTTATCCAATGTTTGTGTATGAATTGATAATGTATAAAGTGCTCATAAAATTAGCAATCAAGGCTTTTGAGATATATTGACATTAGTAACAAAGGCTTCTTGATAAATGTGCATTAATTTCCATTCTTGCTTGTAAATTCTCAAACTGAAATTAAAACCTGTTAAACTTGAGAGATTTTAAAAGTTATATAGAAGAAGAAAACAATTATGATCTTGATGATGAAACAACAAATTAAATGGAAATTTGAAAAAACAATGGGTATTTTAAAGGATGTAAAAATGTTTAAACAATTTTTTCTTAATTCACACCAAGCAAAGTGATAAAGCCACTAAAACACAAGGGTTTACTGAAGAGTAAAAGAAATTGAGAAAACATTATTGAGTAGAAAGAAAGAGATAATTGAGCAATTTGACAGATTTTATTTATATTCCTTTTATTATAATATTCAGACATTTGACATTGTTTTTAGTTTATTTGAAAATTCTTCATCCAGATCACATGGCAAGAATGAAGAAGGATTTCCTATTTGCATGCAACACAAAAATAAGATATGTTTGAATTTAGTCTTATTTTTGTAATTACTATTAAATCTTTATAAAATTTACTTGTTTATGTTAAAATTATTGCTACTGCAACATAGTTCATAAATAACAAACGTTCTGTCTATATGCAAGATGTGTGCATGCGTGGCTATGTTGTCTTCATGTTTGACAATATTCCTACATAATCAACTGAATTCATGCATAATCATTTGCATGTTTCATATTTTTGTAGACTATTATCCTGGCTTAAAATTTTTTTTTTTATCTATTTGTTTTTAGATTTTGATCAGTGCATTCTCTGACCATCATCAGCCTTATTGATTTTCTTTACTGCCTTTCAAACAGGGAGAGAACCCCTAAAAATACCTAATCAATCGCATATCATCAATGATATGAATTATTAAATAAATATTATTCATGTTAAGCTAATGGGTTCCATGATTTCTTTTGCATAATCAATGCAATTCATGCATAATACAAAAGATCTGGGAAGTAAACAGCTGAATTTTGGGTTTGTCTTTTACCATACATGCATAATTGAGAAATAATTCATCAGGAATGGCCAAGATTAAGATCTCGTTGGAAATAAGAGAACTATTTTTTAAGAAGAATTTTTAGACTCTCTGTTTATCTGAATGTAAAGTTAATGCCCATGTTATTTCAACCTGCAGCTTCTTTATCAGGTTAAATAAAAAATAAAAATAAAAATGTTAATATACACATGACAAAAAATTAAGATTAAATGCAGTTGATAATCTACTTTTGATTTATCTCAGAAATGAGTGATAATGAATTTGATCATTTCTGGTAGCTCCGTAAATTTTACCTTGTGTCAGACTTTGCCTCCAGATATGCTTCTTATCTTATGTAAATCAATATGTGAACTTTAATAAGGTTGAATTTTATGATTAAAATGAATTATTACAATCAATGAAGCTGAGATGAAATTTCTGGTACACATAATGAGGAAAGAAGGCTTAGAGAATTTGACACTCACTGGATATATAGGAACAGAGAGAAACAGTGAGTAACCTACTGAATAAACTTGTGTAAATGGATGGCAGAACAGGTAGTGGTAGATATAGTAAAAGGACAAACATTGTGTAAAACTACAAAGGATAGGAAGTTATAGAGAGCCATGATCAACTACGTCCTGATCAGACATGGAACATATAAGAAGAATTTTTACAATCTCAGCTGTGGAGATATTTTAGGTGTTTTAACTCAAAGGTGATATATCATGTTTGTAATTTACATTATTTTGAGAGGTCATAACATTCTTTTTTTTCAAAAAAGTTATTTTCTCTTCCTTTTAAAATAAAATTCTCAAAATTTGCATAAACTTGTTATTTATGAAGCATTTTTCACATTTAGTTCCACTTGAAAAGTTCAACATTTAAAAATTAACAGAAATTATCATGGAATGACATTTATAATGAATAAATAATTTTTCATCAGTTTTGATCTTTTATTATTAACTTTTTAAACTATTTTCAAAATTGAATGAATTTAGTAATGTCTTCATAAAAGGGTATATATTGTATCTGATACGATAAAAAACACTTATAATAACATTGTAATTCACGGACAAAACAGAATGACTGGAGGGAAAAGGAATGACAAACATGTTTTATCCTCAGAGAGATTTTTATACCATGGTTCATAAGACATACACAAAACTGTATATGCATATTTACATGAGTCCCACACAGAAAATAATATAATAAATATATATAAATAATATATATAAAGAAGTGAGCACACTTTAAAGAGAAACAAAAAGGAAAGTGAATTACATATAATATGGAGATTCTTTTGTGTTTCTAGAGAAGCCATGTTCAGGACTCCAGATTCAAATGGACTGGATTCATCTACTTAGTTCCCAGGTGAGGACATATTTCACAAAGGAGAAATGACAAGTCTTGGGTCTTCTTAAATTGAGAACTGTGAGCCAGAAGTTCTTTCTATATCTGGGGGAGATATATTCCCAAATGGAATTTTATTTTATTTAGTAAACTTAGCCTACTACAGCCTAGTCATGGTGGAGTAATGGATAGCATCTTGGATTGAGGAATCAGGGAGCTGAATTCGAATTCCACTCAAATCCATTACATTCACTTACATGCTAATACCTTTGGGAAATGTATGAATTCTCTTCTTCTCCTCCCCAGCTATAGGTAAATAGCAGGACAGACCAGGTTCTATAGCCTTGAATAGCAACTGTTCTACTGCAGAAAGAAATGGCAGCCTACTGCAGGAAAAAAATCTGCCTCGTCAGTCATGTATCGAAAGATATATGATTGCCTAAACATGTATCACACATGGCACATAACTGACTGAGCCTACTACTATATATTCAAAACTGGCATTTGGTAGACTAATGTTTACGATAATATTAGATGTAAATACTTCAAAATATGATACTTGAATTAAATATGAAAACATCTTTTTTTGTAATGTTTCTGCAATAAGCTTGTAATTTGGCTTTTTTGTTATACTGAATTTTATATCCCTAATCAATTTTTATCATTTTAAAATTTGACAACAGATGTGTGGCTGGCTTAACAGCAGAAAATGGAACTGTCAAGCAGAATTCAAAACACTTTTTCCTTTAATGCCCTTGGGAAAAGCATGAATCTATTTTCCCTTGTTATGAGTAAATAACAGAGCAGATTGTTTTATTTAGCTTTATCAAAAGACAGTTCATCTCATTGATTTGCCAATAATTCAGGTCTGGGTTCATTTCTTAATGCTGCTGCTGCTTCTTTCAATGTGTAAACCCAGTATAACCTCTCCCATGTTTTTAGAGGAGATGGACATTATCAAATTAACCCCTTCTGTTAGCCAAAGAGCTGTCATAAAGAGGAATTACTTGGTATTGCACTCTGGTAATCTTATAGGTCATGGGTTGCCAAACATTGACTCTTTGACCTTTAATATGCAACCTTTGACCTTTAATATGCAGCTCATGAAAATATATTGGCTGTGCTCCTTTTTTTCATCACAATTAACATAAAAGGTAAATAAAAAAAATTAAATCGTTATAATTATTTAATGGGCATAGATTTGAGACCCTATTTGGTTAGAATATAAGTTCAGTGTTAATGAATATGTAATAAAACATGAATAAATTTTGTTCATGCCTTGCAGCTCTCAAACATCTGAACTTTATCATATATGGTTCTTACATTAAGCAAGATTGACCACCCCTGTTATAAGTGATGAGAAATGGAAAACAGAACAGAAAATTTTGACCTAATATCAGGAATCACTTTTTTCTTTCAGTTTTATCATTTGCTTTTCACCCTCTTCAAGAAAAAAAGCAATTTAGGCTTTTACCATTCCTGTAAAAAACTGAAGGCTACCTCTTTCTATTTTATGGTTGAAAGATAATTGTGTATTTGTTTGAAATCAGTGTTTGAGCCAAGCTAAAAAGCCAGGATTCCAAGTGCTGATTTTTTAAGCAGGTAGGCCTATCTCTATTTGGAAGATTGTTCCAATACTATTTTTTTTCACTTCATTCTTTCCTCATTTTGTCTTATGCCATACAAACTTAGGCTTAGTAAAGATCCAGTGGCAATCTTGTTAATTTGGAGTTGCCACAGAGTATAAATCTATTGGAATTTATTTGTTGCTTCTGTTCTTAGGAATTTTTTTTTTTTAATTTCTTTGGTTTAACTAGAAATAAATGCTATTTTAATGGAATTTAATGTAAAGTACAAATCATTAATCAATTTATTTGCATGACATTGTTTCTATTTCCTTTTCACATTCACTTAAATATTGTAACCATTTTTAGCCATATTTTACCTATGCATATTTTGACCTGCTGATTCAAGTGCAAAATCAGTTGGTCTCAAGTACATTTGCTCCTTGGGAGAGAGAGAAGTCTCCAGTGGTGGTATTCTCATGTATAGTGTGTGCGTCGGGCTTTGTTCAGGTTATGTTTTTCACACAATCAGTTTTGTTTGGGTAACCAAGTGGAATATGATTACTGAGAAATATCATCTTAGCTTTCAGTACTTTTGTGACTGCTTGTTTGTGTTCTATTCTATCTGAGTGTGTTTAGTTCTCTTTGGATTTTAATATCGTGAACTGGCCAGAGAAGTACACTTGATGGCCTTTATGAAAAGAAGTATTGAAAGGAATTAAATAAACAAAAAAAAAGAAAAGAAATTTCTTGCTTTCTTTAGGGATTACTTTTGTTAGATATAAACAATGTGAACATAGAAATCAACATTGCATAGTAAATGGAATTTTTTATGACTGAAGTAATCATTAGATGGTCTGATTATCAGTTAAGGCATGAAACTGATTGTCATCTGACCTGTTGATATCTGTGTCCACACTGCTTAAATCTACAGATGTTTTATTCACAATATTATCGGTGATGCTCATTTGTTCTATTTCTGCTCATTTTTCATTGAGCCATTCCTCTTTTACCTGCTTGCATTTGCTTCTAATTTGTTTATGCAATGTCGTATATTCCATACAGTGGCATTTTTTGTTTCTCTTTTCATCATGTCAAGAATTCATCTATCATCCACTTCTGTTTTCCTTGTCAAGTTTTCTTTGGGGTGATTTTGTTTGCTGATGTCACTATAGCTCCTCCTATTGTGTCCCACTTTTAAATTCTGTTCTTGTTTAGTTTATTGTACCTGCTTTTAATACTGTCAGTATACATTGCTTTACCATTTGGGTCATTAAGGTGTCTGCCATATTACAGTTTGGGTGCTGTGTTGGCCCTCTTCAACTTGTGCAGTTTAACTCTGAGGTTATATATTAGTAGAGGGTAATTACATGTACATACATACACATATATATATATATATATATATATGTAATACACACACACACGTACACACAGGTCAGTGCCATTAAGTTGTGACACCAATAAACTATGATGTCGCTTAAGCCATGCATGCATGATGAACCCAAAAGTTTTTTGTCATATTCATATTAGAATCATAATCATCAGTGGATCCCAATTTGTAACAAAATTTCTAACTTGATTGGGACACTTTTTAAAGTCTGATTTTTTTCTGTATAATCTTTTATTTTAATAAATTCATTAAATTGAGTTTTAATACCTTCAGTATATCTGTATTTTCCCGGGCATTTACTATTGTTTAGGCTTTGGCAGTTCATATTCACGATTTTGTAGTGGTTTAGATTAGCATTCACAGATATTTTGAGAGTGAAATATACAGCTTACAACCTTTATCCTAACTTTAAAATTTTATATATTTACTCAACAGGATCTCCTTTAATATCAATAATGTGCTTTTCCATATAATAATTTATATAATCTGCAGAGAAGAGCCATTTTAAATCCTGTTTTAAGGATTATTAATGGAGGCCACTATTGCAGCTAAATAACACCTTTCAACACTTTCAAAGTTTCAAAAAGTCCATAAATTTTCTCACATTGAATTTTTGTATAAATACAGGCAAAAATTAAAGTTTTGTACAGTGTGTCGCTAGTTATCATAATGATCACAACATTTTTATACCTAGATATTAACCCATCATTATGAAACATAAACACACCTCATACAGTGTTCAACAAAAGCTAAATGTTGTTGAAAGCATACAAAACAGCACAACTTGCAGAAAAGTCTCTAAAGAGATAGGTGTATCAGAATCTACATTGAGAGGTTGGATCAAAAATGAAGAAAAATTACAAAGTCTTTTAGATAAGCTACACGGAGGTTTGAGAGGAAAAGGGCCAGAACTGCCAGGGATCCTGATCTTAACAAGGCAACATTTAACTTGTTCTGTGAAGCTAGAAATAATGGGATAGCCATGTCAGGGCCCAGAAGATCATCTCCACATCAAGTTCAACTATAGACATGAGTTGATAAAGGCACTTGGTAGAGGAAGACCCCACAGTCCCAGTGTATCTGAAGAACCTGAACATTAAAGATGCTATGTATCTTTGTGGTGTAGCCTGTAAAGCTGTCAGTCAAGAGTGTGTCATTAGGTGTTGGGATATGGCACTGGGATCAGCAGAAGTAGATGAAGAAGACACTGTCAGCCCAGAGTGTGAATTTCAAGACTTTACAGATAAAGAAGGCATAGGCAGCTGAAGACAAGCTTCACAAGGCGCAATGATGGAAACTGCACCAGTTTGTGAAATCCTGTCAGCCTGGTTGACTATTGATGACAAATGTCCACATTGCTGGGGTCTATACTGGCAGAAGAACAAGATAAAGATACAGAGCCAAATAACAGTCTACCCAAGTCAACAGAATGTCTGCAGTACAACCTGCAATTTTATGAGTATGTTGGTCATTCAGTAATGCTTTTACAACTACAGACTATGCTCAGAGATGCCAAGAAAAGAGAAAACAAGAAGAAGCAACACGTCATAACTGACTTTCTTAAATAAAGTGTTATTATGAACTTTATTTTTATTTTCCATTATTTACATGTAAATTTATTAAAAATGTTGTTTCATATTAATTTCATAAAAATTGGATTGCATAGAAACCTGTGCTTCTACGTATATATTACTCTATTGTATTATTATATTATTACATTGCAATATATAATGTATTGTAATGTTTCTATTCAAAATCTTAATAAAACTAATAATTTTACTTTTTTCTTGTTAAAATGTTAAAATCTCATTACTTACATTATTTGGACTATTGTCCTCATCTTTTTCGCCATGTTCATTACAATGCTTCAGCCATTGTACACTTTGGCCTTCTTCAGGTGGTTGGATTGAACCCTTTATTTCGCTCACTGGGGTAGACTGTTCTAGTTCCATGTGCCATGTTTAATAGATGTCAGTTATCAGTTATCTCCTGTTAATTTCCCTCAGAAATATAGACAGATATTAAAATCTCATATGAACAAGATTTCCACCATCTTTTGTTGTCATTGATAATGGATCTATTGACATGGCGCTTTATAATTGGAATCATTTTAGGCCATCGTTTTTCAAATTTATTCACATTGGTGCAGATTTTTATGTGAAATTAAAAGATAGTTTTAATAAATGTTTTCCAAAACTGTCAATATTCAACTCTTGATATTGAATATGCATTTTGTATGCTTAGCCACTGTTACCCATTTTCATGCATAACTCCACGGACATGACAAGCTTTGTTTTGGTGGTCTAAGCTGGCAACCTTTACATCACGGCTCACTTTTGATCTAAGAGGTTGAGATTGTAGTGGTCAGGGATTGGCTGATTTGTTTTTTATGGATTATCAACTTTTTGCAGGTTATTTAAAGCCAAAAAATATTCTTAGATTGTAAGAATATTTTGTAGATATAAATTGATTTTACAATGTCCTACTAATTAACCAATAGCTAGGGAGAGAAGATATGGGCTCATGGCTTTCCTAAGGGCATTTGCATGTAAGTGATTATAACAAACCTGACTGGAATTGGAACCTGGTTCTCTGATTTCTAATTTCAAGCTGTTGTCCATTATACCATCCACACATCCAAGCTCACAAAATCTACGTACTGACCAGGTGCAACATTGGTATGAGAGCTGATGTTTCAATAAGATATGGCTGTAAGCCTGTAGTGATCAGGAAAGCATCCTCTTGGGGTTTTTTTTCCACAAAGCAACAGTTCTGGGAAAGAATCTGTCTGAGTGAGGCTTACTCCTTACCAAAGTAATACAAAAGAGAATGAGGATGTTTTGCACCCATGAACATGGCATGGCAGATCCCAGCTTTGAAGGTCTGAGCATGTGGAACTAAGAAATGTAACTCATTTGAACATTTGTCATGGAAATAGCAATAGAGTAGAAAAAGTCTAGCAATGATTCATCTGTGAGATAGGCGTTGCAGGTTGGAAAATAATTCATCACTCACAAGGCTGTGTAATTGCTTTTAAAGTCTACCAAGGTTGTTCAGTGGGGACTGAGCAATACCAGCCAAGATCAATACTTCTACTAATATAGACATTTTAGTGTAGAATAAGAAAAGGTTTTATTTGTGATGGGTTTTCTTTAAATAAATAGTGTTTCTACTTTTTCAACTCCAGTGTATTAAAAACATCATTTGTATAATGAAATGTTTGTCTATTCAAGTGAATGTATGTATTTTGAAATTTTTTCATTTGTGTATATCTGTATTTTCTCAGGCTATATCTTTAGCTGAGTCAGTAATCTGCTTTCAAATTATTTATACAGCTGTATTTAGTGGGTAGAGGATTGGACTGAAGATCAAAAGGACTCTGATTCAAGTATTCAGTGCCAAGTAGGTGAGGCTCATTAACATCAAAATTGTGACTCATTGAGTTCCTGCCAAAGAGTTGAGTCAACACTTTATTAAAACATATAAATGCTTGTATTTACAGATCTTGAAATCTATCAGAGAGATGAAATTAAAATTTTTATTATTGCATTATTCTAAAATTTTAACACATCAGCAAATAGCTATTAATGTCAACAAGTGAGTACAAATAGTTATTAATTAAAAAAAATTAGTAATTAATGAATAATATCTATGACTACATGTACAAGAATGTCGTTTTTGATAAAAGTAAAAAAATAACTAAATACATAAAAAATGTGTATATTGTTGAAAATTCCTTTTTCCCCAATATATCTATTTGTGCTATGTTATAATGCTAAACAATAATAATACTGAAAAAATTTTTTTAAATGTTAAAGTATATTTAATCACATCTCCCTAAATGGCTGTTGCAATTTGAAAAATGAAAAATGAAAATGAAATGAAAATGTGGAAGAGTTTTTTTGGTTGGATGATATGCATGCATGCAATTGCAAAATCATATCCATTATGAAGATTTTTATTGAATATCACTGTTCAGTTCTACTTAACAATGAGCATCTATTCATAATTTCAGACTGCTCTCTGAACATCAAAGCTCTGTGTGTACATTAATTCTTCCAAAGACTGGACTTTTAGAAAAAAAATTCCTCTTGTCATCTGGACTTTGCTGCAAGATTTGAATTTTTGGAGTAAATTTGAAATTATTTCAAGTTTATTTTGTGAGATAAAACCTCATGTTTAGACTATGACAGTAACATTCTTTAACTGATACACACGCACACACACACACACATGTGACTGTTAATTTGCTTTATTAATGCATATAATAAATGCAGAAATTTTAGTAATATTATTTGTTCATCATTATCAAAATATTTGGATACAAAATAATTCAAAAGTGGCTGCTGCTTAGTATCAGTAATAATAGTTGCAATAATAGTAGTAGTAGTAGTATATCTGTGAAATATGACATGATTTCTTTCTGTTTAAGCCTCAATTATCTGATTCTTTATTCTTCCAAGTTATCTGAGTTAAATACAAGAATACTTTTAAAATATTTAAAAAAAAAAATACTTTTACTTGTTTTTAAGATATTTTTGCTTTTGAAGGAGGGACATAAATAGCACATGCATCAAGTATATAAAATAAGTTTAGTCAGAGTGCACCAGGTATTTGAGAAGAGGCATTTAAGAGGCCATAAATATAAGACAATCTAATGTCTATGTGCCAAATTTTTGTTTCTTTCAGAGAGCATTATTGAGGTAGCTTCCATTCTGACACAGGAAAGGAAAAAGCACACTATGCTCATAGAATTAGCTGCCAACCATACCGACTTGGAGTCAGACAGTTTCTTGAAAGTAGCCAGGTAAACAGAAGAAATGACAAGTGGTTCTATGCAGACCCCACATTATAACCCAATAGTGATGGACACCAAATTCCAGTTATTTCTGATGCTCTTGGAAGCCATGATCAACAGTGGTGGTGGTGGTAGTGGGGGGGGGGTCCTACTGCTCTATTTCTTCATTCAGAGCCTCAGTGTCAGTTTTACCAACATCAAGATACTGAAGATGGTGTTCAAACCTTAGGTTCAGGGAGTGGCTGTATATATTCCACATGACTCAGGAATGGTTGGCCAAGGGTTTTCATGATCCTCAATCTCATGTAGCTTTTTACCTCTCCTGAATAAAATTCACTCAACTATTCTGGTTTCTCATAAAATAAGGGACCAGTGAGTGGCTCTATAATATCATGGATTCATTTAGAGCCACCACCATTGAAATGTCACATTGTGGATATTATGTAATGAGAACCCCCTCATCCAGGCATGCAGCTCTTTTATATATGAAGGCCATCCTTGAGGCTGAAGGTGGTTTATTAATAACCGTTTGTTTTTTAAACTAAACAAGTGTATAATTTTGTTTTGGAAAATATTTTGATTTTATTTTCAACTGATCATCATTATTTTTCTTTATATTATAATTTATTTTCAGTTACCTGATGAACCATGTATTTTTGAATTTAGGAATGCAAAAATCATTATATACCTCATGATTATGTGTTGTTTAGTGTTACCCACTTGCAAGATGTAGTATGTGCTCAACTGCCTCATGGGTAATAACCATAGCTATTTATAATCTTTGTGACTTCATATGTAAATGAGTCACCTCATCTCCCTGTACCAAAGAAGTTTTATTCCCTTTTCCCTGGTACTTCTTCTGGGAGCTTTTGTCTCCTCCCTAAGAGATTATCTAGATATAGGAGATCTTGACCCTTTTCTTTTTTCATAGGAGTGTTCCTCCAACAATTGTTCTTGTTCATTTTGTGAGTCCATATTACTCTCAATTTCACTGTCTAGTTTGTCTTGCCTTTTGATAACACCTTTGCCTTCATTCCTTTCACGCTCACTATACATTTCTTCATCGCTATCGTGTTGCAATCTAACTTGGTCTGCTTGCGTTAATATCCCATTTCCATTTGTTTCTATTATCATAATGTTCTGTCCACTTTGCATTGTGAATATTGCCTCTTGTAGATTAGATTCATTATTCTTTTTATACTATAGTTTTTCATTGGGGCTCTAATTTGTCTACCCATGAGGCTGGACAGACTTTTCAATCTTCCAGTATTGTCCTATAACTTAACAACAATCTAGGAAGAAATATTTCTATCTTTTCTTTCCATTGTACATATATTTTCAATCAGTTTTTATAGTTTTCATCATCCTTTCTGCTAATCCATTTGATTGCAGATGGTACTGAGGGGGCGGGGTTATATGATTTGCATCCAATTTTGTTCAACCATTAGCATAGTTCCTCATCACAGAACTCTGGGGCATTGTCAAATACTAGTGTTTGGAATTCCATTTCTTGAAAATATGATCCTTAACACTTGTTTCACAATCAAACTTCTTTTGTTGGTGACCTGTAATACTTCTGGCCAGCCTAAATATGAATCTACTAGTATTAATAATAATCCCACTCCATTAACATGGGTATGATCCATGTGTACTCTGTTCCAAGGTTCTCTTCATTCAATGTACATTTTACACCTTTTTACATATTCTTCTACATCTGTAGAATATCCTGGCCACCATGCTTCTCATTTTAATCTCCTTTCCATAGGTGTTATTCCATAATGAACATCGTCATGTATACTTTTTATAATTTTGCTCCTTTGCATTGCTGGCAGAACCACTATGTCTCCATTACAAATTACACACTTTCCTACAGTTAACTAAAATGTCTTTCTGCCCATGAGCAAATATTCCACTTATTATTTTTTATCCTGAACAATATACTCTTTAATATGGGATCTCATTTCATATCTTCAGCTAATTTGTGTATCAACAAAATATTAGTTTTAACCCAGTGTAAGAAAGCATCTTTGATTTTCCCTCCTCTTTCTCACAATCAGAAGTAATAAAACCTCAATCTTGACAAAGCCTCATTATGGAGAATGGTATTACCTTTCACATAATCAATATCAAAGTCAAATACCATTAACATTAAGGTCTATGGTCAGACCTTAGTAAGAAATTCTTTTCCAATGAAATTGATGAGCTCTGTTTGATGTCCATATTATGGCCGATGCTTCTTTCTCAATATTTGAGTAGTTCAATTTGGCTTTTGAGAATTTTCTCGAAAGGTACATAATAAGATGACCATCCTGATCTAATATTCCTGAAATTGAAAGTTCACTTGAGTCAGTTGTTGCTACTATTTCCTTTCTAGGGTTGAATATTTTTACTACTAGCTTCTTTGCCAGAACAGCTTTTAAATTTTCAAATGTCACTTGTTCATTTATACAAATAAATTCCAAATTCTGTTTCCTTAAAGCTACAAAAGATTCTGTCAAATCAGAGTATCATCCTACATATTGTCTGTAGAAATTTACAAGTCCTAAGAAAGATTCCAATTCTTTTTTGTTCTTAGCTACTTCAACTTCTAATATTTTTTCAATTAACAATTTGTCTAGTGATATGCCTTCCTTAAACATGGAATATCTCAAAAATGATATTTTTTTAGTGTTGTGCACACATCATTTTTTTTAATTGTTAATCCAGCATTTTTTAACTTATTCAAAACTATACTGGTTTTTCATTTTAATTCTTTGTCATTAATAACACCAGTACAAATGTCATCTTAGTAGAATATTATATTTTTTATATCATTACCAATAATTTGTTCTATAGCCCTTTGAAAAATTACACTTGCAGTTTTAATTCCATACAGCATACTTTTCCATCTTAATGGCATGTTTATTGTTGTGACTTCTTTAAAGTCTTTGTCAATAGGTATTTGATGATATGTTGACTTTAGATCAATTTTAGAGAATGTTTTCATATTTGCAAGGCAGTTCATAGTCCATTCTACATTTGGAATAGGATATGTGTTTGAAAGTATTTTGTGGTTTACAGCTATTTTGTTGTCACCACATATGTGCAGATTCCCATCCTTCTTTCTTAAAATTACTAATGGGAACACCCATTTGCTCCCTCCTGGCAGAACTCGTTCAAGTAGATCTTGTTATTGTAATTTTTTTAGTTTTCCCACAACTATTGGTGGTAGATGGACTGGCACCACTTTTGTGCTTCAAAATATGAGGAGGGAGACATTTTCTTTTAGTCTTAACTTCATAGTTTTTAACATCCCAGTTTATTCTACCTTGACTTTGTATTGAACATAAATTTGATAAAATTAATCAAATTTATGTTCAATATATCATTTCCTATTAGACATTCTTTTCACAGTTTGCCACAGTAACTGGTAATAGGTCAAATTTATTTTTTAGTTCCATATAGGCTTTAAAATAGCATAATGTTTTTATCATAGATCTCTTGAGGATCTGCCTATATTTCTGAGATAAGGTATTATGTACACTATTTACATTATTCAAACTATTGTCCTCATTTTCATTGCCATATTACGTTTTGGCCGTTGTACGCTCTGGCCTTCTTCAGGTGGTTGGAATGTCGAACCATGTCTAATGGATGTCAGTTATCTCCTGTTAATTCCCCTCTCCAAGTTCTCCACTGCCTAAACCAGGTATTGAACTCAGACTCTTTGGGTCCTGTCACTGGATCTAACTTACGCCTTTATCCACTGTGCCATGTGTCCTTATGTTCAATAAGTAGTATCCACTCAGCTGCCTCATGGGGGTAATAGCCGTAGCTATTCATAGTCTTTGTGTGACTTCATATGTAAATGAGTCATCTCAGTTATGAATTAAGATTTAAGTTTTTTAATACAATAATTAGGGACCTAGAGAGGATACTTTGGTATAGGGTAATGGTTAGTAAGCAATTCTGGTTGAACATTACTACAAGTTCAGACATCCCTGCATGCTCCAAACTGATGACCTTGTAGCAAAAGCTATGCCTAGTAAATAACAATGGCATTTTATAGTATAAAATAGTATTTTATTGATTTTGCTGATATCTAATTCCAAAACCTTCCAGCATTAAAGATAAATAAAAAAAGAAAAAAACTAATAAATAAATAATAATAAATGAAAAAAAAACTAAACTACATCCAACAGCAAGGCCTCTGATTAGGTTTTGAGGACCATGGAACCACCTCTTAATTGCTGGTGTATTAGGTCTACCCTGACTCAGAGTGGTAGCACCTGTTAGGGTCCCAGCTATAGGCAAATAGTTGACACCCAAACTGGGTTCAAAACACTATGAAAGTGTAAAAATAGGTTTTAATACCAGCAATACATTTTTGTAAAAGGTTATTACCAGCAATGAATTTTTGAAGAAAAAAATTATTACCAGCAATACATTAAAAAAAAAAATATTACCAGCAAAAATCTTGTCAGCATTAAATAACCCATAGAGGTTGATATACCATAAACCAAAGCAAACCAAACTAAAAACTAATACAATTTTCTTGATTTTGTTTATTATTTTTATGACCTTTTCATAGATTATGCTGTCTTGAATCACTTTCTATTTAAAATATATAGTTTTATTCACTTATATACCTAAAAATTCAGTCAGTATTTGTTGGATGAGACCAGCTTTGCTCAAATCTACATTTTAAAAGTGTCCCATGATGCTCAAGCTTCCTGCAAATATTTTGCAAGACTGATTAAGCAAGTGCAAAATCATGAATATTTGTTCATGATTTCATTCTAATTGAACCTAGCAGGCAGCTTGGAAATAGACATTACAGTCAAATATTTCACAAGTTCAACTTTCTCTTTGTTGAATCAAAATTATGCATTTTCCCAAACTGCATAATGAGCATCAGCTACCTCAATCAGAATTTGAACTGGATTCACCAATTTCATTTATGTTATTCCATTCTTTTCTCTTTGACCAATATCAGCTCACATGTGTGCACTTATAAACAGCATTGATGTGTACATTTCCCTTACTTTTCTAGAATTACTTAGAAAAAAATCAACTGAAAAATCTTACAAAGCAGAAAATATATGTAATTTCCATCCTGATAAGTTTGGCATTCACAAAGTCCTCAGATGCCCTGTTTTGATGTTTTTGTTTTTCAGACTAAAAAGAGACACCAAAACACTGGGTCATTGCACTTCCTAACATCAGTTTTAGTTTATTGTTCTGCTTATCAAATTATTTAGAACTGCATCAGCAAAAAATATGTTTTCTCTTCTGCAAAATCAATATATCTTTCCCTTTAATTTTTTTCTCTTTAAATTAGAAATAAAATGTCAGTTACAAAAAAGGATGTAAATTGATATTTAATTGCCTCATCAATTTTTTTTTTATTTTTTTCTGGCCTTTGATATATTTTTAAGCCACTTTTTAAAAATTGTCTTAATGCACTTTCAAATCTATTGTGTTTTTATTTCTGGCTTTTATCTTTATTTATTTCTGCCAGATTTCCATTAGGCAAAGAAACATTTGCTCATTCTGATGATGGTATAAAGCAATCATTGAAATATTAAGAAATGCTATAATTTTATATATATCTGATGGCTATTTACCATTGATGTAAATAAAGTTGCTTTAAACTCACTTTCCTATGGGAGTGAATTGTTACTGTTAAACTTTTTCATAATTAGATAAGACAAATTACATATATTTTCTGTGTATCTGATATGATACATATATGATATGAATCTCTATGGTAGCAAGACTTGAAGCTTTTACTCCAGACAGGAGAGATGCTTCACCACCTTTCATTTTTGCTGTCTGAGATGCATTCAATTGGTCTGACCAGATTACCAATGCCATAGTTCTCACCCATATACAGTTACACACCATTCTCTAACAGCACCAACACCACTGGCTTGGACATGTACATCGTATGTCAGATGCGAGGATTCTGAAGGTCCTTCTGGATGGGGAACAGGCCACTGGCAAGAGGGAAGCTTCATCTTCAAGGACATCTGCAAAAGGGACATTTATTCATTTTAGTAACTAAATGTACCAGAATTATAAACTATTACAAGTGCTATTCATAGGTACATCTCTCTCCATTTGAACATGATAAATATATAAAAGAAGTCAGTTATTACAAAAATGTATCAAACCTAGCCTTATCACTACTAGTAATGCTCACTTTTTAAAATAGCTTTTCATACATGAATTTACCTACACTTTGCCAGATTGCATCCCTTTTGATGTACAAACATCAAATTCATTTGCATAGTGGAATTTTAAATGTATTTAACAAGTGACATTTTTCTCACTGTCTTTTGCATGGTATTAGGTTGGTGCAAAAATAATGACGTAATAATGTCGGTTTTTGACGTATTTTTAACGTCAAAAAACGACATTATTACGTCATTATTTTTGCACCAACCTAATATTATTATAGTAAAAAGCAAATGTTATGATGTTGAGTTTAAAGGTATTTAAAATTATAAAAGGAATAACAACCATATTTTTGGTCTTCATAATGGCCAGACAAATGCTTGGACAATATTTACATTCACTGGATCTTGCAAGAAAACATGAGCAGATAACTGAAAGAAACCATTCCTCATAATGAAGTTTATGCATATATCAGGTAGTGTCAGAAAGTTACCAGATTCTATGTCCTGTAATGTACTGTTTAACAGAAATGTATATGCACCTAATGCACGTTGCTGATTAGTCTACTAAGTCAGTCTGCTAATAATCTTTATGTACAGTTATTGTATAAGGTCTTGTGAGATTGTGTTGTAGCAGCCGTTCTGAGTTCTTTATGATAGCTGACTAATTCAAGCAACATGCCTGCAGGAAATTTGGTGTAAAGCTCAGGAAATCTGTTACCAAGACCCCTCAAAATACTTCACCAGGCCTTCAGCAAACATTCTCTCAGGTAAACAGGTTTTTAAATGATGGACATGTTTAAAGGCTGGTTAAGCTTCAGATGAAGATAATAAGCACTCAGAGCAAAAGATTCACCATCACAACATGTGAGGAAGAATTTGTCAACTCTTCCAAAATGAACATTGCTGACCAATCAATCAATTATGAAGTTTACTAGGAGATTCTAGTCTGGAACTTTCTCATAACACCTTATGTAGGTATGTGTGTGTGTGGATATATATTAAAGTGTTGAATAATGGCACTTTGTGCCCTCCACATGCTTTGACTGACCTTTCAACCACCTGATGAATATTCATTAATGTTCCCAAATTTAAAAGCCTTGATAAACCAATGACATCCTAGCTCTTGTATATAAAGACATGCAACAAAATAAATCCTACATTTGCCTTGACAAAGTCCCTCAGAAGATGAAATGTGCCAACTATGAATAGTTTTTCCTTGTCTTTTTATTCATATATATATATATATATATATATATATATATATATATATATATATATATATATATATATGTGTGTGTGTATGTGTGTGAGTCAGAGTATTTTTTCTGATTCATTGTAAAATGACCAAATATTTTTCCATTATTTTTTATCCACAAACCCTATACTATAAAATCACTAATGCTAAATAGTATACCAATTGATGGGTTAAAGTCTTACATGAAATTTCATCTATTGTAAATAATTTCTGCTTGGTTTACCTTGGTGCCAACTTTTTTCAGACCATGATCTAGTGCAGTGAAGGATGTGCACCCAAATAAGGATCTTTATCTATCCCTGTAAATCCTCCATCAAAACAAACTGCTTTTCCCAAGAGACACTCCATAGAGTAGTACCCATACTGCTAAATCATCAGATTTTAGTATCTTCAAGCAAAACAAATGGCACCACCCTTTTTCCTAAAGTTTCCATTGAGACAAAGAAAATATTTTTGTATATCAATAACTGCATCAGCTAGACACATTTTCTTTTAATATTCCAAGTATTATTTTTCTTTGTGATTGTTCACACACTGTATATTTGTTAATTTATGATTCAAAGTTATTCACTATAATTTTCTTATTAGTGTTCCGTGACTTTTTCAGTCTCAGACACACTTGATATATACCTTTTCTTTTTCTTTTATTTCAAAACCCTATGCTCTTTCTCTCTTACTCTATATACACCCTCCACTTTCTATGCTTCTTTTACTCTAAAATTAAAAGAAAACAAGAAGAGTGTGTGTGTGTATATATATATATATATATATATATATATATATATATATATATATATATATATATATAGCCATCTTTTCCTTCCTCTAAAATGTACATGCTTTGTCTCTGCTTTCTTGCTCTAAAATATATTTTCTCTCTTTCTTTTACTCTTAAATATACACACTCTTTCTATCTGCCTTTCTTCTTTCAAAATATATATTGTTTATTCTTGACCCGAAGGTATATTCACTTTCTCTTTCTGTTTTTACAGTCTGTGTTGAATGTACACTTATATTTTGCTTTGCCCTTCCCTTCCCTTATTCTTTCCTGTATCTCTGACCTCACACCATGTTCTAAGTAAATTCCTATGTATTACATGATAAATGGAAGATTCCTGTTTAGATTTAGTATTATTCCTGAGAAAACTTTCCATATCTTTAGTTTGTTGAAACTGCTGACAGAGAGTATTATAAGTGACATCTCTGCAGATATTTCATCTAGAACAACTTCCCATACCATTCCCATAATTGTTTATTGTATCTCATTTGCAATAAGCCAGTCATTATCCGATCATAAAATTGCAGATTGAATTCTGTGCCCATCAAATTGTCTTTTTTTATTGCATCTCACTCCCAGTTGCTCAACATAGACTAACAATTTGTCCAGATGTTCATTGTATACTAACAATTTGTTCAGGTTTCCACTTCCAACAATACATAATAAATAATTCCCTTAGTTCTTTTATCTTTGAGAAACTCTCCTACCACTAGGTGATTTCATTTATATTGATGTTATCAGCTATGAAAGGTGGCCTGGAGAATTAGACACTCATAAGTTATATAGAAAGAAAGAAGGGCAGAGGGAAACAGAAAGTAATATAGGGTGGGAGTGGGAGAGATGGTAAGAGGATAGACATTCCTTTGAGGAATAAGTAGTCATGGAGAGCGATGATTGTCTGTGTCTGGAAGTGACACAGTAGATAAGAAAAAATATCTTGGATCTTCTCCCAACGTTCTTCATTCTGGATTGGTGACTATCTTGTCTAAATTAATTGCAAGAAGACCATGCATGGTTGTCAGCAAGAGGAACAGCCAAAACTACAAATTGGAGACATCAAAATTAAGCAAGCACAACAATTTAAATATATAGGAAGTGCTTTAAATTCAACACCAAAATCCAAAGGCACAAATGAAAAGCAAAAGATGCCTTCCAAAAGATAAGCAAAGTATTAAGAAACAGGAAAATTTCATTAGAAACAAAAGAAAATGCTGAACTGCTATGTAATATTGATCCTCCTCTATAGTAGTAAATGCTAGAAAATCTTGCAAATGTAAAAAGAGATTTGAAGCAGTAGAAATGTGGTTCTACAGACAGATGATGAGAGTACCATGGATTGAACATGTGAGCAACGATGAATTTTTTTATAGAAAATAGAAACAAAAAAGAAACTTTTACTTAATGATGTTAAGTAAAAGTTTCTTTTTTGTTTCTATTTTCTATAAAGAGAAAGTTGAGTTTTCTAGGGCACATAATGAAGAAAGAGGGATTGGAGAATGTGATACTCACAAGACATATTGAGAACAAAAGAGACAGAGGAAAGCAATGAAATAACTTACTTAATGAGCTTTTTGCCAGAACAGGGATTATAAGATATAGTAAAAAGTCAAACCTTAGTAATAGCCACAAAGGAAGTTGTGGAGAACAATGATTATCCATTTTCTCAAGGGACACTGCACATAGAAGAAGAAGATTTAATATTCAATTTATGTTGATCACGTTTTACTTATTTCTGATTTTTTTAATTTTTTTTTTTAAGAATTATCAATGATGTCATTCAATTAAATCACAGAACAAGATACGTAATCTTAAAAGGCATTTCTAACATTTTTCTAATGTTGCATAAAAGCTGATGCTGGTAACTTTTATATACACCTTATACCAAACATGGGAATCCTAAAAAGTGGCTCAGCTCTAAAGATATGTATTTCCAATGGTTAATATTAATTTTTTCCTCTTTGCATTATGCCTTTGTTTCTTTCTATTCATCTGTTGGTATTATATATTTAGAGACTGACACAAAAACAAAATCTTTTCTTATTTTCACTATTTACATTCAAACTATTGTCCTCATCTTTTGTTGTTGATATCTGGCCTTCATCTGGTGCATATCAATCCAGGTAGCGTACAGAGTATTCCAAACCGAGCCCTTTATTTAGTCACCGAGTGTAGATTGTTCTCATTCCACTGCCCATGTCTAGGGAAATCTCATTTAGTACTGGGTTTAGTACTGCTCAGTTATTGCTCTCCCTGTTTCTACTATGTCCAAGTACATATTGCCTGGCCCAGGGATTGAACTCACAATTACTCTATCCCCAAATTCATAAACCAATGCTTTAATCCACTAGGCTATTGTCTCATAGGACAATTCTCTGCCAAGAACTTGCCGCCTTAAACCTAACCTGCCTACCTGCTGATGAGTTCAAATGTAAATAGTGTAAATAACTCCTCATCCCAAAAATTCAGGCAAAATCATTCTTTTCTATCTTTTAAAGTTCATGCATTTGTGTACTTGTAAAATCCACCAAGACAGTCATTGCACTTTTTAATTTTATAATTTACATAATATATAGTTAGTATAGAGATACAAAGTATAACCTAAATTATTTAAAAAAAATTTCCTATTAACTTTCAATATATAAATATTTGGTTGAATAAAATGGCTCAGGTGATCTACATTCCTTGTTTCCACCAGTTCAGACAATCACAGCTAGTACCTATCATGTCATGTTAACTTATTCTATGTTAACTCATCCTAATTACCTTCATGTTCCATTAGTAAGGAATAAGTTCCACTCGGAGAGCTTCTTCTCCAGAATTGTTGCAATATGGAACAGACTTCTGAATGGATGCTTCCCTGACCACCACAATTTTAATTTCTTCAAGTTGTGGGTCAACCATTAGCTATCCTATGCATCCTCATAATATGTAACCCTTGCTCCCTCTATTATACTCTTACAACTTCCTTATTCAGTAACTCTCTACCTTGAGTGGCACTTTGGCCTTGTATTGGATGAGCAATAGTAAAAAAAAAAAGAATATCTAAATATTAATGAAAAACTTAAATTTCTCTCCATTTTTCTAGACAAAATTTCCATTTTAAGGAACAATGACTGCAAAATTGCTATCTCTTCCTTATTTGAGATGGAAATGTAATTTTCTATTTTAAGTATTTGTATAACTTTTGTTCTTTTTGCTTCTTTCATAGTTCTTGTTTGCTTTCAGTCAATCCAAATCTGATGACATTTATCAAGAATTGATGTTTTTAAAGTGATTGAGAAAGAACACAAATTCATTCTGACTTTCATTTGGATAATGAATAAGGAATCACTCAAAGGAGTAGAAGATTTTAGGAATATTGGAATTTCATGAAAAATTGAGCCAAATTCCCTCAAGATGACAGCATTTTGTACATTATACTGAATAAGCAATTTTTTTGGAAGGAATCACTTCTTTTTCGGCCTTTCAAATTTATTGTGTAGATGAGACAACTGACAAAGAATGAATTCATGACAAAAATGTTTGCATTTCTCTAAACCTTACATTTCTGATAATATTTTTATAAATAAATAATAATAGTAAGTTCTTTGCAACAATAAACTATAAGCAAACCCTGTCACATATAAACATCTACTTGTACACATGTATATAATAGACTTATCAGGGTTTTGTAAGGAAGTAAGTTTTTACAATTACTTTCAGGATATAAATAAAAATACACTAATATTGGGTTTTGGTCCTCTATATTACATTCACAAGCATTAAGCCATTTCCTGATGTTTTCAGTAACCAATATTGCACTATCATAGATTTTAAAATATTTTTAAGCATTGCATTATATGTATATTACACATTATATTTTTTGACTTGAAGACAAAAATTATCTGTAAAAACATAAGTATATATTTATTTTATCAATAATCTTTTGTCATTTGGTGTCCACACACACACACACGTATATACACACAATACTGTGCAAAAGTAAGTGAACCCCTATGATAATATTTAAAATAATTGTCTCTTTTTTTTCCAGATAATCAACAAATCTTAATTAAACTATATATTCATTAAAAAAAAAAAACAGTTATTAAATCAATTACAACCACTTTCAAAGATTTTTATCAATTATTTGGAATAAAAATATTAATTAGAAACTAAAAATTAAAATGTGCAAACGTAAGCATTTAGAAATAAACTTGTCTTCATCTAACTCAATAAGCATACCACATAACTAAATATTAAAACAGATTTGATAACTTCAGAGTGGACTAACTTTTTATTTTAGCTCACCCTCCCAGCACTTAAATTTAACTTATACAACATGTAGATTCTGAATGAAAGAATTCTTTGGTTTTAGTGTGCTACTAATCAGTTTCAACTAAGAAGGAAAAACAAATTGATAATCAAAACCTTGGACTTTATCATTTTTGGTTCAATACTCTACCCACTGAGCTATTGCTTTGGGGGCATATTTCAATTTATTGCTGTTGTCTTTCCTCTTTTAACTTTCAAAACAGTTTTATGGGAGCAGCCGTGAATTGTATCATCTTCAATATTTTCTTGCAACTTGAGTGGTTACATTTAAGTGTTGCTTGCCTTCCAGACCCTACCCGACTAAACTCTTGGCTGCAAATTGCAGACTGTGGCTTACGTGTGCATGCATCCATCATAGAAAATGCACACCACTCATAAGAGAACCATTTCTGCCATTTCTGCATATTGCGCATGCCACAGATGCAGCGTGCAAGATAGGAACCAAAAGTTGCACTCTTGTCCAGCAGAACATGAAATCTAATTTGGAAGACGCATTCACTTTCACCCGTTAGAAATCCTTGCTTTTATTTCCGATCAAATTCTGTTTCCAAAGAATGACTTCCATTATGAAGATTTAAGACATTGTTTTGTTTTGTTGGTTCCTCAGCTTTGTTAGCAATGGGAGGATGGTTGCTCCAAGGAGTGCAGATCTGGTGGATAGGTAGGGGCTTCTGGGATGGGGTTGGTGAGTACCCATAGTGACATTCCTCTAAAAATATGGAAAGTCTGTTGGTGCATGAATAGAAATCTGTTATTGTTAAATGAGGAAGAAAGTCAAATATGGGAGATTCCAGTAGTCTCTTTACTTTCTGGGAACCTTGTCTTTGGGCTCCTCCACTTAATATGCAAATGTATAGCCCACCCTCTTCTCTGCAGACTCCTTTCCCTACTTCCCTTCCCACGTTCACTACCATTCACACACTTCTTGTAATGATGGTCTTCTAAAAAGAAAAGAAGCCTTTATCCTCTGACAGGGTCGGGTAGGGAGGAAATAATTATAAAATTGATTATACCACTTTTGAAATGGATATTAATTTGCTTGATTCTGTTTTTCCCTTTTTTGTATGCATGTAGGGGAGGGTGTCTACTTGTCAAATTTTGAAGATTTGGCAATAAGCAGCAGTAGATTTGTCTTTTAGCTCCCTTTAATCGTCATTATTTCATTTCTTTCTTATTCTCTCTCTCTCTCTCTCTCTTCTTATTTATTTTTGCCTTTGTATGTTCAGGTCTGTCTTTTAATTTATCTTTGTTATGAGTTTTATTTTCATTTCTCTCATTCTTCTTTGTTTCTGTCCCTTAAGATAAAGCACTTTCAAATGGTGCATCTATCTTAACCTTTCCACAGGTATATCTTCACTTCTGTTTATAACACTGTCACTTTCTTTACTCCTTCTTATCAAAGATGTCACTATCCATCTGTCTATAAAACCTGTCACCGTTATAATTCTTATTTTGATTTCTCTCCTTTTCAATCTTTGTCATTCTATCATCCCCACATCCCCAGATAAAACACTGTGTAGAACCTCTCTCTGAATATGTTTAATGATATTCTCATTGTTTCTTTATACCCACTCTTTACTCACCAGATGTAAGTGAATCTACTATCTGATTGTGACATCTTTAACTCTTCTTCAAACTTTTTCATCTCTATGTCTATTATTTCATGTGTCTGTCTATGAACACTCTAATATCATTTATTGCATTGTTCTTACAGTAATAAATGTTGAAAACAGTGTCAGAAAGATTTTGTTGTAAAATAGAATCTGATTTCTCTGTGTTTTGTTTTGTTCATTCAATCTCTTTGTTACTCTTGTATTTTGTCATTTCTCTCTTTTTTTATCAATTACTATTTCTCTCTTTCACAATTGTCTTTTGTCCCTCACTTTTTTATAGTAAACATTTTCTATTTTTTCCTTATTTTCATTTCTCTCTTTTTCATATTTTTAATTTTCTCTTTTTGGCAATTGTCATTTCTCTCCTTTTTGCCCTTGTCCTTTGTCCCTCACTTTTTACAGTCACCATTTCTCTCTATTTTTTGTAATTTTCATTTCTCTCTTTTTGATAATTTTAATTACTCTTTTTAGCAATTATCATTTCTCTTTTTTGCAATTGTCATTTCTCTCTTATTTGCAATTGTAATTGCACTCTTTTTTGCAATTGTCTTTTGTCTCCACATTCATTATTTCTCTCTCTTTTTTATAATTTTGATTTCTCTCTTTTTTTATAAGTTTCATTATTTCTCAGGCCTTAATAGTGGTGCTGTCATGAATTTGTTGTGATATGCGTGGATAGTGGCAATGTCTTTTCAAACTGAGGGTACCGGGTTGGCAGTTTTCAGGTTGATGTTCCTGACTGATAGTTAGGAGGCCAAACTTTTGCATAATGTCTTGAGAGTCTGCTCTGATCAACAGTTGTCACACATGGAAGGTTGTCCCTACAAGCACCTCTGTGCCATTTCTCTCTGCACATGTGACATTAGATGACCGGCTACTACTACTACTATGCTAGGCCTTCTCCTTACCAATATAACACATGACCATAGACAACCAAAGATATAAGCCTAAACCAGCTCAACAAAAAACACCTAAACCCCTTAGCCTTTCCTTCTCCAACATTTGTGGTATTTGTACCAACTTCTGCGGTGTGGAATCGTTCCTCTTTGAAAAGTCTCTGGACATCCAAGCTCTCTGTGAAATTAACCTTAAATCTTCAATCCCCTCCTCTGATTTCTCTATTCCTGGCTACCTTCCTCTCCTTAGAAAAGACTCTAAAGTCCACATTTATAGCCTGGGAGTTTATGTCTGTGATCATCTCCCACTAGCGAGGGAACTCTCTCTTGAATCTCCCGACCATTCATACATGTATCACTGTATCTCTCTACTTAACTCAGTCAGCTCTCCCTTCTTTCTTTACCATTCATCTTCCACTTAAGACTGATATTTCTGATAATATAGACATGGCCATCCCCCTACACCCATTTGTAAACATATTCCTGTCCGGTGACTTTAATACCAACCATACCAAGTGACTTAAACACTCTGCCACTGACCTTGCTGGCAACCGAACCCTTAATTTTTCAATCACTTAATCTTCCATTCAAATGGTTGACTTCCCTATGCATTTCTGCAGTAACCCTGATGGGAATGCTTCTCTTCTTGATCTCTTTTTATCTCTATCCCTGACTCTTGTTGTACTACGCAGCTCTGCCCTCTTGGAAACTCTGATTATGCAGTAGTGTCTGTAAACCTCTTCTTCCACTCCCCCACCAACCAAGAACCTCCTACCAACAGAATATCCTTCTGTTTATCAATGAGCAGGTTGGAACTCGTTCTATGATTTCCTTCATGACATCCCTTGGAAAGAAGTTTTTAACGATCCTCTTTCAAAATGTGCATCTGAGGTTTCTTTCTGGGTGAACGCCAGTAATAATGTTTTCATTCCAGCAAGAAAATACCAAGTTAAACTGCATGTATCTCCTTGGTTCTCACCTGCATTCTCAGCCTCTATAGTTCATAGGAATCAATTCTTCCATCTGTACCAGAGTGACACATCTGATTGCAACAGATGTCTCTTTGTCTCTGCTTGTGACGAATGTCTTCAATGAAGTGAATTTACTGTTTGCTGATAGAATGAAACAATGTATAGCATCTTGCAAATTTGGTGCCTTCATCCTAAAGAAATGTACTCCTGAATTGGCCCCAGTTCTCTCCAAACACTACAACTATTGCCTCGCTGCTTCCTAGCTTGTTAGAAGTCGTCCTCTGTTCTCTCTTTTTTTAAGAACTCTGGAGAACCTTCTGATCCCTCTAACTATTGCCCTATTAGTCTCCTACTGCTTTTTGGCAAAGTATTTGAGGCTTTAATCAATGCTAAAGTAGTTAAGCATCTTACCTCTCACAACCAACACCCTGACAAACAATATGGTTTCCACTTTGCCTGGTCTACTGCTGATGTGCTTATGGCCATCACTGAATATGTATAACAGGATTTTGATAATAATGGTGACGCTTGTGCTGTGGCTCTAGATATCTCAAAGGCATTGAAATGCAGTTTGTCCTGAATGAGCTCACTTCCAGATCCTTTTACACAAATGCGGATGTCCCCCACCCCACGGCTCTGTCTTGGGTCCTATGCTGTTTCTAATCTTCATCAATAATCTTCCTGATGTCATCAGTTCCCAAGTAGGCATGTATTCAGATGACACTACCATTTACTCCTGTCTCAATAGCAAATCCATAAAAGCTGACAAAATTAAACTGGCCACTGCTCGTTAAAAGGACCCGTGGTTAACTGGGACCAAAAAATACCTTGTAAGTTTTAATGCCTCCAAAGCTAAACTGCTCTCATTTAACCACCATAGAGAAACTTCCCTGCTCCCCTATCAGCATGGCTGATGCTTAACTCAAGGTGAGCATCTCATTGCATCTTCTTGGCCACACGTTTTCAACTGACTTGAAGTGGAACAACTATTGATCAATAGCTGCATCTACTGCAAGGAAAGTTGGTTCATTGAGTTGTGCCAGAATGTTTTTCTTGTCAGAGTCCATCTAGTACATTTATCTGGGCATTGAATACTGCTGCCATATCTGGTCTGGTGCTCCTGCTGTTCATCTCTAGGTTCTTAAGAAAATCTGAAGGAGGATCAACAATACAATTGATCCTGACTTGGCATCTCAACTTCAGTCACTTTCTCACAGAAGTGACATGGCTTTCCTCTGTCTTTTCTACAAATAATTTCATGGCAACTGCTCTGACAAACTTTTTTCCCCTGGTGCTTCGACCACATGAATCTAAGTGTGCTACTAGATTGGCATCTACGTCCCACCCTTTTACTGTTGAAATAGTTAAATGTAACTGCCACTTCTACTCCAACAGTATCTTTTCTTGCACTTTCCGCCTGTGGTACTTTCTTCTGCATAGTTGCTTCCCTGATAACTACCATCTTCAAAAACTTAAATGCAATGTCAATCACCATCTACTGTTGACTTGAACCATTTATCTTTTCCTCAATCCCCCTTACACCCAGTCTTTTCTCTCACTCTCTGTAACCCCTCTGCTTACTAGTGACACCCCTGCCTTGGTTGGGGTGAAATAATTAGAAAAAAAAATTTCAATTTTTTTTTTTTTTTTTATTAGTTTAATTTCTCTCTTTTTTGTAATTGTCATTTGTCACTTTTTGAAATTGTCTTTTGTCTTTTTACAGTTATCATTTCTCTCTTGTTTTTATAATTTTCACTTCTCTCTTTTTTTTTATAATTTCCATTTCTCCTTCACTTTTTACCATCATGATTTCTCTTTTTTGTAATTTTCATTTCTCTCTTTTCCAAAATTGATTTCTCATTTTAACAATTGTCATTTCTTTCTTTTTTGCAATTGTCTTTTGTCTATAACTTTTTACAGTCATCATTTCTCTCCTTTTTTTATATATATATATATAATTTTCATTTCTCTCTCATTTTGAAATTGACATTTTTTTTTTTTCGAAATTGTCTTTTGTCCCTCACTTTTTCCTGTCGTTATCATTTCTCCCTTTCTCTTGCATGATCATCACTTCTCTCATTTTTGCAATTGTCATTTCTCTGATTTTTGTAATTCTGATTTCTCTCTAACTGTTATTTCTGTCACTCTTTCGAAATCATCATTTCTCTCTCCTTCAAATAACTTCAGCTTGATCATTCTATTATAATTTTCACTGAGTCAGCCAATTTCACTGTGTCTGTCTGTCTGTCAACCGGCTCCTTTCTATAAACTTTTACCTCTCTTTTCCTCTCTATACTCTCTGTCTGTCTGTCATGTCTCTTTGATGATTGCATTTATGTAGAGCTGAAGAATACAAGCAGCCAGTAGACTGTATAATAATTTGCGTTTTATGATTTTCCTGCCAACCCAATTACTGTTCTTATCCTGACCTAACCTTGCACTTCCCTTCTTTCCTCGTTGATTATCTGCCCCCTTTTTTCTTCCCCCCTCAGCCCCCACCCATCAAGCTCTTTGGCATATCATTCCTTTTCAGCAACAAATTTACTTTTATTTTGTTTTGACCCTGAAAAGCCATTGAGATTGATATTGATAGGAAATTATGTTTGCAGCCAGGACTTCCATGGTACAATAATTTTGCTCCTACCCTACTTGAATATGTGGTTGCATTTGACGGGGAGGGGGTGGCATTATGCTATCATTCACAAAACTGAGAAATTCAATTTTTCCCTCTCTTTTTGTAAATGCCACTCAACCTTTGACCCCTGTTTATGGTGGTTGTTTCTCTTTTTTATGGTCACTCTCTGAATGTCACCATATTGACAAAATTTTGTGGCATTTCTTTTTAATCATTTTTTATTACAGAATTTTTTGTTAATATAATTGCACAAGTGTTGAAAAGTTTTCAGCCTAAGGTCTTCTAAAAATAAAATTGGCCAGATTTTTGTAATATCACACCATTTGTTTGCTTTTGAGCTCAACATTAATGTATGTAGGTCTTTTTTTATTTATTTTCAGTGTTTGAAAAAAATACTGTAAAAAATGATATCAAAATAAATACCATTCAATAGTTGAATTATCCAAGCAAGGAGATTGCATAAAATACATTTCAAATACATTGTTTTCTGACAGGACAAATTTGAGTAAGTTCTCTGGCTATCCTTGATTAATAATCAATTTTATTCATTTGGTTAAACATTTTAGCAGGATAATGTTTAAAAATAAGCTGGAAGCAAGAATTATGTCCCTTTGAATTCATTTGCCTCCATCCTGAATAATTAAGTCAATGCAATGAATTTAAATTTCTGTCATTGAAACTGTTGTGATACAAAAATAGAATGTTGGTGTCAATTTGTACTGTAACATATTATTAAGCAAGAGTGGCTAAATCTGAGGGCTTCTTCACATTAAAAAATATTGTGAAAATATCTAATGTGAGAAATCAGAATAACACAAAGAATTATAACAAGAATGCTCATTGCCATAATTATTGTGGCATTGTAAATGGAGCCAAAAAATTAGATGACCGACTACTACTACTACTACTCTAGGCCTTTTCCTTACCAATATGACTATAAACAACCAAAGATATACGCCTAAACCAGCTCAACAAAAAACACCTAAGCCCCTTAGCCTTTCCTTCTCCAACATTTGTGGTATTTGTACCAATTTCTGCAGTGTGGAATTGTTCCTCTTTGAAAAGTCTCCAGACATCCAAGCTCTCTGTGAAATTAAAAAAAAAAGTATCTTTCATGCTTAAACATTCATTTTTTAAGAAATTCTTATGAATAATAAGGGTTTTTCCCACTAGAAATCTACACATAATTTTACCTGGCTGTTGTACAATCATTGATAATTTTCAAAGTATTTTTAAATATTTCTGAAAATCCAATGGTTAAAAATAAAACTGTCTTTGTATTTTATAAGAAATAATGTAGTAGTTTACTTAGTTATGAAAAGAGTTTATTAATCATAATTCTGAGAAAGGTGCTGGAGATTTAAGGTAACTTTTTTTGTCACTTGATTTCCACTTATGGATCGTGAGATTATCGTGAGCCCTGAAAAAAATAAAATAAAATATATAAATAATACATATAAACCAAAAAAAAAAGAATTCAAATTAAAATAAGGCATTTATGCTTTCCCTTAAAACCCTTATCTCCTTTTCTCTCTCTCTCTCAGGTTCTCTTTATATACTTCTCTGTCAATTAATGAGAAAGCAACCTTCAAATAAAAAAGAGGAAGAAGAAAAGACTGAACTCTGTGATTAGTGATTAAGAACTACCAGAAATCACAGTGGTTCCACTTCCGCTATATAAAAAAATGAAAAAGTAAAGAATGCCAGAAAATAAAATAATTTTGACCAACCAAAAAATTAACACAAAAAGACTTTTGATGTTAGCAAAAAAAGAAAAAAAAAAAAAAAAAGGTTCATGCCAATAGTCTGCAAACCTGGTCAAAAAGGTATATTGTGATGTCTATAATTATATTTGCACTGAGAATTAATCAAGTTTTAAAAACAAGAGGCATACAAATGTGGGAATTTGGAAAAGGTAAAAATATATACACATAGTTTGTTTCATCTAAATAAAAAAAAAGAACCATCTGTGAATTGTTATTCTGTTTTTTAATAATATTTTTTTTTATTTCTGTTGCTCTTTACTGCATTTCTCAGATTGTTATTCTATAATAATGGAATAAAAATAAATAAACTGGAACAAACTTCATGTGAGTTTTGATCTCACATCTTTATGAGTCTTACAAAGGCAATGCATTCCTTATTAGACCACAGAGCTCTTACTAGCAGACATTACATGCAATGACCATAAATTTTATCTTTATGATATCCCCTGTCATGTTATTGTTTAATTACACTAGTATCATCATCATCATCATCATCAGGTTGACTGCAGTTAGAATTATAAAGTCATTGTGAATTCAATGATCTATTCATTAGCTGAATATTATGGGCTCTGCCAGGGCAACATATACTTTTGATTTCAGAGTTGTCCTTCTCCTAGATTAGTTACTAACCAAGAATAAAGAGCTCTGTCTGTCCTATTATTTAACCCATAGCTGGGGGATTCAAAAAGATGGATTCATACCTTTCCCAAGGGTATTTACATGTGAGTGAATGTAACAAACTTTACTGGAATTTGAACTTGGCTCTCAGATTTCTCATCCGGAGCTGCTATCCATTACACCACCCACACATCCAAGTAGATTCCTTATAATTAGGAATCATAGAATAACAACCTGAGAGAAGAGATATATAAATTAAATAGCAGATTATTAAATATGCGTCACTAATGAACAATAATTGATAATGCTTCAGCTAAAAAACTTAAAGACTATTACTTGTAATGCTCTTCTCAGTAAATGCATGAACAGTCTGAGAGTTGTGATAAAATACAACCTAATTTAAGATACAAGTCAAAATATAATAATGTTGATAATGTTTCATCTCAGGAGCTTAAATTGCATTTGATACTAGGAAATGCTCATGTATCATCTAAGAATTGATTAAAAAAATTTCTGATGTTTTGCCATTTAGTCAGATTTTGGAAAGTTCTTTGGCCCCCTCCCCAATACACACCATGAGAACTTTACAGCACCCCCAGACTAAAAACTAAAAAATCAGAAGAAACAGTAACTTTCCTCATTACATGAATAAAGGGACCCCCATCCTGGATTTCCAAGATACGGACAAAACAAATATTATTTTAAAAGATTGCAAGAATAATAATAATAAAAAGGTGATGTGTTCAGTAGATTTCAGGTACCACTTGACATAAGAGAATTATTATTCTTGTAAAAAATAGACATCATTTGTACTATGCTACTGACACATTGACATTGACAGACTTATTGAAGCTCTGAGGAGAAATGTCAATTGATCTTAAAGAATACAGAGAATGCTAATAGCCAAGACATTACTGAAAACAAATTTAAGCTCATAAGTTTTATTTCAATACAAATTTATTATAATAAAAAACAAAATAATAGTCTCTACATAAACTTAATTTGTTTATCCCAAACTATATTGCCAAACACTACGTTATGCTTTCTACATGCACCTTAACATACATTATTTTCACAGATTACTTTACTAGCTATTAATTATGGAAATGGAAATACTTTAAATATGTCATTTATTAGAGTAAATAAAATGCAGTGTCAGAATTTTAACAACATTGGAATATATTTTTCCTGACCTGTATTTAGGCACAAGTTATTGCAAAAAAATAAGAGATAAACATGGCTGATGCTAACCTCCAGGGCAGTGACTTGTTGTGCCTTTACTAGATGAATGTTGTTTCCATATATAAAGTAGAAAGATTATATTGAATCAATTACTAGGTCTGCTGATAGGAAAGTTGGTTTGTTGTGTCTTGCTAGACAATTTTTCTCTCCAGAATCTATCTTACATTTATAAGTCCATTCATCCATGATTTGAATATTGCTACTGCATCTGGTCTGGTGATCCTGCTATATATATATATATATATATATATAAAATCCAAAGAAGAATCTGCAATGTTATTGTTTACAGGCTTTCTCACCACTGTAATGTAGCTTCCTTGAGACTTTTCTATAAATACTTTTATGGTAATTGTTCTAAAGAACTTTCCTCTATGGTACCTTGACTTTGTGAATTTAAGTGCAATACTAGATTGGTAGCAAAGTTTTTATAGTTGAAATGATGTAACCGTAAGTTCTATGCTAAAAGCTTCTTTTATCACACACTTCTCATTCATGGAACTCTCTTTTGGCTTCTTGTTCCATGTCAACATTGATCTTCAAAAATTTTAATTCAGTGTTAATTGTTATCTTCTATCTTCTTAATTATTGTTCTTTTATTGTCTTCTCTCCTTAATAGTATATTTTTCTCATATTCTCTAACACTCAGTAACCTCTTGCATCTTAGTGACTTTATTGCCTTGTTGGGGTGAAATGATTAAAAAAAGAAAAAAAAAAAACTAAGAGATTAAACAAAATGAATTTTCAAACAAAATAATTTTTCCTAATGAATAGAATTGTAAAAGGTTGAGGGGTGAAAATTTAGCCTTGTACAAATATTCAACTCATTCACAAAGAAAAACAAAGGAAAAGAAAAAAACAGATAAAATGGAAATCTTGAATTTTTATATTCAAAAAATTGTTGGGGTGACTTACAAAAATTGTTTCTCTTTTTTTTTTTAGTCCAGTTTTTTCCAGAGATGAAACATTGGAAATTTACTTACTAACTCCTTTTACTACTTGGATTTGGACTGTTACATCTCACTGCTAATCAGACTCTCATGAAGACTGACTCCTTAATATGTTGTCCTTTATTTATACCTGGTATATAGACATAGTAGTAGACACAAAATGTGTGTGTGAATGTTTATCAGAAAAATGCTTAGCTCAATTCTAGTCTGTTACTTGAAGAGTAAAAATTTTCAAATAAATTAATAACTATACATGCTTAAACAGAAACTTTAAAGATTAATAATTTCATATATGTTTTAAATGCTGTATAATTTTTATCTTTCTCCATAAATGAGAAGTTAATTAAATTTTGAATTGGTAGCCACTCGGTAGGGATATCATATTTTATTAATAATTTTCAATAAAAACAGATTTTTATTATGTCTGAAACTAGTTAATTAATAGAATATGCACTAATGATTTGTCTACAGTCATTTGAATGAAATTCATTCATTTTACTAAATCTTATATTTATACAGATTTTTAAACATTTTCTTTATGAACACTAAAGTGCCTTAAAAGCTAAAACTTGTAGACAAATTAATTTTTAACTGAATTATAAATTTGCAAATGAATTAGTGCTTAAAACTGAAAATAATATAATATTATAAAAAATATATTGAACTGGTTTCTTTTTTATTTTAAAATTTTAAAGGTTTTCCTATGAATATCGGGGTCAAGCTAACAACACAAACAATAACAGTAGTATAATTTTAGGTGTACTGAACAAAGTAAAAAGTGTGTGTGAACCAGTTTAAAAAAATACTACTTTTCAAGCATCCTACTACTACTAGCCTCTGGGTTGGTGGTAGGTGGGAGCTGACAAGAGGCCATGAGGTGTTCAATGGGCATGATGGTATTAATAAGGATGGAGTGGGTGGAGCAGCTGCAGTGTGATGCCATGCTTGGATGGTCACTCAATGCATACCAGTGCGACACATTTGAAGGCAGACCCTAAAGTCCCGCCCAAGGTAGAACCAGTGGGATTTAGATCAACTCTGTTAATCCACTGCATTGAGCAGCCACAAGCTTTTTACAGTATATTGGACAATTTTTTTTTTTTTTTTTTTTTTTTTTGTTGAACATTGATCCAAAAGCATGATTTGGTGACATAAAAAGAAGGCTTACACGCCCATCCTCCATACTGACATACCTCCTGGGATGCAACAAAGAAAATCACCTCTCATCTAAAAAAAAAAAAAAAACAAATTCTCAAAACTCTGTTCTGCTCTTATCTTCAGTGGACAATGTTTTTTAGAAGATGAAAAAAAAAAAAAGAGTGGTCCCCTGTGTGGCTATTTACAAGATATTTTTTTTAATGATGGAAGATATGCTGATTTTATTTGGTAAACATGCTTAGTAAAAGTAAGGCAGAAATAAAAGTATGAAATCTGGAATGTTTACAAAAATAGGCAAAAACCCAACTTTATATGTTCATCTGATCTTTTCTCTTTGTTTGGCAGCTATTTTTGCCAGTTTTTTTTTCTAATTCCTGTTTGTCGAAACTCTTAAAAATCATAGTTAAACACTGAATATTATTGGTTGACTATTTACAGATAATCATTAAAATGGATTTTAATAGAATTATCACAAGGAGGTGCTGAAAATTTTTCATCTCAACCTACTTCCCAAAATTCAAACATCAGAATATTTTTTTCTTTGTATCCTTAGTCAGACTAAGAACTTTTCAGTACTTGTATTATCTCTGATTACAAATACAAGCTAATTTCTTTGTTCTGTTTCTAAACTTATGTATTAATTTTATGTATAAACTATTTTAACAATGTAATAAAATGATGGCATATTTCTTAAGCCCTTACTATTATTTGAACGTTTTCACACGTGTCTTTAAATATATTTTTCAATATTATTATTGTTATATACTGCAGAATCAAGGAATCAGTCTTTTCACCTAATTTTCAAACTGTCATGATAATAAAAAAGACACTGTCACCTGGCTTCACTAATGCAAGGGAGATAATTGTGCCGAAGGGAAATACAGACATTACAGACAAGATATATACAAATACTATATTATATAGTAAGATTTTTAATTATCACTTTGTGTTGCCATTTTCTCTGCTTCAGTTCATAACCTGGATGTTTATTTAATGTAAATATCAATTTAATTTTAGTTTCACACACACACACACACACACACACACACACATATATATAATTATTTATTTAAAAATATGATTCCAACATGCTACATAAGAGTTCTCATGTTTCAAAACAAGAGCCGAAAAATTCAATATAATTATTTGAATTAAATTGAATTAAAGTAAGCTCTGTTCTATCTTCAAGTGAAATTTTTTTTTGGAATAACTTATTTCTGAAATTTACGTGTTTTAATAGCATATTCACTATTGAAATCAAAATTTCCATGGTAACGGCCAGTGCGATTGTTCATATAGAGAGGAGCGCAGGGTGTTAATAATTTATATCAGTATAGAGTTACATTCATAGATGTCAAGTCAGCTATATTTTGGCAGCATGTTTTCATTGAGACATGTTTCATTGAATAATTTAGACAAGTTTTGTCTACTTATTTTCAATTGGATTCTTTCATATTCATGGTCGAGCTTTTTGGTGTCATTATTAAAGGAAGAGAGAAAATTATCATGTTGATACATATTATTTATTTATTCCAAGTACTTTTGACATTAGTACAATGTCATCATCAAGGTGATATTTTTTCAAGACAAATATAGTAGTGTACATCATTTTCAAAGACAGAATTGCTGTGTTCATTTGAAAGTTAATTTTTTTTTACTAGTGAAGTGAAGAATGCTTAGTTAAGTGCAATCAATGAGTAACATATCAGGGGAGGTAAACTAGTTATGAAGCGTTGAGTTTTTTTTTAAAAGATAAGTATTAAGAACTATTGGTACAAACCTCAATATTTTAAACTATCTACTGTACACATTTTAAAACATTTGTGCAGTATTCATAATTAATTTTTATTAAGGTTTGGTTTCAATTTTTTAATATAAATAGCTTCAAAAATTTTTAGTTATTTTGTTTATTTTTTCATGAAAAAGTATAGATGCATTTTCAACCAGAAGTTTTCTGAATTGCGAATGCAGACAGGTATGCTGTTGTATATGTTTAGAAATGTTGGACATATCATTCAAATGAAAATTCAGCTGCCAAGACAAGTGTGGTTGTAGTGTGGCCAACATAAATATTATTTTTTTCTGTTGGAGATACAATCTCCCAGAGGGCATTTAAATTTATATACAATGTTGGTTTTCTGCAACATGTTAGGTTGGGAAGAGTCATTACGAATAATAAAATTTGAAATACTAGATTTAGTGAAGTATATAATTAATTTTATTTTTTTATTAAAATCTGTGGTAGATATATTAGTATTTATTAAATTTTTTTAGGATATTTTCATCTTGTAAGAATGTATTTGTTTGTGATATAAAAGATTGATATGTTTGGGGTTAGTTGAAGAAGTATTATATTCCATTTGCTTTGTATTAAAATTTCTGATGGGAACATCTTATTTATTCATCAACAATATAATTAGAGAAGTTATTATTTATAAGAGTTTGTTTTGTATTTTTTAGTTTGCTGTAGAAAATCTGTTTTGTAGATGAATTAATTTTTGCGTGGTTTATGAGATTTTGTTATAATTGCTAATTTATAGTAATTTGGACATTCACTCTTATAGCTAAGGGTGCACAAATTTATACTGGTGGGTTTTTTATATGGGGTGGGGGACATTGAATTTATTTTTATTAGTGTTCATCAATATATCTACAAAAGGAATGTTATTATTAAGTTCGCATGTAAATTTAAGGACAAAATTATTTTGGAATTGTTTTTGGAGTTGATTAATATTCTTGATTAACATAAAGATATAATTGACATATAATTAGGTAGATGGAGGAATTTTTAAAATTGTTAAATATATTGTTTTCAAGATTAGACATATAGAAATTGCTAAAATTTAGACCCAGAACTTAACCCATAGAGATGACATCACATTGTATATGTATATTATTTTTGTCATCATAAAATGTGACTTCATTTTAATGAAAGTACACAACATCTGATTCAGTATTCTTTTCTTAATTCCTCCTTTTATGCCATTACAACAACCTCATTCAATAACCCTCTACCTTGAGTGGCTCTTGGGTTTTGTATTGGGTGAACAACAGTCCAAAAAAAGATCAGATTTTAATGAAAGTATACAACATCTGATTCAATATGCTTTTCTTAATTCCTCCTTTTATGCCCTTACAACAACCTCATTCAATAACCCTCTACCTTGAGCGATTACAATTCATAATATCTGAAAATACTAGTTAAACAAAATCTCAAGGGTCTTAGCTAATGGGTGCCTGCATTCCAACAATATAGGACCATCTCAAAAAAATTGGCATATTGAAGAAATTTGATAAATGGATTCCTCATGAACTCAGTGAAAGTCAAAGAGTTTGAAGTTTTGAATTGTGTTCGACACTGAATCTGCAAAGTTTGAATGATCCATTTCTTCATCAATAGTAACTTGGGATAAAAACTGTATCCTTTATGACAATCATAAATATCTACTCAATGATTTGATCATGACAAGCACCAAAACACTTTCCAAAACCAAAGTTGCATCATCAGAAGATTATAGTGACTGTCTGGACATTGGTGTTATTGATTACAGCTTTCTGAATTCTAACCTGGACGCCACTGCTAAAGTGTTTACTGCCAGCAACTGGATAAAATGTACATTTAGTTAAGCAAAATGCAACCAGCACTGGTTAATCAACAAAGTCCAATTCTCCTTCATGATAATGTTCGCCCACACATGTTCTCAGGATGACACTACAGAAGCTCATTGACTTGGGATACAACACTTTGTCAACAGCCACCATATTCCCCTGACCTTTCAACTACTATCACTTTTTCAAGCATCATGCCAAATTTTTAAGCCAAAATACATTCTGTTACAAAGAAGATGCAAAAAGTGCATTTTCAAACCTTCAGAGTTTTATCTTAAAAGCATAATTAACCTTGTAACTTGATGACAGAAATGTATAGATATTCAGGGTTCTTGTTTCGACTGATTTAAACACTGTTTAAATACATTAATTCAGGAATAAAAGTTAATTCTAAAATCTGACATTATTTTCTGAACAAACTAATAATTTCATACATTTTATGACATTTTTGATTTTGTTTTTTACAGCTCATCAACTCTGTGCAGGTTATTTAAGGCAAGAAAATATTTTTAGATTGCAAGAATTTTTTGATGATGATTTTTACTAATACATGTCCTATTAATTAACCCATAGTTGGGTAAGAAGAGGTAGATTCACACCTATACCAAAGGTATTTGTGAATATACCAAACCCATTTGAAATTGGAACATGGTTCTCCAATTTCCAATTACATTAGCTACATATTCAAACTTACAACACACCTAGTATTCCCAAGTGGTCATCCGTCTAGGTATTAACTAGGCTCAACATTATTTCACTTCAGTGATCATACAAGAATTGGTGTATTTTATGAAGTTTGTAATCCAAGAATTTTAGTTTGGGTCTTGAATTTTCCCACCATCCCAAAGGATTGTTATTTATCTTATCAACATTATAATTACAAAAAATATAAGTTTTGCAATGAAAATTTCTGAACATAGTAACACATTGATTTTAAAAAGGAATATTTTTTAAATGTTTTCATAAAATATGACAAATATTTACTGAGCTTCATGACAAAGAATTGTGTTTTATTTTTGTTTAACTTTGAATATTGTTTGAATTCACAATGTCAGAGTTCTCAAAATAGATTTTTATTAATAAAAAATGAAATTTTGTATTCCTTTGTAGCTGAATTTAATTTATCAAAAGTGATTATAAGAAAAATATGATAGGGAATGTATCATGACTAAGCAAATTTTCGTTATTTTTTATAGCCCAAGATATTCATTAAGTGAATTAAGAACAGTAGCTATTGAGCTACATATCAATGAATAAATTAATTGATAAAGAATATAAATGCTATTATGAAATATTTTCCAAGAAAAGTGGTAAAAAGATTTTTTTTTAAATTACAAAAACATCCTATTTTTTCCAGAAGAAATTCTGTGTACAAAAGGATATAAAAAGTTTACATGTATTTGGTTTGCTAAACAATAGGACAACATTCAAGATCATAGCACTATATAAGGATATTAATATTAATATAAGGATAAGGATATTACTGTATAAGGATATATAAGGAGTAAAAACTTAATTAATTTTGAAATGGTTAATATACATATTTCTATTAAAGCAATAAAAAGTGAAAAGTTGACATTTCTAAGCCACTTCTAACTTTGTTATTTTTGGCAATTTTTAAAATGACATTTTATTTGAAAGTTCTAGAAGTGTTTACTGTAATGAAAAGTCTTACTTGACATATTTTAAAGAAAATACTTTTTATTTTGGTTTTGGTTTTCATTGCATAGTCAAATTTATTATTGTTCTTCTTATGTTTTTTGACTACAGAACATTAATTTGGTGTTCAATAAGAAGCAGAACCTTGAAGTAATTATGGCTAAAGACAAGACATTTGAGATCCCTATAATAACTTCACCTTCCATTACTTCTACACAAAGTCTAATTATCTGTACTTAATGATCCAATCATTTCATGTGGTATCACATGTTTTGATGAGTGGACTACAGTCTTTACTCTTATTACTTAGGTGCTGGTAAACTAAAATAGAAAAGCAAATTGTTTGGACAATTGAAGAAAGAAGTTATTTGTGACTATTCAGTTTTATAGCTTATAGGACAAGTTAATTGCTTCAATTTTGAGCTGCAGCCATGCCTGAATGACTTTAATTAGCTCATTAAGCAACTTGCACATCTGCTCAACCTTAACTTCTTCTATAAAGTTTTATTTATTTTTCTTTTTAATCAGGAAAATATTTAAGAGGCTTCCTAGGTGCATTGTTTGAATCCTTTACTTAGAGTGACCATCAAAAATAAATAAGTGTTATCTTTTAATTACTATTGTGTATATTACACAAAAAAGTCTTCAGTGAAGAGGTTATTTTTGTATTTTCAATCTTCCTTTTAAATCTTGTTTTATTTATTCTTATTTGGTTACAAATTTTGTATATATATATATATATATATATATATATATATATATATATATATATATATATATAACTGAAGTATACTTATTATTTTTATCAGTAATACTATTAGGGAGAAGGAAAAGAAATATAAAATGTTTATAATTTCAAGCTTCTAATTTTGTCTAAGAAAAAACAAATTTCACTATTTTTCATTTAATATAGTTTCATTAATATTAATTTTTAGTTTAAAAAATTTAGTACAAAGACATGTGAAATATATCTGTAATATATTGGTCAGAAAGGCATGAAACATCAGAAAGACATGTGAAGTATATTTGATCAGAAAAACACATGAAAAACATTGTCCAGAAAATAATGTGAATATGAAATATATTGGCTAGAAAGACATATAAAATATGCTGACTGGCCAAAAAGATATGTGAAAAATATTGGCTCAAAAGACATGTGGAATATATTGACCAGAAAGACATGTGAAATTTGTTGTCCAAAAATATATCTGAAATATATGAGTCCAAAAAACATGAGATATATTGGCCAGAAAATTATGTGAAATATATTGCTTAGAAAGGCATGTAAAATATATTGGCCAGAGAGACATGTGAAATATATTGGCCAGAAAGTCTCAAAATATATTGTAAAAATACTCATGAAATATATTACTCAGAGAGATATGTGAAATATGTGGAAAGACATAAAATGTTAATGCAAAACATTTTAATTTTGTGAAGAAATTTAAAATATAATCAATCTGTAATAACATAAGAGTAATATATTTAAATAGTCAGAAATATTCACTTGACTTGATGTAAGTAAAAATTATATGAATAAAACTGGTCAATATTTTCAGTTATTTTGAAGGAAACCTCTGCAAAATACTGATCTTCAGAAATATTGTTTCCCTGTGTTGACTCAAAAACTATCAAAACCAATCAAACTGCTTTCTCTATATGTTCTGTGAGAATCATTCATATGTATTCTATTGAAATCTTCAGATCCTAATATACATAATTGGAAACCATTTTAATTTGTAGATGAAAATAGCAGACAATATCTTCAGTAGACTGTGTAAATTTATCTTGAATAACTGAATTTTGAAAATGCTTTTAAGTGGAATATAAATATGATGATGAAATAATTTAAAATTTACTAAGACACGATCTTGTACAATTATAAAATAGGTTTGATTAGTAAATAAAGTCAATGAATTATTAAAACCTGTTTGTAATTCTAAAGATAAAAGAAAATAGATATAAATATTATCTATAAAACATTATTTGTGTGTGTGTGTGGTGCATGTGTATATATATATATATATATATATATATATATATATATATATATAGTCATCCACAGAATGAAAATTTTGCTGTATCACAGCTCATCAGTGTGGCTCGACATCCAGTTGCTTCAAGCTGGGATCGAAACTCATCCAATTTGACATCAGTCAGGGTTATTGATACATGGCAGAGAAAGGGAATTTTTAATGCTTTATATATGTGATATATAAATGCCATATTGGCCACCATAGTGGTCAATTTATATGAAGAGCAATGCATACACACACACACACACACTCACATACATACATACATATATATATATATATTTCATTAAATGTGACAAACATAATTTTTTTCTAATTTTCTTACTGTTTTCTTATTTGTGGGTCTAAGAGAGTGTAAAAACTGTCCATAATAAATACCCTCAAGCACTTTCAACAAATTCATTAGCCATTTTCAAGTGGTTTGTTGTTAGTTTTCTTGTCATTCACATTCAATGAAAGGTTGCTGTTTGAATATACAATATATATATATACATACATATATATATATAAGGATCAAAAAAACCTTTTGAACCAGAAACCCAAAGTTATGAGTACTTGCATCCATACTAAAAAATTCCTCTTAAGCAAATATGAGGCTGGATAAAAAAAAATGTACATTTCAATTAATCCCCACCCTATATTTCTATAATACCCTTGCTTTTCTTCTCTTCTCCTTTCTTCTTTTCCCTTCTTCACAATGTCTTCCTCCCTTTCTATCATACCTAATGTTGTACATTTGTTTATTTATTTTTTGAAAAATAATATTGCATTCATTAGTTTTGTTATTTTTTTAAATAAAGCTTTGGGAGGTCAAGTGATAAAAATTACCTGAGGATACCATAAGGTTGAAACTAAGGTAGCAGATTCAAATGATTTCCTAATTTTTTAAATTTTTAAATATATATATATATATATATATATATATATATATATATATATATATAATGACTACAATAATGTTTTAAATGAATTATGAACATTAAGTGAAACTGTAGTTGTCATCCATTTATTCTTATTGTATACTTACACATCTTTGTTTAAAATTTGTTTAAAATTGTTATAACAGGATATTTGGCATTCAAGACTTTATCTTCATCTAAACATTGCTTTATTTATCAGTGTATTTTTTAAAAGTAATTTAAATATTTTACCATAAGCACACTTGAAAAATTCTGTTCAAAATTTTTAGTGAGATTTCTTATCTATGCAGCAAATTAAAGCTATTACCAAATTTATTTCTCGTCTAAGAATTCAACAAATTGAATTTACTTTTAATCAAAAGGGAACTTTTGTTTTAAATAAGTATTTCAATTTAATATTAATATTTCAATATGAAATTTAGTAATGAAAGTCTCCACTTTAATTGTGGGAATTGAAAGAAAATTTTATTCTCTTGAGTCCTATGTTCTTAGCTAAGTTAAGCCATTTTTCTAAGCATAAAAGCTGTTATAGTCATTTTATCATGGTTACTTCTATGGCAAATTAATTTAAGCACAGATGTGTCGAGCAGTTGTACCCCTTAAATTCATGATTTTTAATTGCTTATAAAACAACAAATTAAGCTCTTAAGACCCGAGAGGAAAGGGATTTGGTAGGTTCTGATTGGGATATTATATTTTAGACTTTGTATTGCTGTTTTATTTCTGATATTAGCATCTATGATTATTTAATAAGTGTGTACATCAGAACAGAGAATTGTTCTATCCACACACAAATTTACATCAATCAAAAGAAAAATTGGTTTTTACTTCAGTTGAAAGATGAAAAGAAATGGAAATCAGTAGAATAGGATGAACAATTTAGTTCTTGTTAAAATGCAGAAGGCAGGGAGCAAGAAGATGTGGTACAACAAAAACATTTCATCAGTAGTGTTCGAAATATACAAATCAGATCCTTTTTCAATATTGTATCTTCACTTTTGTAATAAATTGTTTGAAATTTGATTTAATATATTTAATATTGTTTTCTATTATGGGACAATTGGTGTTCAGTTTTAATAGGCACCTGTTTTCCCACAGTTTGGACCAGGGTTAAAGGTGTGTCTATTTGACCTTTCTCCTCTCCAGATTTGCCTTTTTTTGTGACTTTATAGGCTGCCCAACCATAACAAATACTTTGTCCACTTGAAAACTATTGTGTAGACCAATTTTTGTTTCATTTTTCCATCTCTAACTAAAAGAATGATGAATCATCAATCATGTGACCAGTTTTTATGTCCTTTTAATTTTATTTGAGGCTTTTTTTTAATGAGAGCAATGTGAAGAGGATGTTGACCATAGTTCCACATACATCTGTCCCTCCCACCCTGTTGTTCTTGCACCCACTTAGATTCTTCAACATGTCATGGTTCTTAAATATTTATATTTCAGGCCCTCAGGACCTTACCCAACACTCCCCAACCTCTTCCAATAATACACAGATGTTTGCTCAAGAGCCATAACATTCCTTTTCTGGCTTGTAACTCTGCTCAACCTTCCCACCCCTTCCCCTTTGTTCAATGTGGGTGGTGGAGGTGTAAAAAAATATTGTTAGCTTTCACTTTGGAGAGTAGATCTTTTTAGTATTGAAGAAATTTACCAATTCTAAAGTATTATGATAGTTCCTGATATTTATGGGTCATATCTAAATTAGTGGCACTAATTATGAAGACTCACTTAGGAGAGAGAAAATTCTGATTTCAATCCAGATAAAAAAAAATCTTAGTGCTTTATGGTCTGTTATAAATAGATAATTCCTCTCAAATATTTCTATCAAATTAAAAATGCATTTAAATTAAATGCACTATTATTATTTCCTTGGGGTTTTATTCTATACACCTTTTCTTCTGGATTCCAACCAGAGACCTAAGGTAACAAATGGTTTCATGACATCTTCCACTGATCATTTTTTTGCAAATAAAAGAAAGAAAAAAAGATCACACACATTTTCCACAGATAAAACTCTTCATAATGTTTAGGTTGTACTTGTGAGTACAATTTTTTGTATTTCTTTAAGGTATGGGCTACCAGGAATCCCTTCAATTAGTTTATTGAACCTTTTCCAATCAATCCGAGGGCTCCAACTACAACTGGAATTATTGATGTCCTCATGTGCAAAATTGTTTTTAGATTTACATTTCATGATTCTTGCATTTTGATTGTTTTTTGAAGATCTTCAAAAGATTATTATTATTATTAGCCATTTTTTAAAACTAAAGTTTAGATTGTGTAAAATAAATTGAGGATGTACTCTTAAAGCTTCAAAATAACATTGCTTGGAGATAAAACAATGAGTAGCTTGACTTAAGAACATGTTCTACAAAGGTTCTCTGCCTCTGAAACAGCTCTTCATTAGTTAATGTAAATTTTCTCTGCTACCAAATAAAACATATTCTCATAAACTCTTCTCATTTTGTACTTATTTCATGAATCCTGAAGATATTCTTCTTTTATCTGCTAAGTTCTTTTAGGATATGTACATGATTTTGATGCTCCTCAAATTCCTGTCTATAGTTGTTGTAGCTTTTGACCTATTACCATCCTCCTTTGTCCTTCTTCTGCTATCCAATCATACAGGCTGGTTGAGTAGATTATTCACTGACCTCATGCCTTGCTTAGTTTCTGAAAGACATCTTTTGCTATTCTTATGTATTTTCAGAATTTTCTGTCATAATTTTTATGATCTGTTACTACACAATCCAGATAAATGAATTTCCGTGCTTGTTTGATTATGTAGCTCACACCTCAGACTGTCTCTTTTGCTGACAACCATGTATTCTGCTTTTAGACAATTAATATATGTTCTTTTTTCTATTTCTTTTCCATTATTACTGTATGCAACATTTATTTCAGTTTTCTTTCTGAGTTGGTCATTAAATGTCATATTAACGAATGAAATAAGGCTGAGATGAGCCAGTCAGTGTTTTACAAATGTTCTTTTTTTCAAGATAATTATCCAAGACTTATACTGTTTTAACTACTGATATTTTGTAAGCTTAGTATAGTCAGACACAAGGCTACAAATTTTGAACACCTGCTGGGAAATAAACTCACTGAAGTAATAATTGTCTGTCAGTCTATCTTGCTAACCACTTTTCTTCAGAGAGGTTACCTAGTGCAGTAGTTACTAAGGCAGTTATTTAAATTATTGGTATGGATTTTATTTAGATGCTCCATAAAATTGACCTTGCACTAAATTTGATGTAATCTAATAAATATCTATCAGAATTCACTTTATTATGAGAGTCAATGTGTATTTTGCTTTTACTGATATTTAGTCATGAAAACTTTCATTGCATGAACACATGTAAAACCTTTTTATTTTTATTATTAAACTCCAAAGAAACTTGATAATAATAGGAAAAGATCTAAAATGTTTGGTACATTTAAGGAGAAAAGAAGGTTTGAAGAATTTAACACCGACAAGGCACATTGAAGGAAAAAGAAGCAGAGGGAAGCAGCAAATAATGTATTTGACAAGTTCAAGCAAATGGATAGTGAAACAAATACCACAAAGAGAAAGAGGTATCATAAAAGAGCAAATATTGTTCATAGCATCAAAAGATAAGAAGCTGTGGTCGACCATGATCGCCCATATCTTGAAGGAATATGGTATGTCAAGAGAATCCTATACAAATGTTATTGAATATTAAATCTATACGTGTTAGACTATGTTCAATCCTTTGTAATGCACAGAAGCATGTCAGTTTTTAGCTTTCCATGTGATGAAAACCTGCTTAAATTTATGATCATCTCAACATAGGACAGCTAAAATAGGGAAGATCAAAAATGACAAAACTTGGTAGCAGCAAAGGATTACCAAAATTGCTTTGCCTACATACTTTTCTCTTTCCTATCCTCATTTTTTTCCTTTTTTTTTTTTTTTTTTTTTTTTTTTAACATTTTAATCCAAGCAAGGCAGCAAGGCAATAAAGTCACTAAAATTTAAGGGGTTACTGAGTATGAGAAAATATGAGAAATTATATTATTGAGAAGAGAGAATAATAAAAGAAAAGGAATTAAAAAGACAAGATGACAATTGACATTTCATTTAAGGTTTTGAAGATCACAGTTGACTGGAAAGCAAGAAACTAAAAGAGAGTTTCACAAGCAAGAAGGAGGAAACTGTTAGCATAAAACTTACAGTTACATCTAGCCATTTCAGCTGTAAAATGCTGAGACCTTACTGCCAATCTAGTACTGCACTTAAATCTATAAAGTCTAGGTAACATAGAGGAAAGTTAATCAGAATAATTAACATAAAAATATGAGGTATTTATAGAAAAGTATTTTTTTCTATAAATATTTTTCATGTTAATTGAGAAGCTACATTATGATAGTTGGTATTGACAAAAGCCAAGATGCCAGGTTAGGACCAATAACATTGCAGATTCTTCTTTGAATTTTATCAAGAATCTCTAAATATATAGCAGAGCCACCAGACCAGATATAGTAGCAATATTCAATGCATGGATGAATAATTTCTGGCAAGAAAAATTGTCTAAACTGACACTTTCCTAGCAGCAGTCCTAGCAATTGATTCATCATATTCATTTCACATTATTATGTCAGTGGAGGTTGTTGGCACAATGTGACAAATGTTTTGATGACAAAACAATACCTGGTTGAGTAATACAAGGATGTACTGAATTCCTGCCTCTCTCTCAAAGAAGTTGGTGCTAAAGTAATGTCAGAAATCTTCTGTCTTCCTGAACTCTATTACTTTATTGTCTTTTCCTCACTTCTCCTCGTTAGTCTTCTCATTCTCTTTCACTCCCTGTAACCCTCTGCATCCTAATGGCATTATCACCTGTTTAGATTGAAATAATCTATATACACAATTCTGTGATTTCTGTTAGTCAGTCCATCCATCACATCTTCTAAAATAACTATACATTGACTGATCAAAAACAAATATGGGGGAGAAGTGCAAACAAGTAAGGGAGTACAGATTACAGTTGGTTTTACTAGGATGCATAAAAACTATGAAGTAGGGTATCTGTCAAAACATTTTTGAACAAATCAGCCTATTCAAATTGTATTAGTTGGAAAATTGAACAAAAGCTAGAGTTTGTAAATCTTGACAAAAATTATAAGTGATGACTTCAACAATCCAAAATATTATAAGGATTTCAACATGTGTGTCGCCAAAAAATTCTAGTTAAAAAAAAATTCATGATGAGAATTTTAACACGCTAATCAGATATCAACATATTCCTTAAGAAGCAGCATAGATTATAATTAGAATTCAAAATATACAAAAATAATTAAAAAATTCATTAAAGATACTGGCAAAAGTCTGATAATTAAAACCAAAGAGATAATAATAATAATAATGTATTAAATGATATAGATATATAATACATCAGTCTTTTGCAGATTGGAGAAAGCAAATATTTTAAAAAATCCCAACTTTTAATATAAAATTTGAAATAGAACTCTGAATAGATTTGCTGCTCTGTGAATAAATTATTATTAATGCTTGACATAAGACTTAATGTGGACATATATAAACTCTTTCAAGCATTAGAAATGCCATAACTGAACTGTTTATCTTAGAACTGTCATAAGATATCATCTACAAAGTTATTTTACAGATTTGTACATATCACATATACTCATCTATCATGTGACTTTTGAAGAGCTAATTTTAAGGAGTATATACTGTTGGTTATGCCATTGACCAAACTATATATCCATTTACTGTAGTGAAATTTTCTTCAAAATTGGGTCTTCAAAAGTCACATGATAGCAAGTATATATCATAACAATTTGGTGAGGTCAGTTTCTTTTTTTTTTTTCTTCTTTTTTAAGCTTTATTTTTGTTCGTTTATGCTTTCTGAGTCTTCTTAATAAATACATTTTTATAACCTCAAGAGCTTAATTCCCTTGTGCCATCAGAATCATCATGAGACGACAAAGCAAAAGTTCACATAAAAATGTGTGTACCAATTAAATACAAATTTTGAAAAAGGTTTTATTTTGTATTTTCTAAACATCTCTCCTGCTTTTTCCTCTGATAGACTTGCAGCCCAAACAGGTTACTAATGTCTCTCACAGCTGAGAAGTGGGTGAGACCCTAGGGGAGGTTTATGTTCTCAGGGTGATAAATTACAGTGAGTGAGACACATGACTGTGACCTAACAACCCCCCACCAACCTTAAGAACAACTGTTCAACTTGTATGACAAGAAACAAAGTACTGAAGGATTGAAAGACAAGGGAGATAATTCATGATATGTTGTGTGCAAACAAACATGATAGCATTTAAAACAAATTGTTATAAGTGAGAATACTTGTGTGAAATTCTGAGATGTGGTATTGTTAACATTTAATGATTATTTTCTGATTTGTATCTTCAAATTTTATTACATAGCTGTGGCAATCCCACTGGTGTTGACAACTAAAATTATTCTTTCTTTGCCTTATACTTCTGCTCTTCTCTCATCTTTTGCTTGTATCTTCTGATTTTCTTCCTTATCCCTTCCGTTCATTGTTGTACATCTATGTTTTTAATCTAATTGTTATACATGCATCAATTAGTTTCTTATGCAAATAAGGAGGGAATAAATATTTTAATCTACATCATCTGATTTATCTTCCTTTTGCTCTGTCATTCGATAAAGAATTTTAATGTCTTATAATTTTTGTGACTTTTTATCCTTCGCTTATCGCTTGATATCCAGTCAATAAACCTGTCTCTTTCCATCTGATCCTCCTCTTACTCCTCTGTATGCATGTGTATATTTTTTTTCAACATTTCAACCCAAGCAAGGCAATAAAACCACTAAGACTCAAGGGGGTTACTGAGTTTGAGAAAAAACACTATTATGGAGAGAGAACAATAAAAGAACAGGAATTAAGAAGACAAAAGATAACAATTGCATTGAAAGTTTTATTTAAATGTAATATAAAATAAAATATTTAAAAATCTTCACATTTTATTTTATTCAATTTAATATAAAAATATAATATTTTAATTTTTTATCTTTTTATAATTTTCTTAGCTTTTTATGTTTCTTCCTTCATACTGCCTTTTCTTCCTCCATACTGCCTTTTCTTCCTCCCTGTCTTGCTCTCTTTTATTTTTCCCAATTACTTCCGACTTAGAGGTTTGTTGGGGTTCAGGCAAATACTACATTCTGATCCTAGATAGAGAAGCTAATAAATCTATCAAAAACTTTTTAATAGTATTTCTTATTGCTGTTTTTTTTTTTTTATTGTTCCTCTCACAGACCATCATTTTGTGATTATTAGTTAACGGCAGTTGTTTGGAAATAAAAATAAACTGTTTCTGAGATTTTAACTCATCTCCCTTTTCACTGCAAGTCAGCTGCTTTATCAATCTGGCTAATTGATATGTCCCAGAAAGGGATGTATTTGATCGAAGTAGCTAAGTGGTTTAGGCTACTGTAACCGAGTAGAACAATCTAGCAGGTGGCAGTAATGGAACTGGTATTCGTTGTAGTCGCAGTCAATAGGTGTAGGCAATAGGCGTAGACCAATAGAATAGCCAATGGTGTAGTCCAATGGGCGTCATCTGTACCTCTATATCAGCCTGTATTTATGGCTGACACCAGCCAATCATATTCCTGTGAGGGGGAACACAGGTGTATGCATATTCATTACATCACTAATAAGACCAACCAATTAAAGAAGCTAAAATTTAGTAATACAAAATAATTAACACTAAAACAAAATCAACAATTGGCAATGTTTCATCTGTGAAAAGGAAAACATTATCTTCAAATTTGTTATTTTTTTATTATTCCAATATTTTGACTGGTTCCTTTTCTCATCCTCTTCTGGTGAATATTAAACTTTGTAAATCATTTCAGATACGTATTATTTAAAACATAAGGGTAGAGAATTTTTCAAGACATTGTGACAAAAGTAAAAACAAAAAAAACATTGTTTTTTTTTTATTTACCTGAAATCTAGTAATTGAATAATAGAAATGAAGCTTCTTTCATTTGCTTGTAACATGTATTTACTCAGATATTCCCATTTAAAATTATGTCAATTTTAACGGACACCTTGTACTGTTTAGCTCAAAATTTTTTCATGGTAACCTTTAATGCTAAAAAAAAAACATTTTATCCAAGAACTTACAATAATTCTCTGCATTTATCTTTATATTATCATCAACTTTGAAATGAACTATAATTTCAAGGCTGAGAATAAATACAGAAAATATTACTTCACATTGCTGTTATTGGTTGACTATATTTATGAAGGATCCAAACTCTGTTCCTACCATGAGGGCCAAACAAATATAGTTCTAAAAATTACTAATGAGAAATCCGTTTTCATGTATTTCTATGCCCAACTTAGACCTTTCGTATGTCAGTATTTTTGAGATAAGTAATTAACATTTTTATATCCGATTCCACTCATCGTGGTTCTTATATATTTCAGCTCTTCTACTCTCTGGCATTCTTCAAATGTAACGTTCTAAGAATTTTTAACCAAGCCTTTTATTCAAACCAAGTGAGGAGAACATTCTCATTCTGCTTTCAGGAAATATTTCATATCAATTAAGACACAACAGTCTTATTTAGCGTAGTGTCACTTGACTATTTATTCCATTGCAGATTACATAGATTCAACCACCTGAATAAGAACACTTATAATTATCTGGTTTTCTGGTAGTTGCATGATCAATCCCTCGGATGAGTAGTGCTGAAAATTAACAACATTTCATTCTGGAGGTGTTTCTGTCTGACATTATAAACTGAAATTCATAGAAATAAGTAAATCTTGAAGGATTTACCAACATTGGTTAGCTAATGCCAATTTTATTGTGAAGACATTGACTAACAAAATAAAATCTGATATAGTGTATATAATAAATGTACAAATATTATTCTTCCCATAACTTTTCATCCTTTTTATAAAATATTTACAGAAACTTATACAAACATAAATTCACTTCTATTGATTTAATAAAACTCAAAAGAATTAAATGTTTTTATATTTTTCTAATAATTTTACATTTTGTGTATCCTTCTGGAATAAAGTCATCACAGAAAGATAAAGAAATTTTTAGCAATCAAATGAGAATGTTCTTTTTCTTTATCTATTTTTTGCAAAGATGTTGATCTTTTAATAATTCAAATTTGTTACATTCACATATGAACAAATAATCCTTGAAAAATGTATAAATCCATCTCTTCTCCCTCCCTTGTTGAATAGCAGGACAGACTGCGGGTCCTATAGCATTTTTTGGCAACTAGTCTACCACAGAAAGATATGGCAACTCATGGCAAGAATCTTCTGCTTAGTCAATCATGAATCAAAAGAGACATGATCAAACCTATGCCATTTAACTGACTGATTGGTGCAACAAAGACAACGTTAGTCATTTTTAAAGTAGTTTCCAAATGTTCAGTAAATAGACACTAATATTTTATTGTTTTTATATTTAATATACTCAGTGGGAGGAATTCAATTTGCTACAAAAAAAAATTGTGGGAGTAAAAGCAATCATTGATGATGCTAAATTTCAAAGAAGGAATGTATTTGTTGCTTAATTTAAAGATGGAATGAACTTACATCTACAACGATCAATCAACAAAATGAAACCTGATCACTTCATGTCAATTGAGAACACCAGAAAAGTGCCTTCATGAGATGGGACATCGAAAAAATTCCTGTTGTGAGGTCATCCTGGGTATGATGATAAACTACATCCATGTCCTGGGTAAGACGATAGACTACATCCAACTGCAAGGCCTCTGATTAGGAGCTTTTGAGGAGCATGGAACCACCTCTTAATTGCTAGTGTTCCCAGGCCCACCCTGACCCAGGGTAGTAGCACTTGTTAGGGTCCCATCTATGGGAAAATAGTTAACACTCAGACTACATCCACATCCTGTGTATGACGATAAACTACATCTGTGTCCTGGGTAAGACGATAAACTGATAATACGTTTTTGAAAAATAATGTTGCCAGCTATACGTTTTTTTTTTGTTTTTTTTTTGAAAGAATAGAATTGCTAGCTATATGTTTTTGAAAAAATATTACCAGCTATACATTTTTGAAAAAATTATATTATCAGCTATACATTTTTGAGGAAAAAATATTAACAGAAATAGATTTTTGACAAATCAAAAATATTACCAGAAAAAAAAAAAAGTTGTCAGCATTAAATGACCCATTGAGGTTGATATGCCATAAAACAAACCAAATTAAACCTGTTGTAAAGTTTAGATATTGAAGTGTATGTCCAAAATATCTCAGGAACATTATTTTGATTCCAAAAGTTATAATTATAGAACAGCCAGAAGAAAATGATTTCTCAGTCAACATTCTACATGGATGGTAAAAGGAAATTCAATGTTTTAACATATGGTCATCTTTTTAGATGAGACAACATTTGTTACATTTTCAAATAGTATAGGTCTGAAAATTGTCTATACAAGAATTTTGGTTAGAATTGCTTGCTGATGACAGTTAATACATTTTTTATTACAGTGTGGGTATCAAGTTGAAGCACTTGTCAGTTAAGACATAGAGATGCCTGAGAAAAATATCTGTTCTGCAAGAAATTCTTCAATTATTCTCTGATGCTAATTTCAGCAAAAACTACCTTTTAATGGAGAATGAAGTCTGATGCTTTATAGAATATCAAAAATAAAAAATTGGCAGGTCTAAAAAGTATGAACTGATTCCTGTCTCTTGATATGAATCCTTTTGGATTATGAAATAAGGAACACATTTTTATAAAGACTACATTTTGATCTGTTATAGAAAAAAAAATAAAAAAAACCTAAATGGTTTATTATGAAATAAGTAACATATCCAGAAAACGTTCTGCAAAGGAAGATTTCTGTTTTCACTATAAGCTCATCAGATTACCGTTAAAGAGAAAATGGCTGACTTGATAAAATTTAATGCAAGAAAGAATAAAAACTTTAAGATCTGTTAGTGGCAAGTCAACCACTTTTAATCTGTGTAATATTCTTAAATTGTTTATGTCATTGAATAAACAATTGTTTTAGAAAACATGTATTTATATACTTTTCTCATTTCAACACACACATACTAGATTTAACATCCAATAAAATTATCAGAAATCTTTTATATTTCATATATATATATATATATATATATATATATTATTTCTTCAGGTATTCTCTTTTAAGCAATAAAAATATTGGATTAAAAATAAATCCATTAATTCTTTAGAAATTATCAAATTTCTGGTCCACTGAACAGGAGTAAAGGTTTATCCTTTGTTTACCTTTTAGGAATGGATTTCTGGTTTCTTCTAAAATCTTTTCATTCTCTTTCATTTCTAGTAGCCCTTGTGATATTATTGCCTTGCATGAAGAGAATTGATTATATATATATATATATATATATATATATATATATATATATATATATATATATATATATATATATATACACAGACACATACACTAGTGCAAAATTATCTGTATGATGCAATCAATTTCATTTAAAATAATTCTTTTTTTTTTAAAATATCGAAACAATTATGTTTTTTTATGTAAAAGTTAGTATAAGATCTTAGTTGTTGTATAAATACTCATAATCCATTTCAGAAACTTTTTATTCAATCCATTAACTTTATGTAAATGACAGGAACTAAATAAGCAAGAAGAAAAATACTCATATTTTTCAGCTAATTTTCAGTGATATAGTCAACAACTTTAAGTAAACATTTTGTATAGCTATTAATTTATGTCAAATTTATTTTAATATATTGTTCTAATTTTTGAAAGCAAATCTCTTTTACTTTACTAAATTCAAATGTTGACATGAATTAAATATTAATTTAAGTACTCACTATAAATGTTGTGTTTGGATTAAAGTCTGAACTGATTGGAGGCCAAAGTACAATGATGATCTTGTTGTCTGACTTAACTTTTCATGAGTCCCTTGTGTGTTTAGGATCATTATGATGTTGAAAAGTGAAATATCTTCTTCCCAAAAGATACCTAGTAGAATCTTAGAGATTTTCCTTTAAAATATTTTATCATGGTTCCAATGATTTTAAACAAATGACCATTCTATTATTTTACAATTGGGATGATGTTCAGACAGTTCATAGCTTCTCTTTTCCTACACATTCACTCTGCCAAATTCTGACTGAACAATTTAATTTTAGTTTTTCTCATTCCATGAAATTGAGTTCCAAAGTTCACTTTTTCCAAATAGGCATATGCAAATTCCAATCAAGCCTTGAAAAAGTGACTTTTGAACAAAGGCGTATTTTATTGGACAGCACCTACTCTGAACATTTTTATTGACTAACCTACTTACTATACAGCATAGCACACTTACTGCATTATTTTACAAATCAGAAATAAAATTTTTCAGTGCAATTTTAGGATTTTATTTTGTATTTATGGTCAATGTCTCTTTGCAGTCTTAGAATTAGATTATGGCTGTGTTCTTATAGTAGTGTGCAGCTTCAGGGTTAAAATGAACAGTTAGTTTACCTACCACCAAGAAGATTAATAGAGGATAATAATAAGGATGAGGAAACACATGGGTAATTTTAACAAAACAAGGTAATTTATTTATTTATGGATTTGAAGTTTTGTCAGTAGTTTGTTTCAGGAAAATAAATCAGAAATTTTAAAGTCCACAGTTCCAACGAATTGCCATGAAGAAGAAATGTTCATACAACAGATTAAATGATTCGACACAAATTAATATTAAAAAATGTTTAAAGTAAAGTAAATAAGTTCATTGTTCACAGGAGTAATATACAGTTGCATACATTCAAAATTAGACAAAGAGATAATTTTAAATACTAATATATTTCTTGCATTGTTGAAAGAAAGTTCTTTGAAGTGCCTTGTACTTGATTAAAGGTCAATAATATAATTGGCAAGTAATTTGACTCTGGCGAAAATATAAATGCTGGATATGTGAACAGAAACAAAACTTTTCACATGACTTCAGACACTCTTGTTAACTTAATTTCTCTTCTTTATTTTATATCAAAAAGAATTTTGCATAGGCTCGCAATTTTCTTGACTTAATGACTAATTTCTGTGAAGACGAGGTTTTCATTAGGCCAAAAGCAACTTCAAATAGGCTTACAAATTTCTTTCTGTCTTTTTCCTCAGCTTGCCCAAAATTGAAAGGAGTGGGTAAATGCAGTTATTATTTTGTACTCACCACATCCCAACCGTTTTTTTTTTATTGTTTTTTTTCCTTATTTTTCTATTATAAACTATACAGTCAATTTGGCTATCAAAAATTGCTTAGATGTTCCAAAACTCATTCCTGGATTTAAAGCATTCACAATTCATCATTTAAATCCCAACAACTATTTCATGTAATCTATGTTGTTATTATTCCTTGGTTTGAAGGGAAAAATGTACATGTTCCTCATGGAAAACTTGAGTTCTTTTAAACATTACAATTTGTAGATGTAACCTTGATAGGCCATCTCATTATAACAGGATATTATCTATTTTATAAATTGCCTCTCAAATTAAAATAATTTTCTGGCATATGGATAATTTTATCCTTCTATGTCCTTGTCCTTTTTATTAAATAAAAAAATTTCTGAAATGGATTATGAGTATTTATTTGATAAATAAAATCATATTCTTTTATATAAAAAAAAAAAATCTGTTTCAATATTTTAAAGGTGAATTGTATTGTTTTAAATGAAATTGACTGTACCAAGCAGAAATATATATATATATATATCTGCACACATGCAAATGCATATAAATATATTTGATGCACATAAACATATCTGTTGTATATAAAATACATGTGCATAGAGACACTTTAAAATAAAATATATGAGCAATATATCCATAAATCTTTCTTGATACTCTAGAAACATCCATCATACAAAATTACTGTCCATAAAAATTTGACAGTTACATATATGCAGGTAATTTATCAAAACACAATAGAAATGTCTATGCAAGCAAAGACCGAAATTTGACAATCATCCTGTAAACAACTCTTTTGCATTTTTTTTTTTTATTATTAAATTTATTTCACTCCATTTGTTTTGTTTTTTGTTTAAGCAAGTTAAATAATGAAAACTTGTTTTCATCTAAAAGCATCAAGAAAAAAAAAATTTATCAGTAAGACAATTTTTTTAAGTCTATTTTCTAAGTTGACAGAAGTTCACAATATTCAGGTATTCAGTGAGGTTTGAACTCAATAATATTGTTCCATAAGACTAACTTATTAACCATCACTTTTTGACAAACATCTCTTGTATTCTAACTTTGGCCAGAAAATCCAATCTTGTTAATATTTTCATAGATTTGTTGTGTAAACCTGATTACATCTGACTATGGAAACCATTAAGTAAGACTAATATATATATATTTATATATATATATATATATATATATATATATATATATATATATATATATATATATATATATATAATGTGTGTGTGTAAAATTAAATTTCAGATATAACTAAAAATATATCTGTAAAAAGACAGTATGAATAAAGACAAAAAGAAAACTTATCGTCAAAGCATTTCATCCTCTGATGACATTTGACCTGATAAAGTACATCAAAGGACAAAATGCGTAGGCTGTCTTTATTCATAATTTATATATATATATATATATATATATATATATATATATATATATATATATAAAACTCTCTCAGTGTAGATTTTTTTGCCTTCATCTTGACTCAGATCACAATACACCACACCTGGGCTGCAACCAATCAGAAACTCCATATAAATTTTGGCGACTGCTTTGAGCTGAAGTGTAAACAAAAATAATGACAACAAAAAAAGTCAGCATTAGTGCGACTAACATCTCATCCACTTGTAGAACCACCCACAACAATTTACTTGTGCTTGTGCAGCAGCAGCAGCAGCAGAAGTTGCATCTGAATAGTGTAAGCATGAAACTTTGCCAGTTATCATCTTCCCTAGGCTTGGTTGTTGAGGACATCTCTTCCTGGTTGTTCGTTTATTGTTTCTGACTCACCTAATCCTTCCGTTGCACCCCCAACTAGAGACTACTTCCTGCCCGTCTTCCTTCCATCCTTTCTTCCTGATGCCTATGGCAGATTAAATGTATTACTAAATGAGGGTGGGAACATTTTTCTTATTACTGTAGACCATAACAATGAGATCATTATTACTTGTAAATTAATACAGAACAAGAAAATAATCATAACTCTTGTTGTTATTATTACTGCTGATAATAACAGGACCCTTGTGACTTGTGAATCACCTGTGAAGAATTCTCATAGCCTCACACATAGCTAATAGTGTTACTTTCGCTAACTTTAAAACATTAAAAACAATTAGTATGGCTCTGTGGTTGATCACTGGAGATTGCTGAAAATATTTGTTTTGGAGAACAAAATTTTATCATGACTTATATTTATTTATTTTCTTTTTTATTACAATTGTTCACCCAATGCAAGATCCAAGAGCCCCTCAAGGTAGAGGGTTGCTAAATGAGGTTGTATGTGTGCAAAAGAGGAAGTGAGAAGTGTATATTATGAGGATATATAATGGTTGGCTCAAGACTTGAAGAGATTAAAGTAGTTGTGATCAGGGAAATACCCTGTCAGGAGTCCATTCCACAATGCAATTGTTCTAACAAAGAATCTGTCTGAATGGAACTTCCTCCACACCAATGGAATATGAAGATGAGTCAGTTCAGTGTATTTGACCTTGTGAATCTAGCTGTGAAGTTCTGGACTGGTGAAACCAAAGAATGTAGTATTCTCAAACTTCTGGTATGAAAATTAATTAATAATTTGTAAATATTGATTAGGAACAAGCAATGAAAAGCTCATAACAATTAAAGAACAAACTAATAAATAAAGGAAATAGTTATTCTTAAAAGAACAACAAGGTGTTGTGGGAATTTTAGAGATGACCCCTTTTAGTGTTGCTAAACAAATCTCTTCCTAGGCAACACAGTTCTGATGCTTGTTTGACTTATTAAAATTTAAACTCTTTCCAGCCAGATTTTGTCAACTAAACATGTGTATTTGTTGACAACTGAGTCTAATAACACCATTTGACTATAGAGGGGTTATATGCTATTGGTTCAGCCCATGTCCCATGCTGGTTTTCAATGTAGCAAAAGTAGCAGCAGCAGCAGCATACTTTGAAATTAAAATGTATCTATTCTATAGACTGAGCATAATCCTGCCAGATAATAGTAGACAGAGAGTGTATGAACATTGAAGGAAATGGTGTACATTAGCTTTTCTGCTAGATATCTAAGAAAATTAATGCTGAAATATGAGATAATCTGTTCACACTATTTACATTGTTTGAACTGTTGTCCTCATCTTTATTGTCATATTCATAAAGTTTCAGCTGTTGTACACTACAGCCTTCTTCAGGTGATATACTGAACCCTTTATTTCATCCATTGAGGTAGGTTGTTCTAGTTCCACATGCCATGCCTTTTCTGGATATCTCAGTTTCAATTATTTCTCATTAGTAACTCAACTCTCCAAATTTCTGTTTACCTCTGCTGTGGCCAGGTATTGAACTCACAACTCTTTGGGTCAAGTTACTGGATTAATTCAACCAACACTTTTATCCACTCTAACAATGTAAATAGTGTAAATAGTTACAATACATCCTCTCAGAAATATAGACAGAGATAATCTGTGTTATTGAGAATTGTATCCTTTGTATGGCTTGTGTTTCTGAGAATGAGCCAAGCTGGTATATTAGCAATCATTTCTATTCTGTTTGTCAATTTCTTTTCAAGACCCTTTGCTTTTTCTTGCACATTGAACACTTAAAGAATACTGAAGAATGAATTGGCTGAAATGTGGTAACAACATAAATAGCACAAAGAAGGAATTCAATCATTAAAACAATTTACTGAAAAATGTTCCAATTCCTTTGATCATTTCAGTTTATTTTAGCATTATAACTTTGTGCTTCAAATTGTTTTACCTCGTTTATATTTTCCTTTCACTTTCTTATGAAGTGCACATTTGCTGCAGACAAATATTCTATTCAAAGGCACTGTTTTCCTCATCAAATATGATGACAAGATTTTCGTTATTAGCGAATCATGGAAGAAAAGCTTATATTTGTAAAGCATTTGAGAAATTGGCTCTTGATCAACCAAAATGGCTGCAACACAGTTAATATTTGAGTAGGTGTCCTCTTGAGAAAACAGGAAATTAACAAAAAATAAAAACCAGACAAAAACCTATACTTTTTGTAAAAGTTGGATTGGTGGATTAGGTAGTATAATCTGGATCCCTGTTTCATCCTACTAAGAAGGAATTTGACACACAAACACACATATAGGTGCTCCAAATATAATGCCTTGTACTTATTTCCACAGAAACAACAGCAGATACAGTGAAAACAATAACACAGTTGGAGAGAGCAAGTTTTCAGCTAAAACTCTCTATCAACATCACCATTATATTTGTCTATGCACTTTTAAGAGGCTTCAGTTTTCATAGTCTAACAGTTGTGCAGAGCTATCTGGAACATCACTTGTCAAACACATTGCTGTCATCATTATTGAAACATGTCCACTATGCTCAACTACACAATTTAGTCACTATAAATGTTCAGTAAACACTGATGAATATCAGTGGAACATGTCAAGGTGACCTTAATATTTCTTAACTTGACCAAGAAGCCCTCTCCACTAAAAAAAAAAAGGCAAAAATAAACTCTGAAGTTTGGTCAGATTTTGTGATGCTAAAAATTTGTCATCATTGTCGGCATCCACTTCTATAGCTATTAATTAAATCACTCTAACTCTACTAAATTTGAAGGTTGTCTTGAATGAACCCTAAGTTCTTGCCACAAATATTGTATTGAATTCAGGTCTAGACCTATTTCAGGTCAATGTAAGACTTTGATCTTGTCTTTCAGCCAAAGTAAACACTTGTGTGTTTACAATCATTATCATGTTGGAAAGTAAAATGTCATTTTTCAAAAAGGTGCCAGGCGGAATCTTATGGATTTTCCTTTAAAATACCATGGTACTCTTTTTCATGGTTTCACTGATTTTAAACAAGCATCCCATTTCCACTAAAACATTCCAAAACATATAATTGCCATGCCCATGTTTACACTAAGGATATAGTATTCCAATAGTTCATGTATTCTCTTTTTACTTCACACTTTTGCTGTGCCTGATTCTAACCAAACAATTTAATGATCACTTGATAAAACAGTTCCAAAAATCTTTTTACAAAAAAGGTACATGTGAATTTCAATCAAACTTTGCAATGATGACAAAAGTGGATTTTTTGATAGTGAGAAACTGTTCACTGTTCACCCAGCTTTTTACTGTATGGCATTAATGCTTTTACTACATTGTTTGACAAATCTGAAATAACATCTTTCAGCATAACTTTAGAGTTTTTCTTGCATTCACAGACAGCCTTAGACTGCCTAATAGGAAGAGTTGCTGCAATTTTTTGTCTCTCTTTCAATGACTTAACATACACCTGACTTGGCTACTGAAAATTGCTCAGCTACTGCTTGAAAAGTCATTTCTGAATGGCAAGTATTCACAATTCATTGTTTTCAAATTGGTTAATCTGTTTTTTTTTTTTGTTTTGTTTTTTTTTATAAAATTCCATAAGCCAGTAAGGTTATAGGGTTACCATATGTACTGCAGCCATAGCAACAATGATGTGTCTTGGGAAAGATAGCCTGATGGAGCCCATCCCTTTTTGGAGACTGGTTTAGAATTTACTTTTCCTCCTCCTATACTGCTTGCCACCTCAATACTAAGAGAGCAAGGTTAATCCTGCTATTTAACCCATAGCTGCAAAGAGAAGAGATGGATTCATATCTTTCTCAAGGCTATTTGTGTAAAAGTGAGCATAAAGAAATTGGTTGGAATTTGAACTCAGTTCACTGATTTCATTTACCAAATCACTGTGACACTAGCCACACATTCATCAAAGTTGAAACACCATCAAACAAAATCTAACCAAACTAACCAAACCTACACATCCAGTAAGCTTAGGTTCTTTTAAAAATATCCAACTGACAGCTACAGTCTGACAGTCATCATAACATGATATTATTATATATTTTATGAATGCCATAAATAATTAAAATAATTTCTGGAGTATAGATAATTTTGTAGTTGTCAGTTTTTCAATATTGTATTTTATTGTATTTTATTGTATATTATTGTATTAAATAAAATGTTCCTGAAATGGATTCAAAGTATTCATTTGATGCCTCAGGTCATATTCTATCTTTTGTTTATAAAAAAAAATTCTTTCACTATTTGAAAAGTGAATTGCATTACGAAATTGATTGTACATTACAGATAAATTAGTGCCTCATTATATATATATATATATATATATATATATATATATATATATATATATATATATATATATATATATATATATATGAAAAAGAGAGAGAGAAAAAGATTTTATTATGCAAGTCAATGCTTTCACAATAATTGGTATTAATCAACCATTTTCAGGATATACTTATATTTGAATGATAAATATATTGTAGGGGTTTTAGCTTATAATATCTATCCTTGCTAGGAATATTGATAATAGCTTGTTTTGGAAAATTTAGGTTTTATTATATAAATACATTCCAATATATTTATTTTTAATAAATAAAGCCAAAAGAAATCATTTCTATGGCCAAATATCTTATATAGCTGAACAAATTATTTTACTCTTTAAGAAGAAATCTTTGACATTTTATTACATTCATGAGTCTTTTTCCATGGATTTTCTTAACTTTTCTACTGTTTTAACTTCAACACCATGAGCAGCAGTTTTTATTGGTTCCCAGAGATCTTTGCTTAAATATTATTTTTTATTTTCATATAAATCTCTTTTTATAATGAACAAATTATTTCCTACAGGTTTAAAATCATTCTATTAATTTAGTATCTTTGTAAACTTTTTGGCAAGTTGGGCAATAGTCAGGTTTGAAGAATGTAAATGAGCATTGTTTTGCATGAATATACTCATTAACTTAAAACTTCTTGGTTGTGATACCTACCCCATCAAATGCTTGTATATATATATATATATATATATATATATATATATATGTATGTATGTACCTCCAAAGATTCACTAAAAAGTGAGTGTACATGATGAAAATATGCCCCGAATTTAATAAAAACAAAGTTTTACAATCAAAATCATTATTATTAAGAGGAGAGTTGAAAGGATTTTTTTTTATTATTAAATTATGTTTTTTACAGTAGGTGATCATAAATTAGTATAGGAAATTTTAGCATCTTTTTTGTAGCGAAAAACACACTGATTTAGAAATTTTGATCTTTCAAAGATCAAATAATTATCAGATTTTGATTTAATATATAACAACATTTTAGCTATGTGACTTTGAATTATGTATGTATCTTTGATACACTTTCAATATTTAACAGTATTTGTACAATTATCTTGTTTCTGCATTTTTTTCTTTTTCTTTTTATTTCTTGCTCTCTGATTTAGATTCACTTTTATGCACTGCAATCATTTACTGATTTTTATTAAATTGTATATTTCTTTTCTACCTTTTGTTTGTCTCTGATTTTTAAATTCCAAAAACCTTTGTGAAGTTGAACCAATACAGAATGACTTCATAATTCTCTATCCTTTTACCAAGCAATATTGCATTTAGATCAAATCTAGTACATTACAAAAGAAGGTAAATTGATAAATTTTCACTTTGCCATGCCACCAAATCTGTAAAGATTGTTTAGTTTTATTTCCAAAGCAGATTGGCTGAAAACCAGTGAATCTAAAGCTTGCCAGTCACTTTAACAGAATTGTAAAACTCATTACAATTTAATCCCCCATCATTAATGCATTTTAAATCAGTGTGGCCAGAGGGAAATGAAAGCAGTTAGTGTGTGGGCAAAATTAGTCCCCCTTATGCTAAGGATTTCCTCTTTCTCTGCTCTCCCTGACCTCTTCTCACATATTTTCATTTTTATTTTATTTTCTATTCACTCTTTTTCTCTTCTCTCCTTTCTATACACTTCTCTGTCACCCTCTCTCTCTCTTCTAATTTAAAGTATTTAACCCTGCACCTGAAGGCATTATTTCAAAGCATGGCTCAGTGCCAGAACATTACACTGATGATCAAGAGGTTTGATATTTCATTTCTAATTCAAAGCTATACTTACAATGTGAAAGAAAATTCTTAATTGAAATAATATTAATGTGTCTTTTTCATTGAACATCCAGTTTCACATTTGTTAAATTCTCTACCTTTATTTCTGTATATGTATTAGGTTGGTGCAAAAATAATGTCGTTTTCTCACTATGTGAGAAAACGACATTATTTTTGCACGAACCTAATATTATTAGGTTGGTGCAAAAATAATGTCGTTTTTCTTTTGAAGTCGAATGTCAAAAAAACGACATTATTTTTGCACCAACCTAATATCATACTTAATGATAATTATGAAACAGACACACACACACACACACACAATATCAGCACTAAAATTTGTATTGTTGAGGTCATATCAAAAAACATCTTTCAAATAGTTCAATCTATCCAAAATTACTCCCAATGCTTGTGTCACCTGGTGGTATGGTTTAAAGGCAGTTTTTAACAGTGTCATATGTTAGGATTGCTTCACCAGGCTGATGACATCAAACATTCACCTTCCTAACAAATCACACCAATCAATCTATCTATCTATCTATATATATATATATATATGCAAGGATATTGCATCAAAAACATGTCAAAATCACTACATTATTAAAATCGTTCACTTCCCAGAATTTACAATCACCTGATGAGATGCTTTTGATACACATCAAAACACTACTGCAATTGTGTAGTGATTTTGACATTGATGTAATGGAATAACCTGTCACCCTCATGAGTGACCACACTATAGGTAGTAACTACCTATAAGTCTCTGTAAGTCAACAAACTACAGAGACTAGCTGGGCTCTGTTGAGTATGACTCAGACTTATGTAAGAACTATCAACCTTCCAAAAGTAGCACTCACTACTGGATCGACTTGCAATGACCTTGTGCATAACTGTTACCTTTATTCTTATTGTACTGTTTTTTTTTTTAAGAATAAACCTTTACTTATTTTATCCACCTTGTTTTGCAAGTATATATTCCTTTTAGCGCGGAATATAACAGACATGTTTTCAATATAATATCCTAAAATAAATAATATTTCTCTACTGTATTGAGCCCTCTTTTAAATTAAATAATTAGAAGAAAAAAGTTGTAAATTTCAGTGTCTCTTCTCCTTTATGCACATATAGTTGCATCAACATTAACATCACTTTAGTTTAATGAAATCCTAAAGGATGAAATGCATGACATGAAAATTCTTTCCACCTTGTCCTTAATTTTTCTAGCACACACACACACACACACACACACACACACACACACACACACACACATCTCTCTCTCTCTCTCTCTCTCTCTCTCTCTCTCTCTATATATATATATATATATATATATATATATATATATATATATGGATATGAGGAATCTAAATGAAATAATAAAAAAAATGAAAGAATATTAATCAACAACCAGTGTGTATGAAGATTTTAATTTTTTAATATTTTTTTTATTGTTCAATATATATATACACATATACACACACATTTTTCTTATTACTATAAACATTATTTTCTGTGGATATGCATGTTTGTGTTGGTATCCCTGCTTTTTTTTTTTTTCACTATTTAAGAAAATAAAAAACAGGGATAGCAACTGAAACACATGTGCTCACTAAAAATAATGTGTACAGTTATTAGAAAAAAAAAAAAAATAAAATATATATATATATATGGGAAATGTTGGGCTTGAATGGTTACAGATATTTCAGTGATCAAGATTTTCTTTCACTTTCTCTCTTCAGCATTGTAATAATGGATATTCAAATTCTTTTCTTTATTTTTTTCTAATTTGATAGATCAGATGAGTTAGTTAAATCTTTAGCCATCCTTGCCAACCTTATCAGCTTAACGCGTCCATTAGATTGTTTCTTACCAGGCAGAAGGAAATCTTCCACGAACAAATCAAAATCTCATTTTCTTGTTCATCTTTAGAATAATCAAATTGCATCGAATAATGAATTGGTTCAACTTTAAAATATATTAATGAAATGTTAATCTGTACAATAGTTTGCATCCAAAATCATGCTGTCTATACAATATTCGAGCAATTACTTATAATCATTTCTTGTATATTGCTATTTTTTTAAATAAATATTTGGACATATTTATACATGTATAAAATAATTGAAAGTCCTTTGGCTGTTGAAAATGAAGAAATCTCAGATTATGCAACAAGATAATAAATAAAAAACTTAAAAGTCTACAAGAATTTAAAATACATAGTGAAATTATGTGCATGCAATATTTTTTAAAGCAATGATAGAATAAATTTAAATAATATTTTAAAGTCACTAATTGTATTTACAAGAGATAATTTACTTTCTTAAAAAAATATTAAATGCTGAGAAATTTTCTAGTTTCAAACCTAAAAATTCCACTAACCTTTTATAAGCAAAATGTAACATTGTTGTTGTTATAACTAGTGATGTTGTTGTTTTTTAATTTGAGAAATTTGTGAAAAATTGTATGAAGATAATTTTTTTTTTTTTTTCTCAGACATCATTTTTTTTCTTTTCATTAAAACCTGTTCATTCTAACAATAATTTAAGATCAACTTTGGTTTAATTCAAGTCTCCAAATAAAAGTAGCAAGAATAATAAATGGACGAGATGAAAAGAGAGAATGTCAAATCTCTTATCCCGAGTAATATGAAAGGTGCAAAAGAAAAATCACAAGACACTTACTCATGTAAAATTTGAAAGAAAATTGCATTCATTAAATCACATAAAAAAAAAAATTATTAATAATATAGAGTAGAAGATTTATTAAGCAAGCTTACACAAAACTCTTCCTTTCTGTGCCAAACACTTAGGCAAGATAAGAAGTTTTAATTATTGTTCTGTTGGGCTCATAAAATCAATTATAGTCATTATCAACAAAATATTCACCTACTTTGATTCATTTGACTGTTAAAAGGAACTGAGAAGATTGATGATTCAATGACATTGCAGGATTTCTGGTTTGTTTAGACAATAGTTTGTGTTTTACAAACTGAAATGAAATAAATCTCATATTTTAATAAAAAGTTCAAAATCAGGGTTAATACCTCTAATTTTGTGACAAGCTTTCACAAGCAATTATAGAAAGATGAATTGTATATCTCTTTAAATTTCAAATTTTTTTTCCTTTTTGCTTTTGTTTCTTTTTCTTCTGTTACTTCCTTTTCCTTTTCTTTCAGATTTCTTTTTGTATTGTCGTTGGCTTTTAGTTTTTCTTTTGTTTAGACAATCCAGACTTTATAAATAGTGACAAGTCAGCTCTGAATTGAATCAGAAATTGAAAAAGTCACAAAATGTATCTTTTTAGATACATTTTGTGACTTTTTAACCACCGAGAAAAGTAAGTCACAAATCCTTAGTATTAAGCATTTAAATTATTAAGTACGCCTTTTTTTAGGCAGCTTTTGAAATCATCAATTTTGAGCCTCTTTTCTTACAATTTTTAAAAAAATTAATTTTATACATGTATCCTTTTTTTTAGGAGAAAGAAGTATGACAAAGTGTGAAATTTCTTTTGTGTGATATGTTCCATCTTTTAGCATTTTTTCAGACACTGTTTATATTTTTTATTAATATCCTGGCTTCATTTTAGTAATTTTTTTTTATTTAAAGAATATGTGCTAGTAACTTTCTTTTTTTAATAAACATTTTTTAAACACTCCTCTCAAAGAAAGTGTAATAAACAAACTTATTCTATTGTATTTTTTTTTTATCTATCCTTTAATTAATTTTTATATAATTTTGCATTTTTTTTTTATTATATTATTAATTAATGCTGCTATAATCCCTGCCTTTAGTTCATCTTTGGTGTTACAAGAAGTTTTGTTTGTCTTTTGCTCAATGGTGCCCCACATATAATAATGAAGGGGGTTGCAGGTGACCAGATGTAAAGTGAGATGTGGTTGCAGAAATTGTCTGACTGCCATGACTGGGTTCGCCGTGTTTGTGTGGCATTGCAGAGTCCAGTTTCCAGACATAGGGTCTTCCAGCAGCCACCCTCCTGACCCAGGGCAGCACTATCTCCTCAAAGCACTTGATGTAGGCCTCAGTATCAAGTCTGAGGCCCTGTGGGAAAGTGAATGGAGGCATAATGCCGCCATTACTAGTGATCACGCTAAACACATTTGTAATCATTCAACTCTTTCCAAATTATCTACACTGTCCTCAGATTGACACCCAATGGGATATTTGTATTGGAACTTCTGGCACAAATGTCAAGCAGTACAGCATGCCTTTTCTAAATTTCTGGTAGTGAACTGTGTAATGGTGCTCTTTTTCTCACAGATGGTGCCCAACTGACCCTACAATAATGTGCTGCCAACAAGAACAAACAACACGCATGTATGAAATTAAAAACATAAAATGGTGACAATTTGTCTATCTCACCCTGTAGTTTGTTGAGTCATATAACCGTTAATAATGTTTACATACTCCAGAACTTAAGTTGTAATTTTTTACTTCTTTAACTTCAAAAATTGATCTCTGATAATTTCTGAAACATATCTGATCTGCATCTTGATCCAATTTGATATGATCTCCTCATCAGTAGGAATTGATCAGTTCATATATATATTTACAACACATTCTATTTATAATCATAAAAAGGTGTGATAACCCTAAACACTATTATCTCACATGATCACATAAATTTGGTATTTGCTATATATGAAGAACCCTATGTTGGAAATTGTTAAATATGATTTATATCAATGCCTTAAAGTTATTTTTGTATTTCCAATAATTTCATAGTGTATATATGTATATATGAATGCATGGTGAAATGTTCTCATTCTGACTCACTTCTGAATATCAGATCAAATGACCAAATGTTAGATTTCATTTTTTGTTTGTTTGAGAAAGGCTTCTTGGTCAGCACACACCTCAAATGCAATTATTAACATATTCATTCAGGTCACAGTGCTTGTTTCCAGTTCCTGATCTTTTGTTTGTTTGTTTTTTTTTTTGTTTTTTTTTTTGTGGGTTTTTTAACATTTTTTCATGATCTTCCATACTACTTTGTTTTTCCTTTCTTTGTAATTCATGCCCACCCCAGAGTATAGGACCTGCTTCAAAAATGTTGCTAAAAAAGATGATGAAAAGTTTCAGGTATGGTGTGTGGGTGGATTTTAATTCATCATTTTGAGACACCATTACTCTACATTGTACATGCACTCCACCAAACACACAAGGAAGTGCTGAAAAGTCATCAGTCTCACCAAGAAAAATGACTGTGAGCCATGAAACTGTATACCTTGTTCCATATATTCACTATGAAATTTAGCACACTTGAGTTTCTTTAACTCTTGAAAGAAACATCTAAATGTTTGTCATTGAAATACTGCTTTTAGAAAATGGGCCTGAAAGACATCTTTTTTAGTTGAAATACAAAACTTAATCAGCCAAAACATAATATTTTAAAAGCTCAATATCCCCAAAGGTATTTTTTACAGGAGTAGAGGTTTAACCTTTGTTTCCTGTTTCTAAGTTTCTAGCTCCTTCTAAAGTTTAATCCTTCTCTTTTACTTCCAGTAGCCCCTTGTGTACTAGTGGCATTATTGCCTTTCTTGGGGCAAATTCATTTAAAAAAAAAAAAAACAACTCTATCAAACTAAATACTAAATTTCATTTAAATATTGTGCATCTTTGAATTAGCTTGAGAACTAAAAGACATATAAACATTCCTGGCAAATTGGAAGTCTCTAATTCTGCTAAAGTCCTGTACAAATCTGCACAGTGACTACATTGCATCATTCAGTACTTGATGATTTTGTAATATTTTTTAGCCTTACTTTTATTTTTCCTCTTGCTTTCTTATCATTTTCCTTATTTATTCTGAAGTCATAAAATTTTCATTCATGACAATAAAACAATCTCCACATAAACACTGTGATGTAAATAATGTTTTTTCTAGTCTTTGCCGAGTTGTAAATAAACAAGATGAATTCCAAATCTGATTGAATTTATTATTAGATATTATTTGTAAAGACTTTATATTTTTATCAAGAATACAGAAAATTATAACTATTCACACTATTTACAGTGTTTAGACTGTTGTCCTCATCTTTATTGTCATATTCACAACATTTCAGCTGTTGTTCACTCCATCCTTCTTCAGCTGATATAAGTTGGTATATCAAACTGAACCCTTCATTTCCTCTGCTAGGGTAAATTGTTCTAGTTCCATGTGCCATGCCTTCTCTGGATATCTCAGTTTCAGTTATTTCCTTTTAGTAACACATATCACCTGAAGAAGGATGGAATGTACAATGGTTGAAATGGCATAAATATGACAATAAAGATGAGGACAACAGTCTGAACAATATAAATAGTGTAGATAGACTGGAATATTTAGAACTACCATATTTGGTGGCATATAAGAACCTAAAAAATGATTTCAGAATGTCTATTAGGTCTTATAGTCAACATATTTAGTATGCTACAATTTGCCTTGATGTTGTAGACTACAAGTAATTGTATTTAAACAAATCCATAATACTGTAATATTAAATGAAAATTTTAACTTTCTCAAGTCAATGATCAGACATTATATATCCTCCCTATCCTCATACTCACTTTCTTTTACCATCTCTTTAACTCGTATCATGTTTCATTTATCATCACCTCTATCTTGAGTGACTCTGAAGCCTTACATTAGGTTACCTTTACTTTAAAAATAATAACAAATAAAATGGAATGTCTTATATGCTGTCAAATATAATAATGGTGATATTACCTGTTTTCTTATAAAGAAACTTTTGGCGTTCATTGATGGAGCAGACAGTGCTTTTTTTTCAATTAAAACTTGTAAAATCTTTCTCCTAAAACAATTTTGAATCTTGATTATGTCATTATTTTCTCTTGATGTTACATGTGCTGTCCATTGTAGTCAATTCTGTTGTTGAAAGTAGTAAAAATTAATTTTGATTGGTGGTGAAGCTGTTTTAAATTTTCCATTAACTAATTATATGAAAAATATATTCATGCACTTGAAATGTTATATGAATTAAAGAAAACAGCTTTTGTTTAATGCATCTTTACCTGATTCAATTAACTTTGACTGAAATAGATTAAACCAGGATGCAAAACAGATACATTAAGGTTGTGTGGTTTGAAACTTTCTAATACATTGTCATTGTTTTATAAATCATTTCATAATCTGAAGAATTTGTGGAATACATAAAAATTTATTTTTTAAAAAGGGAAAATATGAATTTAAAATGTTATTAATATAATAATTACTTAATAATTTTATATTTTATTAATATATATCATATGTCAAAAATTTATGCTAAATGTAATACAGTTTATAGTTTAGCAATATAATTATATATACAGTTAACAGTTATATTAAATTATAATGGGAGAACGCTATGAAGAAAGGTTTATTCTCTCATTTGTATTTCACCCATTATGGCTATTAGAATATCCTTGACATAATAACACCATAATTCATGGGCAGAACAGAATGGCTGAAAGGAAAAGGAATGAAAAACAAACTTTGTTCTCAGAGACACTTTTATACCACTAAGACATGCACAAAACTATATATACTTATTTACATGTGTTCCACGCAAAGAATAATATATCATATATCTATATAGTTAACCAGAGTGAAAGGAGAATGAAAAAAATAAGATCTTACATATAATATGGAGATTCTTCTGTGTTTCTGGAGAAACCATGTTTAGGATTCCAGATTCAAACAGGCCAGATTCATCTACTATATCCCAAGTGAGGACATATTCCACAAACCGGAAATGATGAGTCTTGTGTTTTCCTAAATTGAGGATAGCTAGCTGGAGATTTCCACATCAGGGGAAGATATATTACCAAAGGGAAACGTCACCATGGACTTGTAAGCTGTGGTATTTGGTAACTGGCTTCCCTGGTTAGAAGCCCGGGCAAGACAAACAACACATTTGTCTTGACACTAATAAGCTTACTGATTGAATGACTGACAACTTTCATCACTGTATGAAGTGACGTTACTAAACGGCTATCACATGACTATTTCGACCAAAGGGAGATAATCACTTTTCGTATTCTTACCAATTAAGGTAGGACATTTATAATTCTATCAAGAGTCTGTTAATTGAACCCCATAATTGGTCTCATTTAAATTCATTAATTTGGAATTGACTTGTCATCAGTATATAAATTTTGAACAAGAAAACTTCACAGCCATTGACAAAACTTTAATACACTCAGTCAACTCCAACTAGGACTTGCAACTTGTCACTCTGGAAGTACCTCCACATATTAAAGTCTTCTATTAGCATAAGTACAGAGAGTGTGTTCATTGTCAGTCTGCTCGGATTCTCACATAGCATACAGTACCTGGTATTCCCTGGCAGTCTTCAGTCTGAGTACTGACCAGATACTACGTTGCTTAACTTCAGTAATTGAATAAGAACAAGTGTTTCAATGACATGGCTATATCAGAAACACAATCTTAATATACAGCAAAAATAACATTGTAGAAGAAATAAAAAATTGATATAACACTGAGAAGTTCTTTTAAAAGCCAAGATATTCCATATTGAATTTGTGGGTTATCCCTAGCTACACCAGTTTTGATGAGAAGTTGTGATAGAACAATGTCAAGTGCCAATGAAACCAGCACACCTCCTGTCTTTCTCTCTCTCCCCCTCAGCCAAGCATGCAGGAATGATGAGATCCATGAAACTTTGTTCCTGAGCATGTGGATATCTTTCCTTTAACGACTCAACTTAGACACACACACACACACACACACACACACAATTCTTAACTTTCAATATTTTCTTTCTTTTGCAAGCATACTAATGTATTTTCTCTCATTTTACTAAGTTATTGTTGTGGACCCAGAATACGTCCGAAAGAAAACTCGAACTCAGCAATTTAATGAAATCATATTATTAAACAAAGAGAACGGATACAAAAGTGTTGCACATCCGACTGACAGCAAAGTACAGTAGTCGACTCGTCAACTGTAGACAGCTCCCTCTCAAGAGGCATAATCTCCCATATATATAGTAATAGGACGAGTCCATTTAGTCCATAAAGGTGGGTCCCATAACAGTTATCTAAAAATAAAAATATAAAATATTACTTTGTTGAAATCGTCTTATATTTCCTTACAACTATTATTTACATATGCAAAAATTGTTGCCATTGATTTTAGTCTAACTAGTAGTAGTGTTTGCGACCTTTGGTGTCCATGATGCAATTTCAGCATGCACCTACTACAACAATGATAAACTTGATGTGATTTTAACATGCACCTACTGCAAGAAATTCACCATAACTTCAAATGGTTGAGATATTGTCTGTAGAAGAAATATAATTTTTCTCTTCAAACGATTGACTGGAAACAGGACTCTGCACCATGCCACACAAGCAGGAGAATAAAAATGAAATAAATACTTAATTCCAATGGCAACAAAATAAGACAAACTGAAATGGATATTAGTTTACAAAATCTATAAAAAATTAGTAACATTTATCTGTGGTTAATAACCTGAGAAGTAAAATATCTCTCCTCAAACTTTTAAGGTAGTTGTCAGAAAGAGTACCTGGATGTAAATAGATTAAAAAGAAGAGAATAATTCAGCTTGATTGTAGATTGGAAATTTAAATCACTACGAGGCCTGTGAAAATTGTTTTAGAGTTTTTTTATTCAAACATTTCGAAGGTGATTTTATCTGATAGAAAGGCATAGGATTGCAAATAATGTCAAAAACAAATCAAGAACAAAACTGACTGGGAACATGAAAATTTAAATAAGACTTGGAGGTTAAAAGAAAGTGCTGATTGAAGAGGATATGAAAAAGGGAAGAGGAAGAAGGATAGAACAGGACAAGGGAAGAGGGGGGAAAATGGAGGGTGGAGAGAAATTGGTGCAGTGGATCAGAGTTCAGTTTGAGTGGGAGAAAAGACAGAACTTTTTTTTCTTTCTTTTTTTTCTTTTCAATTTTCTCTAAAATTAAGTGAACTTTTATCAACTTTAGATTATTGTTAGAGATTCTAATTTTTTTTCCCTTTATTCTGCAGGCCATGAGCTGAAAAATATCTTCTTACTATGCTGACCTGCAAATTGTCAGTGAAAATGAGAAATCCTAAAACCTGACAGGAGGGATGGCTGAGAAAGAGAGTTGGGTGGGGACATGCCATATTCTATTTTCTCTCCCTGTAAAAGTGGTTACCTGATGGCAAAAGGAGTCAAGTAAAATTTCACTTGGTTCTTGTTTTGAGCATTTTCAACTATTTAATCCTTCAAATATTTGCTGGAGGAGCTGGGGAGGTTAAGCAATGTGAACAATTTCACTGGTTAATTTTGGTTGTTATAGTACAGTGATTGCTGCATTTGTGTGTGTGTTAGTGTATGTTTGATAGGCTGAGAAAAGATGAGGAAGAGAATATTCAAAGGAGGAGAACAATAAAAGGGGAGATTAATTGTCAGAAGGGAACACTAAATAACAAAGGAGGATTGGAAAAGAGTAGAAGAAGAAGACAGATAATAAGGGAAAGAAGAGAGGAGGAGGAGGAGGAGGAGAGTATTATCATCTCCCCCACAACTTCCAGTCCTTTGTAGCTCTTAAGTTTTTTTTTTGCTATCTCTTCTAATCCCTGTTCTGCCAACCATTTACCCAAGTTCATTAAGTAGGTTATGCTCTGATTTTCTCTGTCTCTTTTGTCTTTACTATGTCCTGTGAGTATCAAATTTTCTAAGCCTCTTTCCTTATTATGTACCCTCGAAATTATAAATTTTTTTTTTTCCTGATTCTAAGTGTTCTTTTTGTTTCAATTTTCCCTAGAACTTCCTCATTACACACATGTTCAGTACATGGGATTCACAACGTCTCTCTGTAGAATTATATTTTTGTTGCCTTAAGTCTCTTCTTCATGTGTGAAGCGATTGTCTAGCATCACTGCAATATAGGAGGACGGATATTACATAACAGTCCAGTATTCTTTTCTTTGTTTCTAATTAAATTTTCCTATTTCTTAATCCTTTACTTGGCTTTTGGAAAGAAGAAAGGAAAAGATGAGAAAGAAGTAACACCTAATGAGAGTTTAGTACGAGAAAGAAAGTAAAGAAAATAGTGAGAGAAAGGAAGAGAAACAATAAAATTAAGAGAATGAATGGTGAGGAGGCAGAGATAAGGAGGGTATAATGAATGAGGGTCATAGAAGAAAAAAGAGGCAATGAAAGAAAAGAAGTAATGAATGATGGATTAGGATGGATTACAAGACAAGGAAAATAAATGAAGAGAACAGGAAGATAGAAAAAAAAGATAGAAAAATTGGGATAAAAAGTAAAAGTGGTAAGTCATGAAAGACAAAAAGGACAATAAAGTAAAAGAGAAAGAAGAGATAAGACTAAGAGAGGGAGATTGGCCAAGAGTGAAGAAGGAGAAAAGGAGAACAGTATCAAGCGATAAAAAGAAGAGAAGAAAAAGAAAAATGATCCTTAAAAATTTTGAAATGGAAAACAATAAGAAAAAAAAGCATTAATTATAAGTATGTGTAGGTAGTTGAGTTTTGATGAAAAGATATGTCCGGAATGTTTCCAACCATTTAATATGAATAATGGAAAAAAAAAGTAGCCTACCTAGGGCATTGGCACTTTAGTCCACTTTAAAGTAGTCATGTTAGGACAACACAAACGCACACACTTGGACCAATATTTCATTAACTTTTCAAAACATTCTGCAAAGCCCTCTTTCATGATCACCATCCACTAAATTGTGTTTTTTTTTCATAGTCTCACCCATAGTGTCTCAACAGTTTAACTTTGAGAAAATTCAAAAGTTACAGGAAGACAAATTTGGACTATGGAAGAAGTTGACAGACATGGGTGATGTGATGTTTTGTCAAAAAAACTTGTACAAGATGTGAAGAATCTACTTACTTGATCATTTTGAATGCAATTGTCATACTGCTCACAAACACAGTTAAGGGTATCTCACTACCAATTGAGTAACCCCACAGAAGAGTGTCTATTTCTGTATCCAAAGTAAGAGGTTTATGAAGATACATTAATGTCATTTAACTGGTTGTCCAGATATTAAAAAAAAATGTGTGTGTGTTAAATTTCAAGTATAAGGGTCCCTACTTTACAAACTATAGCTACCGACCGCTTGATGATTGTGTGAAAGCGCATGAAACTGGTAGTTGTGATCAGTCACTGTCCACTTGAAATTTGGCTTAAAAATATATTAAAGCTCTGCCATTTTTGATGGCATTAAGCACTGTTTTTTCCAATGTGCAATTTTAGGAGCTGCTGATACTTATCATTTATTATATATATATATATATATATATATAGAGAGAGAGAGAGATAGATAAATAGATAAGATGATTGGTGATCTAATGTGAGGAAAAACCAGCATTTTAATACAATCTTATTTTCCCTGACATTTTGTTCCTGTAAGAAATGGAGCTAAGCTTCTTTTTTTTAATTATTATTATTATTATTATTATAGCAACAACAACATTTAGTCTTCAAGGTTTTGGAAATGCATGAATGGAGTGACTTCAACCACGTGCTGTCCAAAATATAAACACATAATTGGCATACTGGATATCATCATGGAAATTGGAATTGTTGAACAGAGTTCAAATTCTAATCAAGTCTGCTTGTGTTCACTTTGTAGTAATACCTTTGGGAATGAATCCATCTCCCCTCGTCTATGGCTGAAATATAAGGACATAATGTTTTAACCTTGGTATGACCCCACCCCTATCCCCTAGTCTAGAAGTACAACTCTAAATTCAGAAACCAGCTTGAAGAGTGATTGTACCCCAAGCAGACTCATTACTGTTGTCACCACAGGTCATATGGCAACAAAATGACCTGACAATAGCTTATGGCATTTAAAAAAAAAAAACATTAAAATTGTACACATCCATAGATTTGCTTTGCTTCTTGGTGAGTTTCATAGGCATATATTTTATATCGGATGTGTTTTTATTTTCTGGCAGCGTAATAGTAACCAGAATTATAAAGAATTATAGTGATTTTCCAAGTGTACCTCAGGTGTAGCACAAGGTCAAAAGTATGGGACACCCAGTGAGGATCAAACTCACTTCTCAGTCATAATTGTTCTAGAAAAACAAGCTTAATAACAATTACACCACCTCAAAGTTCCCAATTCTAAAGAATTATATATAACTAGCTCAATAATTCCATAGCCTTACCGATAACTATAAAGTGAATTTTGATCTGAAATTTTCCCTGTATATTCTAGCTAATTACCTAAGGAAAGCTTGGAATTGCAGTGGGAAATCCTCAGTCAAAGCACAAGTGACAATTAGATTCCTTTTGTTTTTAATAAGTTGCCATATGAGTAATGTGGTAAATTCCAAGTATGCACATGATACTCCAAATTCAAGGATATCAAATTTCTTTGCAATTTCAATAATGGTATCAGAACATAACTGGTATAGATCTGGACATTTTCATGATATCAAGGCCATGGTGGTGAAACCTACTATGACATTTACATGCTACTAGCTCATGAATTTTGGCACATTAGGATATACACACATATACACACATCACAGTATAAATAATTTGTCAATTTAATGCATAGATCTTAACTGAAATTTGACTTGATATTTCCATTGTATAATATTTAATCTCTGTAATTAATATTTACTATTGAATTAAATGCACTGACAAGGAATGAGATTATGTCAAAAAATAAATATTTCTTGTATAAAATAAATGATATTTTCATTATTAAGCTATAAAGTTACTGATATAACTACACATATGTATATATTTATATATGTATGTATATATATATATGTATATATATATATATATATATATATATATATATAGTATCCCACATTGAGTGCTGGTGTTAATAAAACAGTGCTTGATGTATAATAAAAGAGGAAAAATTTATACTAATAATGAATATACATTTATTACTGGAAGCACAATTCTGATTTTCATGCACAATGCAATCATCAGGTGCTGATTGAAAACACTCAATGACATTGTGCATGGAACTTAGAGTTGTGCTACCAGTGAGGAACAAAATGAATATTTATTATTAGTACATATATATATATATACATACATACACACCATCTATGTTCCAAATATTCCTACTCTTGTGCAATCATATTTTTTTTCAAATGCTGCTCTTGCATAAACCTCATAATGGCAACTCATCTGGTTCACACTCCTCTCCAGTCTTCTGAACAGGAGTAGGGGTTTATCCCTTGTTTCTTGTTTAGGACTGGGTTTCCATTTTCTTCTATAGTCTTTTTTTCCTCTCTTACTCCCAGTGGTCTCTTGTGTCTTAGTGGCATTATCCCCTTGCTTGGGGTGAATTGATTAAAAAAAAGTAAATCTGCCACATTGGATATCGGAAGTTTTTTTTTTACTAATGTCTCTGTGATAAATAATAATAGATTTAATTATACAAAATATACATAGACATTCTTCATGTCCACCTCCCAGTTTTAAACCAAAAATTCTGTGTAAACTATACTACATCACTTAAATATATTTTGATGGTTCGTATTGTAACATTTACTCATAGACAGTATATCTGCAGGATAATTTCTAAGTCCTATTTATTTAATTACTACACAGCTCACTTAAAAAATAAAATCTTTAACAAGTTTACCAAAACCTATATATATGCTCAATGTTGATGACATACTCATATTAATGAAAAATCTAAACAAAATTAGAAAAAACAAACTTAAAGAAACCTTTGCATAAAAATTCTACTCTACATTTATAAACTTAATATAAATAACAAAATTTGTGCTTTAACAGTTGAGAAAAATAAGGCAAAGTACCTGTTCTTGTACAAGTAAGAGCCAAAGTTATTCACATAATAATTTAATATTTAAGCTGAGCACATTGAAGTGAGGCTGCAGGAACAATCCAAGAATTTGATTTTTAGCTTATAAACTTTAATAATATAATCTGTAGTTTCATGGATAAGAGAAATAAGCCGAGAATTGTTGGTAAAAAAATTTGGGTGTGAAAGATTTTAGGAATTAAAATACTAATCCTAAAGCAGGAGTTGATAAGTTTTTCGGTTTCAAATAAATGGTGAGACAAGAAGAATTTTGGCTTTTGCTGCTGACTATAATTGCCTGATACAATCAAGATAGATTAGCAGCACAAAAGGCACTGTAAACTAGATGGGGCATTTGTAGGATCACACTCTAAGAGACAAATTAAGAAGAATGTTTACTGAGTGCTAAAGCAACAAATATTGATGCAGTATTTATGTGTTGAAGAACTCTAGAACAGTGTTGTTTGACATATCACCAAATGGATTATGTTTGACTACAAATGAAAGTACCTGTGAAGTGTTTTACTACCTGAAGCTTTTTGCTAGAGAGCTTGGTCTGAGTTTAACACCACTTTAACTGATTTACCTCAGGGTAAGAGAAGTAGCAAAGCACAAGGTTCCCATGACAGAATGAAATGTGGAAAGTATTGCAAATGGTTGGGATGGACAAGATGCCAAGAATGGATGATCTTCTTCAAGAAGTATATTGAAGTTGTTGCACAACTTTTCTCCCCCTGCTACCACTGATCCCCACCAGCTGGTTAAGTAGGGGTAGTATTTCCTAATGTTTCCCTCATGGTTATAGTGAAGCTAGTATGCAAAATTAAACTTAATAGGGTTAGGGTCAATTATTCTCAGTCCTTCATTATGCTAAACACAAAATTAAAGATTTTGGTCAAAGTCTGAAAAAGAAAACTAATTACAGGTTGTGTTGAAACTCCTAATGGATCTTGTTAAAGACATCTGCTAAAAAGAGTCAGACAATCCAAGATATTGTATTTAGAGTGCATGATCATAGAGAAAGTTAACAAGCTGCACTAATCAATTTCAATAAGTCCAGTGCCTTTGATAAGGTTAGCTATCAGTTCATAGAGGCTGTCTTGTCTGTAGCTAAAAACAAAAATGTATGTATTCTTTTCAGCTATTACATGTGACTCATAGATCTATTGCAGAAGTGAATGTGGCAAGATCAAAGTCTTTCATGTTATCCACAGCTACTCACCAAGGCTTTGTTCTCTTTCACCTGAGCTGTACATCATTGCACTAGAACATTTCCCATGTTAGTTGGGCATGAACTCTATTCTCTGGTACTTTGTCTATATTGATAATATCTCCAAAATTGTAACAAACCTTGCTAAGATTGAGGAGGTCAAAAAAGAAATAGCAAGAACAAAAATTAACCACAATAAATCTGGCTTGCAGTAGGGATCCTCGAGAGATTGTCCTATCTCCAGCCCCCTTCACTTGGACTGATAAGCCGTGCAAGATACTCTGCATCTCATTGACAATGGGAGAATATTGCTCTCTCTGGCCTTGGGCACCCAGGTTGAAATGTCTCAATAATAAGGAGGCATCCTTCATCTGGTTGTTGATTTCAGACGCACTTGTTTGATAAAATATCTTCTGCAGCAGAACTGAATATTTTTGCCAGAATGTATATATTGCAGTGTTATGCAGGAGTTTATTGAGCACCCCCCTTCTTACACTGCACAGTCATTGACTGTCTGTACAAGATTTTGGTTTGCATGCTTCATCAATATTTTTTTGCCAAAGAAGTCAGTTCTTTTTATAGGCACAAGGTTCCATTACTTGAGAAGAAGAAATGATACAATGTTTCTGTGATTATTGGCCATGATGTGAATTGTGATTTGAGTGTCATGAATGAAAGAAGTCAATGCCAATTTATCCCTCTGTCTCCTCATCATCAGCTTATAGTTAAGATGGAGAGAGAGAGAGAGAGAGAAGCTTTTTTATTGGACTTGTGAAAGGTAGGTGAATATGGAAAAACTGTATTTTATGAGAGTAGCTGACTTAGAGTGGTATCTTAACATGACTTCTGAAAAAAGACTCATCAGTCCAACACAGAATAGTTTTGTTTTTCTTTTGTTAAGTCATTTTAACTTAGCTTTGGAATGGATAATCATTAGTTCTTTTTGCCTCACTCCCACCTACACTTCTTGTTTCCCTTCCCTAGTAGTATATAGAAGGCAAAGTTCTCTTGTGATGTGAAAATATTTTGGCTTTTTAAAAATAAGAAACACACACTTCCTATATTAGACTGTTGGGAGTGAGGTCAGTCATACACTAATGCATTTCTTTGTAAATATATTTTGTTTCACTTAAATTATAGGATTTTTTTAATGTTACATATGAATAATTTGTTTGATTCTCCTCCTCATATGAAACTGTAAATATAGATTTAGTTAGAAATGCTGTGTGAAAGATCCAGGATGGATATGACGTTATGGTGAAAAGGAATAGTAAAGATCGTTTGGGAGTCCGTGAAAGACACAATAGTGAAGACCAACACCTTTCCCTTTCCCCACCTTGTGCCACATTTTATGCATATGTTGTTTTTTTTTTTTATACACAAAAATAAATATACTTCAAACGTGGAGTCAAATAGCGTAAATTAAATTTTTCATTACTGAATCCCTTTCCTTGATGTTTTGTACATAATTTTACTATTCCACTATATATAAAAAAAAAAAAAAACCCATAAGCAAAAGTTCATGTTTACTCAATTACTAAAATGAATGTCCGCACAGTTATAAAATAGATGTTATAATGAACACATGATCAACTGGGCTAAAGTAATTTTCTTCTTTACACACATTATTTATAAAAAGATGAATGACAGGAAACAAACACTTATTATCAATAGTTTCCCAAGCTATATGATTAAAAAGCAAATATCTCCCAGTTTAATGGATTTATCCCAGTGATATAAGCTATCAGTATTTAGTGGAGGGATCATTTTTTTGTATGTTAGATTAAGAAATTTTATTATGAAAACATTTTATGATACAAGAAAACCAAATCTATACGAAAAATTGAAGATGGCCTGGTTTGAGGCTTGGAAATTATATCAAGACTATTATAAAAGAATTTTAGACAAACATAAACAATAAAAAAAAATAACACAAACACCCATTGTGATATTGACAAAAACAAGAACATTAGCTTGTTCTACTGTAATCACATACACCCTAACTATAAAGAAAATGAAAAAAAAAACATTCAAAATTTAATTTGTAAGTATATATCACTTAACATGTTAACTGACAGAAGTCAATTACAAAATCTAACTTCAAACACAGTCCTGGGTATGATGATAAACTACACCTGGCAGTAAGGCCTCTGGCTGGGAGATTGGCAGTTTTGAGGAGTGCCAAACTATCTCTTGATTTCTATTGTTCCCAGGTCCACCCTGACCCGGGGTGATAACACCTGTTAGTTTCCCAGTTATGGGCAAATAGTGAACCCTCAAGCAAAAACAAAACACTATGAAACTATAAAAATACATATTTATAGAAAATGACCAACAATCCATTTTATCTGTAGTTGAAGGCATCCAGTTTCATTCAAAATATCTAAATTTCAGCATTAGATAACCCATAATCATTGATATTCTGTTAAACAAAATCAACCAAAAAACCAACATGAAAAAACTCTTTCATGACACTATTGTATATAATATCCTAAAATTTCTTTAAAAAAATTAAACTCTTTTCCAAAATATAACTTAAACAAAACAACAACATAAACACACATCAACACCTCTAGTAATTATGTCCACACAAACATGTCTATGTACAAAATCTGAGTATCATCTACCATCTATCCAATTGGGAAAACAGAATAACGTTATATTTTTATTACTTCAAATCTCACAAGAAAATTTAATTTCAGCATTAAATGACCCATAATGAGTTGATGTGTCATTAAACAAACAAAACAAACTTCAAACACAAACTTAGGCAATAAATTTTTTTTCAAATGATTCATTTATGTATTATATTTTTAATATAATTTTCCCATAAAAAGTTAGTTTTTAATTGTCAGTATGATTTTTCATTCCTGTCTTAAATGCCAGCTATCAATTATTTGTATTAAAAGCAAAGACAAAAAATTATGGTTGTAGTCTTGATTACAAGACCACAAAAACAAGATGACTTGTAGACAACATCCATGATTTATCTCATGGTTGGCAGTCAATATGTTAATGACTATAATGAATACTTAAGATTTATTACAAAAAATGCTTAAAACATCTAACTTTACCATTACCAATAACAGAGGATTTCCAAAATACTTCTTATATAAAAGCAATGTTGTTTATTAATTTTCATGCTCCTTCAGGGGATTGTATCCCCAACATTAATAATCATACTACTATTACAATTTCTCTTGCCACTTACTGAAACTTGCACACATTTAAAATAATTGTATCATAACCAAAATATTAACACAAGAAAACATTAGTAGATAATACTAGAATACTATATGGCCCTCAATCTAAGGAAAAACTCAAAATGCTCAAAACTCTCAATATAAAAATGAAACAATCAACATTAACAGAGTATCTTTCACCACAGGGAATGGTATTTGAAAAGTTTATTATCTTCATCCTCAAATACTCTCAAATTTTGTGACTCTTAAACTAAATTTTTAAAAAATGTCATATACATGGTATCACATTTATATGATAAATATTTATTTAAATTACAATTATAGCATTCCTAATAATACCAAGTTGAAGTTCATAAATATTTTTTTCTCTCTGGCACTTGTAACATTACAATTTCTGGTAATAACAAGGGAATTTTATCTAGATATGCAAATTGAAAAAAATGTAATGATAAATTAAATAGACCTTGTCAGTTCATTTTAATAAAACTTATATGAATATTTACACTATTTACATTGTTCCAACTATTTTCCTCATCTTTATTGTCATATTCATGACATTACTGCTGTTTTATGTTCTGGCCTTCTTCAGGTGATATACTTTTTTTTATTTTAACCCAAACACTTTATTTCGTCCACTGAGGTAAATTGTTCTAGTTCCACATGCCATGCCTTTTCTGGATATCTCAATTTCAGTTATATTCCTTTTAATAGCTCTTCAAGTTTATGTTCACATCTGCTCTGGCCAGGTATTGAACTCACAACTGTTTGGATCTTGTCACTGGATTACTTCAATCAACACTTTCATCCATTGGGCCATATGTCCTGAAATGTTATGAATATGACAATAAAGATGAGGATAAGTCTGAACAATGTAAATAATGTAAATAGTTACAATAACACATCTCGGAAATATAGACAGATATTGTATGAGTATATGTGTATGTGTGTGTGTGTGTGTGTGTGTGTATTTTATAACTGTGTATATTCATGTCAGTGAGAACGGGTAAGGTTTGTTTAATTTAGCTCAGGATCACAAGCATAGGGAATCTGGTGAGTATTGAACTCACTTCATCAGTAATCATCAACTTTGAGTAACTTGTTAAACACTGCTACATAGCAAGATATAATTCAAATATAAACTGGTGATGTGTGAATTGATTGGTATACCAAATTGAAGATGTTTATAGCTATTTATAAAAACTTCTGTAAGTACATACCTTGAGTAGAGAGCATGAGTGCATATCCAAGTGTACAAATTGATAGTGAAAAATTCCCAGACTGTACATACTTTTTGTACTATTCAACAGAGATGCATGTGCAACTAATGTACATTGGTGCCAAGCCTACTGAAGCATTGAGTTATCCACTTTTGTTCAATTACTATTCAAGGTTTTGTAACATTGTGTTGAAATGGTTCTGAAGTCTTTACAATGACTAACAAATTCAAGCAATATGCCTGTATCACATTTTATGCTAAGCTTGAGAGATCTGCTCTGAAAATCTTCAAAATACTTTGCCAGGATTTTGGCTATTTTTTTTTAGGTTTTAGGACAACAGACATGCTTCAAGACTGGTAGATTTCAAGCTGATGAGCATTCAGGGTAACTAATCATCAAAAACACCAATGTCCCCCAAATTAATTTGAAACTGATGAAACTGTAGATAAAATTCTATAATCACAAGAAATGATAGTTAGACTTCAGGAAGAAAACTTCCAGAGTATTTCAACAGTGTGAAAGATATGCTGGTATCTCTGTGCATATTTCTAAGTAGGGACTATTTTAAAGAGAATAGTGTCCAATTTTCAATATTATTATTTACAGTAAGGTGCACAGATTTTAGTTTTAGCTTAGGAATTTCCTTATAACCACTTTATTATGTCTGCTTACCTTTATTCTTTATAACTGGGAGCATCCAAATATTTCTGGATGTTGTCTTTAAGAAAACTGTATAGCTGTACTTATTAGGTAATTATATGAGAGAAAGAAAGAGTGTATGTTTAATTGTTATCAATGATCTGTTTACTCAATGTCCACCCTTTGACTCATTCCAATGTTAAGCTGATACAATTGGTATAATCATATTAAACGTATACAAAACATGGATTATCTATTGATCTTGTTTTGTAAAGAAAATATTTCCACTGATTTCTAACCACATTTCTCCACTTGTTTCTGTTGGTATTTAAGTATCTTAGCATTTTGATGGAAAATTAGGTTGAATTAAACTGACTCATTTTTCATCAAACTGGGCTTATAACTACTTTGTTTGTTGTGTGTATATTTCTTGACAATATAACCTGAATTACCTCCCTTCTATTATGTGCCACACTGTCTTTTTGGATTCATATTTTTTTCTTTTAAAAAAAAATGTTTTTGTTAGTTTAAAAAAACAGTTTATTTCCCGGAAACTTAGTGAATTATATTTTTAAAATTCTCAAAGAGGAGTTTAAATATTTGCTTTCAAATTAAATCATAACTACCCCCCCCCCACACATAAAAAAAAAAATTGAATGTTTAACTCCTTTGTCAAGTGTATAAAATAAAAATAGAAATTGAAACAAAAGACTGATTGCACCACAGACAGACTTTGTGTTTAAATGAATATAGATCACTGGCGGTTCATTATAGCTCATTGAAGTCACTTTTATACAATTAAAGTTGCAAGAAACAGTCTTCCAGTTATAAATGACTATAAAAGAGACTAAGTTTATTTTCATTTATATATGAATATTGTTCAAATGATATTTTCACTGGAGTGTATTCTAGGGGAAGAAGTATTAAGTGGTGAGAGAAGAGAAATCTGTTTTCTCATTGAAGTAAATTAACTAAAGACAGATGCAAGAAGATATGTAAGAAGGTATTCAGTAAGAAAAAAAAAAAACACTGATTAAATTATTTGTTCATTAAAAACAATTATTTTTTTTGTTTGTTTAATTTAAAGATTAAAATGAGGTTTATTTAAAAAAAAAATAGTAAATGGTGATGAAAGTGATGATTTTTATGACTATGGTGATTATGATTATGGTGTCACATATTGATGTGTAGTGAATGGAAATTTTATTCTTGAGGCATGATGTCAACATGGCATTTCACAAATGATAGACCCTCTTCTGCCATTCATCAGTATGGCTGATGCTAACCTCTAGAAGAGTTACTTGTTGTGCCTACTCAGGCTAATGTTCTCTGTTGGCATGAAGCGGAAAGATTATATTTAATAAATTACCAGATCTGCTGTTAGACAAATTGGTTCAATATGTTGTGCGAGACAAGTTTTGTCTCCAGAATATATCTTAGATATTTATATATTTACTATTCATCCATGCTTTGAATATTGCTGCCACATCTAGTCTGGTATTCCTGCTATATATTTAGAAATTCTTGATAAAATCCAAAGATGAATTTGCAATGTTATTTCTCCAGACGTAGCATCTCGGCTTCAGTCCCTTTGCCACCACCATAATGTAGCTTCCCTGTACCTTTCCTATAAATACTTTCATAGTTCTGGTGAACCTTCCTCTATGATACTTAGACTTTATGAATTTAAGCACAGTACTAGATTGGCAGCAAGGTCTCACCATTTTATGCTTAAAGTGACTAGATATAACCATAAGTTCTATGCGAACAGTTTCTTTTCTCACACATTTCTCACTTGTGGAAATCTCAGTCTGTTCCTTTCCAGTCTTGTTTTGATCTTCAAAAATTTAAATGCAATGTCAATTGTTATCTACTGTTTTCTTGATCACTCTTCTTTTATTGTTCTTGCTCCATAATAATGCTTTTCTTTTTCTTATATTCTTTCACGCTTGGTAACACCCTTTGTGCCTTAGTAGCTTTATTGCCTTGCATGGAGTGAAATGATTTAAAAAAATCCTCACAGAGTAAATGATGCCAGTTTTTTGTCAATCTACAATCTTGATCTCAATTCTAATTTTCCCTTAAGGCTTTTTCAGTTTTCTAGGTTTGTTATTATTATTATAAAAAGAAGAAATTTATTAGAAAAGTATTTCAAAAAGTTTGTTTTTTAACTACTTAAAGCGGGGATAAAATATAACTTAATTTTTTTTGTCTGCACTTCATTATAAATACTAATGATATTCTTATAGAAGTTGCAATATGACATCAGAGTTGCAGACATTTTTCTTCTCAGAAACTGAATAACAACAAGCTTTTATCTCTTCAAGAGTTTCACCGAAAGTATTATTTGTTGCAAAGTCTTGAACACAAGTGCATACATTTAAAACATGATCTTTTAAAGCTCTTTTAGATTTTTAGACTATGGTTGAATTAGCAGTTGAATCAGATGGTTGGTTTACTTTTGTAATAATGAGTACAATCTTGTGTTAACTATTCTATCATACAGTGTTTTTTTAAAAACATCTGATTAATGCAAACTCTAGTGTAATTAATTACCTAGTTTTTCTTTAATTCTTAAGTTTTTTATTTAATTATTTTCTTTATCATAATTCAAAATGATATATTTTGAATTATATATCTGGCTTGGCTAACAAAACATAAATGTGACACAAAAGATTTTATTTTTAAAAAGTATTTTGTCAATGCAAAATGTTTGGAAAGCTCAAGAATAGGTGATCATGTGACATCATTTAACATTATAGAAAGCTGTAAATCACTATTTTGACCAAGAGTTGAAAATTATAGTGATTCATCCTGATTACCTTCGTATTTCATTGGTGAGATGCAAGTTCTACTTGAGAAGCTTCTTCCCATGAACCATTGCTTTGTGGAACCGACTCCCAAGAGGATGCTTCGCTGATCACTACAATCTTAATCTGTTCAAGTCTAGGGTCAATCTATCTCACATCTCACTATAAACTGTCTCTCTTACTCTGTAACCCTCTAGCTTGAGTAGCTCTTGGGCCTTTTACAGAATGAACATCATAGAAAATAATAATCTCATGTGAGTTAAATAAATTTTTAATAAAGAATTCAATAAAAATTAAATCCCAGAATATTCTGAAGGAATGACTATATTATACTCACAAAACATTCTGATTTTGCGTATAAGAATTTCTAAATAAAGCAAATAATTTTTACTTTTCACTTTCAAAATCCATAATCTATAAAATATTTTCCTTAATTTGTTTTCTTCAGATGTAATATGTTAAACAAATCTTTACCAAACAAAGCCATGGCATTTACCTTTTATAAGTTACTTGCAGTAGCAATTAGATGTTTACTGAACCTCCTGCTGGCATGTGGTAATCTTCAACTCATTGCCCTCTACATACCAACTGAAGATATCTAATGTTTCTTCCTTGTCTAATTCTGGCTTTATCTTTCTTTCTCTTTTCTTTTCTTCTTCTTCTTCCCTTCTCAGTGAGTGAATGTCAAATTGTGCTTTTCAAAATTTTGCTTTCCTCTTTCAATTACAGTTCAATTTATTACAGAGAATTAACGGGACTTTTGATTTAAAATGAAATTAATGGGACTTTTGATTTAAAATTAAAGATTTCAGTGCCAAAACCAGAAAAATGATTTTATATTCTCAACATTGGTTTTTCTGAAAACTGATATTTATAAGAGAATAACTTTTCAAAAGTGAATACTGTTTTGTTTTTTTTTATTGTAATTGAAGTATAACTTATATCAACAAGATTTATCAATTTTCACCTGAGGTTTTGAAGTGTGTTCAATAAGGTTGTTTTCACCTGAGGTTTTGAAGTGTGTTCAATAGGGTTGTTTTCACCTGAGGTTTTGAAGTGTGTTCAATAAGGTTGTTTTCACCTGAGGTTTTGAAGTGTGTTCAATAGGGTTGTTTGTTGTTGTTTTGCTGCTGTTATCACATTTCTGTTATTTTCCTTCCCAACAAAACAGTATGTTCATTTTCTAGCCTTCAAGTCAAGAAGCTCTTAGTTTATTCTAATACAGTTTGTGGCTTTCACTATATTGTCCTGGTAACCTTCTTTCTGACTTGCAGAGCCTGTAGATAGTCCATTCTTTTTGATACCTTGTTGATTTTAACTTTGGGTTTTCTGGTTCCATGTCTGCATGTACAGACGCATTTTGAATAGAGTGATTCCTCCTGCCCCACCCTCAGCAGATGTGGGCATTGTTGTGTTCTGTCATTTTTTTTTTCTTTGGTTATCATTGAATGTTATGGAATAAATCAGCAAAGCATGATGAAAGCAAACAGTGCAACGCCAAAGTTAATAGAGAAAATATTGAATCCGTGAAGTGTTCTAACAGAGGATGGAGCATGTAACACCGAAATCCAAAGACATACTGGGATTGCCAAAGATGCATTCCAAAAGCTAAGCTGAATATTAAGTGACGGAAAAACTTTGTTAGAAGCAAAGAAAAGAGTACTGAGCTGTAATGTGATATCTGCCCTCCTGTATGGCAGTGAATGCTGGACAATCTCCTCAAAGATGGAGAAGAGATTTGAAGCAACAGAACTGTGGTTCTACTGGAGGATACTGAGGATAACATGGACCAAACATGTGAGCAACAACAAGGTTTTAGAGAAAATGGAAACAAAAAAGAAACTTCAGCAAGAGACAGTTGAAATTTCTGGGGCATGTAATGAGGAAGGAGCATTTAGAAAATCTGATACTCACAGGACTGATAGAGGGACAGAGGAAAACAGTGTGTAACATACTTGATGGGCTTCAGTAAATGGATAGTAAAACAGGTTTTCCAAGAAATAGAAAAAAGACAAAATTTATTAAGAGCTACAAGGGATAGGAAGATGTGGCGGGCCATGATCGTCTATGTCCTGAAATGACATAGTAAATAAAAAAGATTACTAAATTAATAAACATTTGTTGATAAAGTAACCAATGGTTCTACAAATATATTACCCACTACTGATAAGTAATATTTTAATTAGGTTTGATATTGTCTGAAAAAACATTATCAAATTGCTACTTCTATTCTATGAACCCTTTGAAAATATAAGAACTTAATTTATGTCTTATTTTTTGTATCATAGATTTTGCAAAACTAAATCCACTTGAGGAAATGTTTAAATTATTTCAAATTCAAAGTTTTCTTATATATATTATCAATAAATATAAAGTTTACGATACTTATCTATGAATGACTAAATATTTCATTGTGTGAACACTCCTCCAGATTATTATCTGACCCTGCGCTAACATTGCAAAACTTTTAGTCAGTCATAGATAGATGGGTGATGTAGTAGTGTCTTTCTAAAAAATTATGAAGAAGAATTTACTCATCTGGGATGCTAGCTGCCACAGACACACAGTACACAAGCTCACTAAGTAGTATTAGAAAATAGAGTGGGTGACTCCACAGGACCATTTCTGTTTATATATAAGCAGTAATGTCCTCTGATTACCAAGTCACATTAAGGCTTCTTCATCAGTTCTTTAGATCTTCAAAATGGTTGAATACATTCTTGATCTTGTATATCTGAAGTTTCAAAATAGTCTGAAATATGTAATTGGAAATAATCAGTTTTTGGTTAGTTTTTTCCTGAATATATCAAAGAGTAATTTAATGTAAAGAAAAGCCAACACATGGAAGAGTAGATATTTACTGAGTTTAGTCTGACACAAGGCTACACTAATGGAACTCACATCAGTAGCATTTGTCTTGTTAAGATTATTGAATTAGTTGGACAAAGTCAACACTGACACAAGGCAACATTTGTTAGCCCTAAATGATAATATTTCTGGTTTGGTTTGTTTTGTTTTATGGCACATCAACCTCAATGGGTCATTTAATGCCGACAATTTTTTTTTTTTTTTTCTGGTAATATTTTTGTTTTGTCAAAAATCTATTTCTGTTGATATTTTTTTCCTCAAAAACGTATCGCTGGTAATATTATTTTTTGAAAAACGTATTGCTGGTAATATTATTTTTTCAAAAACGTATTGCTGGTAACCAGGTACTATTATT
>OZ010586.1:115885223-116010223 GCA_963932145.1 Acanthosepion lycidas
GTGTTGAATAAACACAAATGTGCTTGAACAAGAATCTGCAATAGGGATTGGCTAGCTGTCCGAGTAGATGGGTATATTGAATATGAGTGGCCAGCTATTATTTATATATATATATATATATATATATATATATATATATATAAACAAATAAAATTAACTAATTAATTAATTAATTAATTATTTATCTGATGCTTCTTTGAGTTTCACAGAGACTGCATCTCCTCATCAGAAAGCTTCATTGTAAAATTGAAGTTATTTACAGAAATCATAATTTTCTTTTCTGTAATTTCTACAAAACTCATACTAGGTACAAATAAGCAAACATTTAATTTTACTTGCTACTTTTAATGTTACATCTCTTGATACTGAGCACTTTAATTAGAAAACTGCTTGCCTAAAAAGTGTTATCTTCAAGAAATATCGTTGGTCATTCATTTTATTTTAGTAAAACTATATTTGTTATTGTTATTTTTAAATGCACACATAGTACACCATATATTTGAGAATATTTTTAGTGGAGTGGACCATTAACGGAAAGAGACCTAACATAATGTTAGATGGTATGTGCCAAATTTTAACATTATTATTTCTCTTTCGGGCTTATCGTGTGCATTAACATGGTTATTTCCAGTCTAACACGGGAATTAATAAGTGACATAGTATTCATGGTGCTAGCTGCAAACGACAAAGACTTAAATATAGTAAAGCTTCTTGAAAATTGACTGGTGAACAGTTCTAATGATAGTGTGGGGCTTTGCCTTGGCACCACAGTGCTACCCACTGTAATCCACACCAAGGTCAAGTTGTTTGTGAAAGTTTTGGATGTTGTGAGCAATGAGGACTATGTCATGTTACCCCACTTCTTACTGGAGGGGTACTAGACATAATAGTCAAGTTCTAGATTGAGGTAGAAACAGTATGTATTCTCCCTCCCCTCTGGTGCATGTGACTCAGGAGTAGCGAGCTGAGAATTTTCAACATTATGTTACTCCTAACGAGACCTTTGAGCACTCCCAATTTGAATAGTTTGGATGACAATGCAGGTATCATCAAGTTGACCAACAAGTAGCTCCATAATAGCAAGGACTTGCTGAAGATCATCATCATATACATGATGGACAATGCCAATGAGAACCTCCTTATCCACAAATGTAGTCACTTTGAATGCATATCAAGGTCATCTTTGAAGCTGTTTTATTGAATAATGCTTTTATTTTTCTAAGTTATAAAAAAATGTACAAATTTTGAAAATATACTGATAGCTTTTCTATTGAATTATTATTATTATTATTTTTTATTTTGTAATTTGTTCCCAGTTACCTAATGTATGCTCTACACAAATGGATGCTGACCAAGAAGGGATTAAAAAATTTTGGAAGTCGGTTGTGCTGAGAAATTTTCAACATTTTCTTCAGTCATATGCATCTTCACTTTTCATATATATATATATACTGATAGAAATGTAAAAGGAAACACCACTTGTAAGGTTGGTTGTCATTTTAGCCTTTTCTTATATATATATATATATATATATATATATATATATATATATATATATATATATATAAAAGCAGGATGTGTGTGCGTAACGAATGCATGGCCACAATTTTCGACGGATTTGCACCAAAATTTACATGCACATGCTCCAAGTTAGCGAGAAGGCCAAGACCAACTTTGCATTTCCCAACTCCCATCGATAGTGGAAATAATTGATTTTTTCATGCTTCTACGTCAGTTTTCATGTAGTTTGTGGCCATTTTGTACTGGCCAGAGTGAGAACCAATAGCTGGCTGCCACAAATAGGCAGGAAGATTCTACTGGCCAGCTTGAGAGCCAACAGCTGACTAACATGAATGTTAACTAGCATGCTAGCATGCAAAAATATCGATACACGATACGTCACAAGTGGGAAAAATTTAAATCTGCATGGCACTTTACTCCAATTGGCTCATTCGCTTGCTTAAACTCAATGTTGATTCTGGTTCCGCAGAACTGGGTTGGGTATGAAAAGTATTTGTTGTTTACATTCTTTTTTCATTCGGTTTTTCCAGTTACGAGTCCTTTTTTAAAGCTGATCGTTTTGTGTTCATTTTGTTTAGTTCTTTTTCGTAACAGATTTAATGTTTAGTATAGAGCTTAGAAAAAATTTGGAGTGTGAGATAGGCAAGAAGTAAGGCATGTAGCAACATCAGCACAGCAAAGGGCACTCCTTTAAAGGCAAGGAAGGGCAAAAATATTTTAAGTCAAGTGATAGCAATTGCTTTATGAGTCATACAATTTTTGAATCAAGCACGGGCAATACTGGGCCATGCTGCTAGTATATATATAGTTTTAAGGTTTGCTATATTTATGAGTAAAAGTGCTCAATATCAGGGATAGAAAATATGTAAATATAAAAGTGTTCATTGTAGAAATTACAGAAAAGAAAATTATTTCTGTAAATAACTTCAGTTTTACAATGAAGCTTTCTGACGAGTAGATGTAGTCTGTGAAACATTTTCTTCATTCATATGCATGTTCACTTTTCATATATATACACTGATAGAAATGTAAAAGGAAACAGGTTGTAAGGTTGGTTGTCATTTTAGCATTTTCTTAAATATATATATATATATATATATATAAATATATGTTTTAAGGTATGCTATATTTACGAGTAAAAGTGCTCAATATCAGGAATAGAGCATATGTAAATATAAAAGTGGACATTGAGGTCAACATGAAACAGACTCTCTGTTGACCTCAGTGTTCACTTTTAATATATATTCTTTGGCACAGATATGCATAAGAGTAGTATTTTATATACACACCTGTATATTTAAACAAACATGGATATATCAGATACCTGGCCCAGTAAGAACCCCAACAGTGTTAGAATATGTGTTTGAATCATAGGGAGTCCTCCTCCACCTTAGTAATACCATTCCTTATTGGAAGAGCAATTTTTGTTCCTGATCCCATCTACACATGGGCTTCCCATTTTAAACTTAACCTTGTGCTATATTCCGTTTGAAGAGCATGCAGAATGACACCTGTTCATATCCTGATGTTTACATATAGAATTTTGCTGCATGTGTAATAACATTTTCCTATCCTGTTAAGAAAATGCATTTAGATTTTCATAGCAACTATGATTGTTATGAAAAGTGTATTTAAGTGATATTTCATCTGGCTAGTCAGGTGCAAAGGTCCCCACCGAAACTATGATATGGGGCCCCCTCACTCTATTACATCTCAATTTTCACAAGGTACTATTCATACAAATTTTATTATAATCTAATTATGCACAGTTATGGCTCATATGCAATATAGTTGAACAATTCAAGTAGAAAAATTTAAAATAAATACAGTGTATATCTAAATACAAATTAGAGATATGTCATACTAGACCATTTCATCAATAATTAAATCAACAATGTTTTGCAGTAATTTTTAACATTGACTTGAGAATTTTCTTGTTAAAAAGTTGAATAATTTTAACACATTCAACATTATGGATAAAAAAAATAGTGAATTTTATATAGTGTCTTTTGAGATTTAGCATGAGCAAAACAAATTAACGGATTTGGACCAAAAAAAGAAAAAATGAATTCAGAATTACATCAAAATCTGCAACAATTTTTCATCATTTAATAGTCAGTTGTGCTTAGTTTAATTTGTAACATAAATGTAGGTAGAAAAAAGTAAATGTTGATAAGATAGCAAGGGTCATAAAGCATTACTCGGGACCTTCAGTAAGCCACCCCCCCGATTAATCGGTTCGTCGAGGGTAGTACGAGCCGGCCCTGTCATCTGGCTTAATTAATAAGGTGTCATTTAAACAAACTTTGAGTTGCGTTCAATAAAAAGAGAAAGAAATCTCTTCAATATTAAGATGTGTTGGTATTTTTTAATCGCCAGGAATTTTTGCACAATTATAAAATAAGAAATGTTAATGATTTTTAACATTTATCTCGGATTTTTATTTTATTTACCTATTTTTATTTGTTTTTGTAATCAACAAAACGCTTTTTAGTACGTGTACACATTTTATTTTGCGTTGGGTTTGAAGGTGGGATGGGGGGGTGTAATATTATTCTCCATCAAGTCTTATGCATATAACCACACATATAGAGATTCATATACTGATACATACGCACGCACACTTTTTTCCCTCTCTCTCTCTCTCTCTGTTTCTGGTGGGTGTGGGTGATGATATTCCAACCCAACACCATCACGCCATATCACCATCAACACCACTCCCTTCATCCCCCCACCCCCCGCTTCTCAATCATGTGGACGGTGGTGTTGGTGGGAGCAGCTGCTGCTTATTCCACTCAAGAGAGCTGGTTGGTCCGACGCAGGTGTATGTGACTATGTGGATGTATGTATATAGATATGACATAAGTTTCTAAATTTAGTAGATGATGTCATTCTGATTCACCCACCATTTCGTCTCTCTCTCTCTCTCTCTCTCTCTCTCTCTCTCTCTCACACACACACACGCGTTGCAAAACTTTCACTTTTTTTTTTGTTGGTCTGTCACGGATCTACACAATTTATTAGCCAGCCTTTTACACTTACTTAACTTTAAGTATTTTCGGGTTTTTATTTTTGTTTGTTGTTGTGTGTGTTTTGATTTTCCAAGTTGCATTGCTTTTCTTTTCATATTTCTACGAAAAAAAAAAAATTTTTTTTTTTCGTTTTCAAAAATATTTAAACTTTTTTTGCCCAAAAAATTACTTTTTTCCTTTTTACTACACTACGATCTATATATATTTTTTTTAAATCTTGACTTAAACAACTTTTACAAAACTTTATTTGGAAGGTTATGAGAGGAATGAAAAATTATATTTTTTTCTTTTTTTTTTTTTTAAATATCCCCTGTGACACCAGAGTTCAGTTCCTGCAGTGATGGGTATCATCATCACTCTTCTCCTCGCTTATGGTCAGAGTTAATCCTGATTCCTGTTGTGATCCAAAAAAGAGCAATCAATGACAACAGAAAAAAATGTCTCCACTACCACCTGTGTATAAGTGCGAAACTCTTTCTACGTTGTTACCTTGTGTCAAACTTAACATCGTGGGAGAATGAATAAGTATTTATGGCATGGTGGCGTGGGCTAAAATGTTTTTGTGAGCTAGTTGGGTTGACGGTTGACCCTATGAGTAGTGAATTTGATTCTCAGTAGTGCCCCGTACTTGCGGTCTTGTACCACAAACTAAAAAAAACTTTTATTTATAACATCAGTCACGCTAAAAAAAATTACAATTATTAGTCATTGAAAAAAACAAGTATATCTGAAATTAAATTAAATTACAGGTCGACAAAAATTTATTTGAAAAAGACTGTTTATTTTTACCTTTTTTTGTGAAAACTTAAAAAGGTTCAGGAGAATAATAAACTAGGAAGAGTAAAACAGCTCAAACAAGTTCTAACGTGTGTAGCGTCAATAAAAAGTAAAAACTAAAGTCATTCTCTATTCAAGAAGTAAGATTTTTAGTTTTTTTTTGCTTTTTTTTAGGTCTCTTAAAATTTTTAAAAATCATCCCAATTAGCTGTTTTTAAAGCAAATTCGATGCAAACTTTTTTGTAGTCATTGTTGATACTGACGATGAAAATCAAAACAATGAAACTAAAAACATCACGTTTTCGGTTTTATTTACATTCGAATTTCGAATTGTTCAGTTACTTCACAAGGTTTCGGTCTTCATCAGGTGCTTGTCAATCCGGGTTATTCAAAACTGAACTACGAGGGTAGATTGCTCTCGTTCCGCTGATCATGTCTACCCACTAAAAAAATAAAAATAAAAATAAAACGATATCTCGTCTTGTTCTTCACTGGTCAGACATAGCCCTCCCTGTCCCCACAAGTCTGCATTACTCAGGGTTTGAACACCCATTTTTTAAAAAATTATTTCTATCAAAGCAACATAAAAGATATTTGAAACATAATTAATTTTTTTTAGTTCCATAAAAAAAGTCTTCGATTGTTTGATCACGACAATGTACTTTTTTTTATTTTCGTCAAGTTTAGTGTAAAAGTTCACCTAGGTCTTAATAGTTTTTTTTTTTTTTTTGTATTAATTTTAATTTTTTGAACTTAATGACATAAAAAAATGTTGCGGAGTTGATTTATTAGCAGAGCTAATTACACTATGTGTTTGTTGTAACCAGTTTTAGTGACAATTTTAGTACATTTTTAAAGTTAAAAATTTTGACTTTTTAACTTTTAAGTAACTGGAACAGGAACTTTCAAATTTTTAAATTCATCTAAAAAAAAAACTAACGATGTGACAAGTCCATGTTAAATTTCAAGTAAACAGGCTGAAAAAAAATTTTTATATTTAAAATTTTTAAAAACTGAAAAGCCTTTTTAAAAGAAACTTTTTTTTTTTTAAATTTTACTATAAAAAAAGAAACCTTACTTTTTATCGACTGAGAAAAAGTTGTTTCATTGTCCAAAGTCCGTACATAAAAAATTTGCGATCAGTAACACATCGCAATTCCAACTTGGAGATGTTCCAGTTTTTTCGCACAATGACATCAATTCAAAAACTCAAAGACTATGTGAAACTATATTTAAAAACGTTTTCTTTCTTTTTACATTTTTACACATGCTCGACCTACTCAAGAACAACGAAGATTTTTAGATTAGTTATATAGACATTGCTTAATAATTTTGAATTTTTTTGTCTTAATTGAAACTTTACTAAAAAAAATTTCTCACTATCAAAGAAATTTTTACTGGAATATGTTTTGTAAATTTAAATAATCTGTGCTTTGCTGCAAAAAGGAATTTTGCAAAATGTTTGTATTTTTTTTAAAGTATTTTCTTGCTTTTTGTGTTTTAAATAAAAATATATACTATTGTTTTTACTTTTAGTTTTATCAATCATTTTCTTTTATTATCTCTTCATAGTACTTTATCTTTTTTTTTTTTAACTTGTACTCATTGGAGTTTGAATAATTTTTTTTTTTTAAATTGATTATATTTATAATAAATAAAAATAAAATTATTGTATAATTACAATATACATTTAATAAAAATTACATTTTAAACTAAACACATTTAGATAAAAAAAAAGAAAAAGTATTTTTACGTTTTTAATGCTGTCTTTTCCTTTTTTAAAATTAGTGCTTCAAATACTCAGTAATAAAAGTGTGTTTATTAACAATGTTACCATTGTTTGTAGTCATTTGTAAAAGCATGTTTTTGCTTCCTGCTGTTTTATTGCTTGATTGTCTATAAAATGCAATGATAAAAATCTTTTCATCTTTTATCGCAGTGTAAGTAGGTTTCCTCATCATAATTATTCTCAAAAGTTACTTTACATTTTTCTTTTTTTTTTTTTTTTTTTCATCCTGTCATTATTTTTATGATATCATCACCATCTGTCAATATATTCATTAGACATTTAACTAAGGCTTCTGGAATGTTAAAAGGCATCGACATTTCTATTTCCTTGCCTCTTGCTGTGACAACAAGGAACTGTTACTTTAAGATTTCTCATCATTTTAAAATTTGGGACTTCAAAAATTTTTTTTTTTTTCTTTTAAATCGATTTTCTTTTCTTCTAATGATTTTTTTTATAAAGGGAAGAAAAATTTAAAATGAAATAAATTTGTTTCCAAGCAATAAAGGTGACCATGTCATGTTTAAGAGCAAAAATGGAAAAAGTTTTAAATAAAAGTTCAAATGACTTGAAGTTTTGAAGAAACACCATTCTGCTCATCAATATCAGAATTTAATGATGAGTCGAATAATGTCTGTGAAACTCGATGTTGGAAGATAAGTTATTTGAACTTTTAAATGTTATTAAATAAAAATAATGTTGCGTTATTTTCTCTTAATATTGAGCATTTTTTAATTTACAAAATCTGCTTACCTTGAACTTATTAGCCGCCTTTATATTTTTAATCCGACATATTTTTTATTTGCTTCAAAAACGTTAGTGGATATCCGTATTTAAAGGCAATTAAACTGCCCTTGATTGTGATGTTCTTCATAGCCGAGCAGTTGAAGCACACCAGATCAGATGGGCACATTTTCTTTATTAAGATTTCTTGAGAGTGCATAGACGAAATAAATACTAAAATAAAATGGAGCGTCTACTCAAATATGAGTATCCACTAAAAATAACGTTTGAAGTAATAAATAAGATTTACATATTGTGGCGGGGGTGGGGGGCAGTAGAATTATAGACTAAAAATATCTATTTCCTGTCAATAAAAGTAATAGAACATTTGAACTCAAATCTAATATTGGTGTGCATTTGTATAAGAAAAATGTTTTAGTTTCTGTCTTTCAGAAGAGCACCAAGATAAAGCAGGATTCATTTTTGCCAACAAAGTAAATGAAACTGCTTCACTTGGTTTATGTTTCTGATATCTGATCTGCTAGATTTGAGCATCATCTATTTTAAGCCATAATTAGTGATTTTTGTCTTAAAAACCTTTCACAATGAATTTATTTTTCACTCTGCGCTTATATATACAGGGTCTCACAAAAGTTACACTACCATCGGAAATCTTTGTAAATTTTATATTTATTTACCGAATTAAACAATGTATCTATGTGAAAATACATTATTAGGAAATTTTATTGGTCTAATTATGGAAGATGATGTCATGCAGATTTCCTCTGGTTGGTATTTTCAAAGTGTACATTTTCTGACAATTGTAGTGTAACTTTTGGGACACCATATATATATATATATATATATATATATATATATATATATATATAATTATTTATTCAAAAATTATAACATAAATATGTTATAAAATTCTTACAAAAATAGCCATTTTGTTTCAACACCACTGGTATCTTATCAAGTGATGATGTTGAATCAACATCATCACTTGATAAAACACCGGAGATGTTGAAACAAAATGGCTATTTTTGTAATGATTTTATAACATACTTATGTTCTAATTTTCGAATAAATAATTATATTTGCTCAGTATTGAGCGATCTTTTAAGAATAGTATTTGTTGGTTATTGGAATTTATATCGTATACACCAATCCTAAACTTGCTTATATATATATATATATATATATATATATATATATATATATATATAGTGTGTGTGCGATGGATAAATTGTTGCCATTTTATTTTAATTTCACACACATTGTTGTTGATTTTATCAACTGCACAGTATAGTAGGGTCAGTTGGGCACAGTCTGTGAGAAGAAGAGCACCATGATGCAATTCACAATGTCAGAATTTCAAAAATGGCATGCTGTTCTGCTTGGAATTTGCACCAGAAGCTCCAATAGAAACATTTCAGAGTGTCTTGGTTTCAATCTGAGGTCAGTACAGAGGCTTTGGAATGAGTTAGATGATATATCTAGTCAACATCATGGTTTTTGGAGTGATCACTAGTGATGGTGATGTTATGCCTTCATTCATCTTCCCACAGGGCCTCAGACTCAACTTGGAGGCCTACATCAATTACCTTTTGGAGGGAGTGCTGCCTTGGGTCGATAGGATGGTGGCTGGAAGACCCTGCTTCTGGCAACAGGACTCTACATCATGCCACACAAACAGGAGAACACAGTCGTGGCTGTCAGACAATTTCTGCAACTACATCACCCTTACATCTGGCCACCTAACTCCCCAAACTGCACCCCACTTGATTATTATGTGTGGAGCACAGTTGAGCAAGAGACCAACAAAACTTGTAACACCAAAGGTTAACTGAAGGCAAGGATTATGACAGCATTCACCAACTTAAACAAGGAGACTGTCCAGAAGAATTGCAGGAGATTCTGAAATCATCTGGAGGCCATGGGTGAAGCCAATTAGTGAACCCTCCAAACAAAGATATATATTCCACACTATATATATATAATAGTTCTAATATTTTTATATTACGAGGATCCACTTGGATTATATACCAACAGGATCCTAGTAATATAAAAATATTAGAACTCATCCACAAAAAAAGAGCTCAGTGTATTTTATTTATACAGAGAAATATAATTAATAATCAAACAAATCCTATTACCTCATATGGAGAATAGGCTATTTTGGCAGATGACAAAAGTGATTGTCTGTATTTTCAACCCCAGTGTGGAATATATATACATATTTTTGTTTGGAGGGTTCACTAATTGCCCATAGCTGGGACCATAACAGGTGCTACCACCCCTGAGAAATTAGGCAGAAGTTTGATGATATTTATGCAGTACCTAAGTTTTCAGTAGAATCTAAAATTAATTTCTGGCTTATAGATTCTTTTTTCTTTTTTTTTTAAATATTTGATAGCATTAATAAATTTTTATGAATAATGTAAGGAATAAAACTAAAACTAAAATGAATAGAAAACATATTAAGAAGCAACTTTCAAAAAATGATCTATAACATTGGGCAACAAAAAAACATTTTTTAAGTTGTCTATCTTTTTCCAAATGATTTAGGACAATTTTTCACCACTGAATTTAAAAATGACATTCATTTCTCTTGATTAGGTCATGCTTTTGTGCTAAGTTGAGTTTGTAAACATCTGATCTTCTGACTAGATCGATTACATTTTTGTGACATTATCGATTGAATTTTGTTAATATTTCTCATATGAAACAAGTATTTAAGAGAAAAAAATTACTTCTAACATGATTTATTAATTAACGGTTACAAACATCAATTCAGAGCTTGAAATTCCATTTATTCAAACCCTTGCAATGATCAACAGTAGGGGTGTCTCTCTTTAAAGTCTAGCAGTAATCAGCTATCATGTTTGCATTCTAGTGTTCTATAGAAATAAAGTGTCATTGCCGACACTAAAGTTTGAACACAGATCACCAGAGAGCAAACGCAAGTGATCCCATTTTGAATAAGTAGATCACTTGATGGTAAAGGAACTGTATATATGAGAATTAATGTGGCATCTAAGTGATCATTGTACGGATTACTGTTTGGATCACTATATGGATCACTATTTGGTGGTTACTTTTCGAGCAAGTATTATCAAGCAAGTACTATTAATGGGAGTGTTATTAAAAGGCGTCTGACACCAGTATTGTTCAACGGCGTTACTATAGTTGTATCTGTGATTACAAAGTCTCTACTACAATGAGCATTACGAAAGTGACAATGAATATTTATTGACATTACAAAAGTGGCATGTGTTCATTGACATCACAAAACCCAGTGTCCCTGATACTTGATCTACATCTTTTTCATGTCCTGATGCAATCTCTCCCCTTGTTCGTTGTTCATTGATCCCAGATTTTCACGAAACCATTTCATATGTGAGAATAAATAATGAATTTTAATGCTCATGTTGTATCCAAGGTTTCTGAAAGCAGTCAACATATTGCTAACGAGTTCTGCATAGTTTCTGATCTTGTTGTTGCCAAGAAAGTTATTCATAACCAGAACAAAAGCTTTCCATACTTCCAGTTCCACTTTGTACATTGAGTTTTCAAACTCTGGATCTCTGATGAGCTGATGGATTTGAGGACCATCAAAGATGCCAGCTTTCAACTTCTCTATCATTAATCCTGGGAAAGTTTGGCATAAGTAAGAGAAGAAGCATTGGTGAACCACTATTGAGACAGCAGTTGGAAAAGTATCCTGTCTCTGTCAACCAGAGGCTTATTGATGACGTTCGTTGCAAGGCATCAGTTCCTCTTCAACAGTGTCCCTACTATCCCACATGCACAGAAAGTATGGGTACTTGGTGAACCTGGACTATTGTCCCAACAAAAAGTTCACCATCTTCAGGTCATCACAAATAAACCAGTCATGCTGATCATAAAGAATTTTCTCCAGTACTTCATTACTTTATATTTCTCCTTCATTGTAGTCAAGTGAGTGAGAGGCACAGAGGCAAACTGGTTGCCATTGTGCAGCAGAACACTTTTCAGTGATTGCTTGCTGCTGTCAATGAACAGTTTCCAATGTTTGTGTGCTCATATTGTCGCACTCAAAATGTGTGCAGAAGCTGCACAATATTTGTACAGTATACCAAGTCCTTCTTTTCAGAGTAAAAACAGAGGTACTCTTGATGCCTGTTGCAGTAGAAGATGAGACGACTACTTTCAGAGTGGAGATTTTTCTCCTTCAATCTGGATGCCAACAGTTTAACAGTGTGTATGAAAGCGAATGAGATCTTGAATATCAGCAGTTAGAGTGACATGGCCCTTTAGTGGAATCTGAGAGACTCTGTCATTGACGTCAAACATTGTGATTTTTATACTGTTATTCCTGAGAAATTGGCTCCTGAATTATATAATTTTACTTATTCCTAATTGGCCCTAAAAAGTCACATGGTATGCTTACTATTAGGTCGGTACAAAAATAATGACGTAATAATGTCGTTTTTTGACGTATTTTTTAATGTAAAAAAAACGACATTATTACGTCGTTATTTTTACACCAACCTAATACTATGTCTGGGTGACATTTTGGTGGTATACCTTAATTATACTGACTAATAAAACAACCTTTCTGATTTGTATTCTATGATTTTGTATTGTATGGTTTAATTGGTTTTGAGATGTAAGCAATTTATTGCATGTTATTGGTCTATAATATTTTGGAGGCTGTTTTAATATTTATGTGGCTATATTTGGATGAAACTATTTCTGATAGGTTAAGATTAATAAGCTTATAATTAACATAATAATTAGTTTTATTGTGTGAAATATGTTCCATATTTAGATATTTTAATGAACATGACAATGTAAACAAAAATGTAATAAACAACATGTGGCTGTAGCTCAAAAAGTTGATCTGATTTGAGCAAAACCAATGTGGTTTTTGGATTCAGCATATCAAAATTGTCCTAAATCAGGTAAAAGAATTTAGACAATAAATTTGGTGTTGACCAGTGTAATAATAAAAGAAATGCCAGTTAAAAACTAGATTCCCTTTTAATATTTTGATTCTTCTCCTCTTTATATATTTGATTTCTATGTCTGGATCATTTTACTCAATAAAAATAGATATCTGATCACATCAGAAAAAAAAAAATGTTTTTTTTTTTTTATTTTTTACATTTCTCAGCAAGACAAAAAACATATTTATAATGTGACTTGAACCCCAAACAAGTTGAATAGATTTAAAGATGATCTTTAAAAAAGAAAAAGAAAAAGAAAATATCAGATATCAAATATCTGACATGAACAATTTTCTTCTTAATAATATTTTTATTGATTTTATATGTTGTATATGGCTTTTACAAAATAAAACAGAATTAATGTATTAGCAGCCTGATTAGAGATATTTCTTTATTATGGTGACACAAGGCATGCTTACTTATTGGCATAGGTTAATGCTTCTTACTATAACAACATGATATCTCATTACTAAGTAGAGGAGATCAGGTTGTATGACTGATAAATATATAAAATAACATTGTACTATTTTTTCACATAAATCAATTTAACATCATTCTTGCAAGGTGACAAATTGGTATTATTGTAATGAAATCAACACCCCATCGCAATTTTCTTTCATGTAAGCCTATCATATAGCAAAGATAAAATGATCAGTACATTTTTGTGCACATATTTTTGGGAAATATTTTTGATGAATTATTTGTTTTTAACTTCTCTAGCATAAATTTTGATCATTTGTGATTGAAATTCCCATCATCTACAGTTAATGGGTTGGTATTAAACATAAAACTGCTCCACCTATTAGGTGAGTCTTGTCAAGAGTTTATTAAATGTTGTTTGAAATTCTTTGTCAATCTATTGTTATTATTCTATGAATTATTCAGGATGTTATCCTAATTTTTATTACTTTTATCACAATCTTCCTTATTTGTTAAAAATACTGTATTGATATTTAAAGATTTTTAGATGCAACTTATACCAGTGGAAAAAACTGAAGGATGCAAATGTTATGAGAAAAACAACATTAAGATTACTTTTACGGAATAATTATTTGTTAATTCCCAAACTAATAAACATTATGATTATTATCAGTAACAAATAAGATGATAAAAAAATTTTCTGATATATATTTTAGATAATTAGATCAAAAGTGTTTTCTTTAAATAACTTTTGACAGCCTTGATTGAAGCTAACTATATATATATATATATATATATATATATATATATATATATAATGTTGGACACTATTTTGTAAGAACAGAAATTGGGAATAAATGTATCATTCACTTGTTTTTACAAGTTTCACTCAAAATTTAAAAAGACCCTCTTTTGCTTTTTTTTCCCCCCCATTATTATGAACAAAAGCTATAAGGTCCTGATAGCCATAAATGTCTTTGACTATATGCTGATCTTGGACCACTTTCCATGTAAATCTCAAAATTAATTTTTGGTTTTATTTTAAAATGTATCCATTTTTTTAATTTACATTTTTCATTATTTTTTTCAAAATTTACTGAGGTTGCTAAAAATTGAGTAAAAAAAGTTGTTTGGATAATGATAAATGGTTTAAAAAATGTCTTGGAGGTGTCATTTTTTCCTCTATTTCCATTGCTTTGCCAAAAATCTCTCATCCTATTTCACAAGAATAGGGCTTGACATTTAAATCCCTGAAAGCAAAGAGAAGACATCAAATGCAAAATAACCATTTTCTCAAAACCCACCCACCTTTTTCATTTTCAACCGCACAACTCTTTAATGGAAACAGCAGGGACGCAGACTCTTCCTTTCCTTTCTTTCAAAATCCTTAATTTCATTTTCATTCTTGAAGCTCTTTTGTATAAAAATCTCTGCCTTCGACAACTCCCTGCTTTCGTTCCCAACAGGACTTTTCCTGCCACAATTTTTCCGGCCATCACTTTTTAGAAAATTTTCATCCTTTTCCATTTCAATATCATTTCCTCCCTAATTTTTTTTTTCATTGTTGCTACTTTTTTTTTTCTTTAACATTTTGTCGTTTCTTTTCAGTTGAACTTATTGTTAACAATTCTTGTATTTTTGTTCTTGTCACCCATCTTGCCTCCTGCCATTTTTCACTTGGTTTTACTTTGATTAATCTCTGTTTGTCTCTGTGGCCTTTTAGATTTTACTCTTTTTTTTTTTTCTCTTAATACAGTGTTTTCCTTCTGCTTAAAACCTATATGGTCTCTTGAACATTTATTTTCACCACCCACTGACACTCTTTTTCTCTCTCTCATCTTCATTTTTTCTCACTATCTTTTTCTGTCTATGTTTTAATTTTACTTTCTACCCCTCTAATTTTCTGTTTTTTTCAGTAATGTAATATTCCATCCATTGACTTTAATATTCATCTTTTATCTTCCTCTTTTTTCACCTCTCTCATCTTTCTCTTTTCCTCTCTCTCTCTCACATTGCTATTCTATCTCTCTCTATGGCTAATTTTCCCTTTCTTGAATGTTCCTTTTTCCCTTTTCTAATGTCTGTCTTTTTCACTCTCACTCACTCACTCTCTCTCTCTATAACATACCTCTTTTATTCTTTCACTTTCTTATTTTCCTTTCTCTCTTTCTGTAACATTCCTCTTATTTTCTCTCTTTCTCACATTCCTCCTCTTCTCTCTCTCTATCTAATGTTCCTCTTCCTTTTCTAACTCCCACTCTGTAATGTTCCTCTCCTTCTTCTCTCTCACTCTCTCTGTAATGTTCCTCTTTCTAATTTTCATATTTTTCACTCTTATTTAATATAGTAGCAAACAAAAGATATGAGCCTCCTTGCTAAAAATTCACTTTGCTTAATTTTTACTCAGAAACTTTATTCAACGATTTATTTTCAGGTTTTGTGTCTGTGGTCATTCAGGATTGTAATGTAAGTTGTAGTATTCAAGTGAACACAGTATGAACGAGAGATACAGAGCCAAATGCATTTTGATACTGTAAATAAGGTGTGCAAAGGATATAAACCACTTGACACCTTTCATGGTTAACATCATTCCAGATTAAGACATGCATACAAATTTCTCATGTTAAATGATCATAGATTGCATAAAGTTTGGAGCCTTTTCAGTGTATATTTAATTTTCAAAATGAGAAGAATGAGGTTGGAGATAAGGAGATGAAAATTATTGAAATGATACAATGAATGGGTCAACATGAAATTGCTAAGGTGCTTGGAATATCAAGGCATGCTAAATCGGCCAAAAAGAACATGCAGGTGTTGGGGACATTTTGGATATGAAAAAGACTGGCTGACCATTGAATTTATACAAAAGAGGTCAAAGAAAACCAGCATGTTTATCAAAATCCAACCCAAATTTAACAGCTCATCAAGCAATGGATGAGAGTGGCATTACTACGGAAGTATGTCAATTCATACAATAAGGAAGATACTAGATAAAAGTAATTTAATAGATACATTGTACAATAAACACCACCATTCACCAAAAATCATTGAATATGATGAAACATTAGGCAAAAAAATATCTCCTGTGGTAATGGTAATACTAATTGTTTCCCTACTACAAAGAAACATTTGGCATTCATTGACTGTACTGCTTTCAGTTGAAATTTATAAAATCTTTCTCTTAGAAAACTTTTTTTAGGAAAACAGTTTTCGCAAGTCCAATAGCTGTTATTGTTCTTTCCAGTATCAATGGGGGTCTCCTTCCTAACCTTTTGTTTGAAGTAGTGTGGAATTTTAACATCTTGATTATGTCATTATTTTCTCTTCCAGTTACATGTGCTATCCATTTTAGGTGTTGCTGCTGTTGGTAGTCATCAAGTGATGTGTTTTTTGTTATTCAGTACAGTTGTTTGTTTGTGATTCTGTAGTGCCAGACTACAGTGTTAAAAGAAGGATTATCTTTGCCAAGAACCTCAAAACCTTTTATTCACAAGTGATCTTAGGAAGTGGTTGTATACAGCTGACAGTTTTTGATATTTCTAAATGGCTTTTGTGCCATACTTGACATCTAAAGGATAATTAAAAATGGTCAAAAGTGACTAAAACAAAATAAAACTGAATTCTAATACAAGAGAGTATGCCCAAAGATGAATTCAAAGAAACAATTCAAAATATACAATGACTGTAAAATTCAATGTTTTAATGGCTAGAGGCTACATCAAAAGTAATCGGAAAAGAAAGTTGATAAAAATCAATGGAACACTGAACAGCAAAAAATAAATTACTTTCTTAAAGTCCCACTTATTAACACCAGATAATAAGAAAAGATGAAATATTCCATTATGATGGTTTACCTTGCAATACATTGAATGTAACAAAAAAGTTTCTCACTGATGAAAACATTGCATTATTATGAGATTGCCTTGTTCAAGGCCTTGACCTTTTAATATAATTGAACCTATGTGTAGAATATTGAAAACTCAGGAGTGTAACAAAAAGCCAAATAACTTGCAAGAGCTTTGGGCATATTGTCAAGAACTATGTCAAAATATACCTGCTGAAACAATTTTTAAACGGTGTTCTTCCATTCCACATCAAGTTGAGTTTATATTTCATGCCAATGGCAGCCATACTAAATACTAATTACAAATTTTAATGTTCATAAATATATAAATAAATTTATTTTGTGCAATTTTAGTTTTTCTTCCATTAATAAAAGCATTTAATTCTACATTTGTTCTACTGGCTCATAATTTTTGTAGACTTATTTTCATTATCAAAATACATTCAAGTCTGTATCTCTCCTCAGACAGGGTCAACATGAATGTGACAATTTGAACATTCATGTCCTGAATGACCACAGAAACTGTTATTGAGAAGAAGGATCACAATATTAAGATGTAAATTCTTCAAAGACTTATCATACATGTTTGTTATTTGTTCAATTGTTGATGATTTTATTACCTTGTTATTGAAGTACAAAGTGATTTTCTGATTTTGCATAATAACTGCAGTTTTTATAATTAATCCAATAATGTTAATAGAACATGTTGAAACTACTGAAAAAAATTAACTCAAACTTTGTTTTGATGTCTAAATTAATTGTTCCAAATTTGACAAAAATTCTTCAAAGTGAATTCAAGTTATTGAGGTTTATGTGATTTGCATAATAACTTGAGATGGATTGTACAGTGTGTGATGGGTAAATTGTTGCCATTTTATATTTTTAATTTTTTTGCATGTACATTGTTTTTTTTATTTTATCAACTGCACAGAATAGTAGGGTCAGTTGGGCACTGACTGTAAGAAAAATGAACACCATGACGCAGTTCACCCCTGCTAGAAATGGAAACAGTATGCTGTACTGCTTGGCATTTTTGCCGGAAGCTCCAATCCAAACATTTCAGAATGTTTGGTTGTCAATCTGAGGACAGCGCAGAGGATTCGGAAAGAGTTGGATGAGTTTCATGGTGATTACAAAGGTATGGCACCTCGGAAAAGTCACTCTGATCATTCTGATAAGAAAAGAACTCCTGAATTTGTTGATGAGAACCTCAACATGGAAGTCTACATTAAGTGGTTTGAGAAGGTAGTGCTGCCTTAGATCAAGTGGGTGGCTGCTGGAAGACCTTATGTCTCCATACAAGTAGGAGAACACAGTACTGGCTGTCAAACAATTTCTGCGACCACATTACCTACTTACATCTATACCCACTTGATTATTGTGTGTGCGGCACAGTTGAGTGAGAGAACAACAACACTCCCTTGTAACACCAAAGTTGAACTTAAGGGAATGATTATTGCTGCATGCACCAATTTAAACAAGGAGACCGTCCACAAGAGTTGCAGGAGATTCAAAAGTCTTCTAGAGGCTGTGATTGAAGCCAATGACATTTTTATTGAATAAATTTACTCTTTAGTATTTCAAGATGTTTTTGTGTAATTTTGGTAAATATATCTGTTAAAATATGTCAGTGTTACTTTCATTTTAGCATAATTAAGAGGACAATTTATCCATCGCACCCTGCATAACATAGAGTTTTTTCCTTAGGCCAGGTATTCCCAGGAGTAGGCAAACCTCATTTTTTGCCATTTCCTGTTTGAAGAAGAAAATTGAAAACAAACAGATATTACGTTCACATTTCTACACGAAGACAATGGAACTATACTGTGGTCCTCAACAGAATAACATATGTGAATATACAGCATATTAATATCTATTTCTATATTATCTATTTTTATTATGTTTCTTTTTACAAGAAAATAGAATGTGGGATTTTATTATTCAATTCAAGCATTGTTCATCATATTGTAAGTGTGTGTATATATATATATATATATATATATATATATATATATATATAGTTATTGCCATGGGTTATAAGAAAGATATAACATCAAAAGAGAAATAAGATATTGTAAAGTTTTTGAATGATGTAAGTATAATTTTGGAAATTGTAAAAAGATGTTGAAGGAACTATTAAAAGAGAAATTGAAACCTTGACATACTAAGAACAAGTAAAAACCTCACTTTCATAATGTCACCAAAAGAGATTAGGGTAAAAATTAAAAACAAGAATGTTAGATTTTCCAGCCAGAAAATTATTTCAAGAAATATGATGTCAGCAGAGAGAAAAGATGTTGGATATGAAGAACATTGGCTAAAAGCATAAAAGCAACCAAGTTACGACCTTTAAGTAAATATCACAAAGAGAAATGTGTACATTTATAGGAGCAAGATCCTAAATCATTCATAAAAACCCCAAATCACAGGCTCCAAATTTAATAATGCAACAATGCATTCAGATTGGCTGAAATGTGTTGTCAACTATGTCCGAATTTACCAACCCTATTTTTGACCTAAGCAAAAATACATTTGCTCCAAAAATTCTGGAGCCTGCCACGTGACACATATGTATATATTAATAACACAAAATTCAGAAACGACAGTGTGGTAGGAAAATCCAACCTGGAGCTATACTGCATGTGTCACTATTCTTCATTTCAGACTATACGTTAAAATTCTTTGAACACTAAAACATTCTGCATCGCACTTTCAACACAAGCTAACTAAAATCCAACAAATATCAAAGAAAGACAACCCAGTTAAAATACAAAGTAAGTCCACTTGCTTCACACACAATTTTCATAAACCTCAAGCTGTTTAATTTCAACATAGACCAAATTATACTGTATTATACTATCTCATGTTCACACATGTTATTCCACAACTCAAAATCTATATATTACTAAAACTCAAATTCAAACATACAAATACATTTGAATGTTTTAAACACCTTTTTCAACAAATGTTTGTACCTTTTGTTATATAAAACTTTCTATTTATTGTTATGCAGACACTCTTGTGTTGAATATTATTGTTCTCTTATTGTTCGTTATTTTGTTACATTTGTGATAATATAAATTTGTAGGGGATTATTGACGTCTATGGATAAGTACACAAGACCTTCCCCCCGCACATTCAATGAAGTACATGAAAACTGATTTCTTAATTGTAAATGGTGACTTTTAAGCTACATTAAAAAGACCTGATGGCTGGGACAGTTTGTGTCCTTCCTGGACATAGTCGTAAAGAGCTTAGAAAACAATTGGGAGCTGTTATAATGTTATGAGTTGGTATTGCAAGCAGTAAAATTTATAATTCCTTTCAAAGCTGATGATTGTTTTAAGATAAATGCAAATAATTATTGTCAGTTATTAGAGATGTACTTTTTGAGTGGTGCATGTTACAACCAAGATGCTTTAAACCAGAAAGTAGATTCTTGCAAGACAATGCTCTTTCACATTAAGCATAAGACATCAGATTAATGGAATGGCCTTAGTTTCTATAGATATTAATCAATAAAAAAACTTTTACTTCATCATTAAAAGAAATGCATATTGGAATGGAAAACAATATTCAATCAAAGATCTCTGTGAAACAATTACAACTGCTGCAAATGTTGAAGAAAGTAGAAAACTTAAGAAAATCAATGTTTGAAAGAAGGATTTATGTTATAGAATATCAACGAGTCTATGGTGGTTGGGGGATATTATCTCTTGACACCATTGACGTCTATATTAGATTTTTTTTATATCAGCCTTGTGTAAGGAGTAAAAGAAAATGTTAAAAAACGTTAACATATACAAAATAAATTTTTATCTAATAGACACACACACACACATATATATATATATATATATATATATATATATATATATATATATATATATATATATAAAATGATAGATGGTCCACCACTGCTTATTATATGTAGATTTAATTGGCCGGTTAATGAAATTTAGGAATAAAAGGACAACAAAATGATAACAATATTAGCAATAAGATCAACATATATTAAAAATCTTTGTGCTTCAATTTAGTCAAATGGCCTACTAATATAAAACATGTCATCACTCTTATTGCCAATATTGTTATTTTGTTGTCAATTTATTTGTCAAATTTCATTAACCAGCCTATTAAATCTACACACACACACTCATATATATATATATATATATATATATATATATATATATATATATATATATACACGAACGCGCACACACACACACACAGAGTAGGATAGTGAGAGTTGGAAGTTCAAAAGTTAAAATGTAGTGTGCTGGTGCATATATGAGACAGATAGTCCAGGTGAATATAAATATATATGTATTCAAATGTAGTAGCTACCTACTTAACAATGTAGGTGAATGAAAGGATGTGTGTTTTAATTTCAATGCAGGACTGTGCAGATGTTTAAGGTCACCAGTAGATCATGCAATGCCGTATTTATGCTTTGGGTATGTTATGATGACCACAGCAATGGAGAATGAAAGTGCTGCTCCTCTTTTGATTGGTTTACAACCTTATATTCTTGTTGAGAGCAACTTTTGTTTCTGATTTGATCACTAGACTCTGATTTTCATATCCTGGGTGGGATGGTTTCTGATTGGTTGTTTAAAGTATGGCCTTATGGCCAAGTGATACTGAATATACATTTATTTTTAAGATGGTGAAATTTTGCTGTCTTTGTTATTATTTGTTTATTTTTATTTATTTAATTTTTCTATCACTACAAGCCTATATTAACATTTAAAATAATAAAATAATAATTTATTCAGATATATGGGATATTGGGTTAATCTAATCTCTGTTTTAATGGCTTAATCTTTTGGATTTATATATAGAATAAAAATTTATTTTACACTTAGTTTGCATAATAAAACAGGAAATCTCCAAAACAACTTATTACCAATATTTTTAATAAAGATAGATACTGTAGGGAAGTTACAAGTCTGAGTAAATTATGATGATACTCCCTAACATGTGCATATACAAAAATACTCATAAAAAATGAGAAACAGCAAAAAGAGTATTATTTATTGTTGTATTTTGGTGGAGAAATGTGAGACAGTAAAACTGAGTAAAATTGTGAGTTTGGGGTCAAATGTAAATCAAATATGGATCCGAATTTGACAGAAGGATAAGATAAAGAAAAAGTAAAGTTCATACAATTTTTCTCATATATTTTTTTTATAGCTGTAATGAGTGTCCAGATGATTTAATTAGAAAATACAAAAAGTGTCTCAAGTTTTCTTACCTTAAGTTTTTGTTGAGTGCTAAAAGATAAATGTTACTATTATTAAATTATTAGCATGAAAATGAATGGGAGATGAAATTTTCATTGCCACATGTTAACAACCTGCCCATGTGAACTGCTTGTCCAATAGTCAAAATGCCACATGTTTGTGTTAATATCAGTTTTATAGTGAAAATATTTACTAATATAATAATATCTGACATTATAAGTGTATGCACACAAACACATTATTGACTAAAAGTATATTTTTGTAGTTAGTTCACATTTTCATGAAAATTATACGCTCACATAAGAATTAGAAAAAGTTTTGTATATACATATATCCCCACATAGATACTTAAGTTACTTGATCTGTCATAGGGTCAGGTAGGAGGATATTGGAGGATTGTGTTTTACTAATCTTCCAAGCAGAGAGATTCTGCTTACTTTGAAAGCATAAAGGTTTCTATCATCTATCATCTATTCAGGAATATTTTCGTCTCTACCCTTTAATATTCAATTGACGTTTAGTCCTGGCCGAGCAATGTGCTTTCTGCTCCCACTTTTAAACTTCTTTTGATGTAAACAATAAAAGTACACTTCAGAAAAAAAATTCTGCAATTTTTTATTTTATTTTAAGCAACACTACAAATTATATAAATGCATTCATACAAAGAAATGATGAAAGATTCTTGATAAAATCAAGAAGCTCTTAAAAAATGATAAAAAAAAAAAACATAATATTTTATCATTTGATCAGAATTGGGACAACGAGTGAGGTTGTTAACTTTTCAGCACACCCTCATAAATTAATCTGTTAATACTCTTTGACTGAAAAGTTATCATTATTTACATTATATACACTTGATCTATTATCCTTATCTTTGTTGTTTTTATCACAATGTTTTTGATATTATTCCCCTTTAAAGCATTAGTCAATCCAGGTAACCTTCAAAGAATTTCTAGCTGAACCCTTTATTTAATTTACAGGTATAAATTGTTCTTGTTCTGCTGTTCATGTCTAAGGATATCTTATCTTCTTCTTACTTGCCCTGTTTTGTCTAAGCCTGCAACACTGATTCTCCTGTTTCTGATCATTTCCACTTTTACAATACACATAGCAACTTCTATTTTCCTAAACACCCCCAAAGTATATTAATAATATTGCTTTCCTGATTACTAAGTTATAAATTATTGTTCAAAGCTTTTTTTGAATGAAATTCAAGCTAGGTGAAAATTTTATCTAAAAAAAAAACTGTCACCTTGACAAATATCATAAAAATAAAGATATATTGCCATCATAACTACAATAATTCAAAGATTAAAGAAAAGTAAGTCATTTATTTTTGAGCAAATTTTACTCAATCTAACATTGACATGATGAGTGTGCAGCATGATATGGCTATCTATTTATTTAGTAAATATTTCTGGTTTGGAGGGTAGAATATCTTATAATATTTAATTTACTTAAAAACTCTCAAGCATATGAGGAGGTGCTGAAAAGTTATCAAGCTAACCCACTTCCAAAATTCTAACCAAACATAAGAATTTTGTGGAGATGTTGGGCTAAGAACATTTCAGCACCATTTTGCTAAAAAAAGAAAATTATTGATGTCTTAATTAATCTTAGTGATAACTGTGAAAATATTTTTTGTTTTACTGTATTAAAGGAAACTTTTCTTGTTAGAGAAAAATCTGACATATTTATTTTTCATGAAGAAAGGAACTGTGATGATTAAAAGAGATATTTTGCAAATCTGGGATAATAATACTATACGACCTCCCATCAAACTCCATACCCAGTAGAACCTCATTTGGCATATGTTTTGTGATGTTATCTTTGCTGATGTTGATTTCTTGATGCTATAGTATTTAGTTGTATATTATTAAGAGCATTTTTTTTTTATGCCAATCTTTGATTTTCATCTTGACCGCTGTTCTCTTGGGGTACTTCCTCCCAAATTATTTACCTTCCTTTTCTATTTCCACAGTGATCCTCCTTTCTTCAGTCCATAAAGATGAAAGTCCATCAACACTACATGCAAAAAAATATGTAGGAAAGAAAACCCCTAAAAAACGATATTTTGTTTGTTTGCTCAAGTTCTGTATGCGTGTGCCTTGTGTAAATTTTTAGTGGGAAGAGTTTTGTCCCTGTCAGACTGGATTGGGTCAGGTCAGCCTGCCAAAAATACTTTCTCTCTCTCTCTGCTTTGGCTTCCACCAAATGAGAACCAAGAAGAAAAATGGGAGAGAATAAAGAAATAAAGTGAAATTAAATAAAGGAAGCTAACTTGTAGTGGCTCCCCACACAGTGGATGCCACAATTACGCACAAACCATCTTTTGTGAGTGTTGGCCTCTATTGTGGTGGCCTTTTAACAAGCAAAGAAAGCATTTACCTTGCAAAGGCAACCACTGCACAACAAATGGTATACATTTCAAAGGAATACATTCTGCAGAAGACAGAAAGAAAAAAGAGGAGGGTGTGGGGAAAATGCAACATCAAAAAGAAAAAAAACTTAAAGAAGAAAAAATCAAGTGTATGTTTTCCGTGTATCGAGAGATTAAGGCAAATATATAGGAATGAAAAAAATCATTGATGTATCTTTGTTTTAGATATATGTTTATATGTGTTGGCCTTCTGTAAATGTGTGCATGTGTGTGTGAGAGAGAGAGAGACTGTAAAAGGAAAAAACCAATATATGCATGAATCTGACAAAGCTGATTCTTACATCTACAATCATTAAAGAACACAGACTTATATTTACATGTCTGCCTGCATTATAAAAGAAAAGATATGTTTGTACGTCAACAAAAAATAAAATAGAATATGTGTGTATGTGTAGATATTAGTTTAGTATGGTATGAGTAGGACACGAGACAGGATATATTATTGAATGTTTGTTATTGCTCTACAGCAGATGCCCTGTATCCATAGAAATATATGAAAGTAAAATCATAAATATATTAGAGAATATATAGAAGAAGGTTCTGGAAAGTTCTTGTCTCAGTCATGGACAATTCTTCCCCAAATCTGACCAAACAACACTTTTTCTTTTTTTTTCTGAAGAGCTTCTTGATCAGACAGAACTTTTCAGCACCACCACCCAATGTATATACAGAGTGCAATGGATGAATTGTCATCTAAATTATACAAAAGTGAAAATAACACTGACATCTCATTTTAACAGATATATTTACCAAAATTACACAAAAAGAGAAAATTTATTCAATAAAGTTGTCATTGGCTTCAACTACAGCCTCCAGACAACTTTGAAATCTCCTGCATCTCTTCTGGACAGTCTCCTTGTTTAAGTTGGGGAATGCTGTGATAATCTTTGACTTCAGTTCATCTTTGGTGTTACAAGGAATTTTGTTGGTCTTTTACTCAACTGCGCCCCACACATAATAATCAAAGGGGTTGCAGTCTGGGGAATTAGGTGGCCATATGCGAGGAGTGATGTGGTTGGAGAAATTATCTGACAGCCATGACTGGATTTTCCTGCTTATTTGGCATGGTGCAGAGTCCTGTTGTTAGACATAGGGTCTTCCAGCACCCACCCTCTTCAACTAGGGAAGCACTACTTTCTCAAAATACTTGATGTAGGCCTCTGTATTGAATCTGAGGCCCTGAGGGAAGAGGAATAGAGGCATAACATCACCATCACTAGTTATCACTCCAAACACCTTCATAATGACCATTAGACTCAGCCAACTCTTTCCAAATCATCTGCACTGTCCTCAAATTGACACCCAAACACTCTGAGATGTTTGTATTGGAGCTTCCAGCATGAATGTCAAGCATCCTATGTCCAGATTTCTGGTGGAGTGAATTTCAAACCTGGTGCTCTTCTTCTCACAGACAGTGCCCAACTGACCCGACTGTATTATGCAGTCAACAAAATCAGAAACAAACAATGCTTATATGCAAATTTAAAAATATAAAATAATGATAATTTTCCAATCACACCAATGTAAGTGATGCACATTTCTAAAACATTGAAGATGAAAGAAGTTGTAAGAAATATATCTACAGGAGATGAATCTTTGATTAGCAAACAAGAATAAAAAAGGATTATGTTTTTCTAAAAATTAAGTAAATAATTACTTAAAAATTAACAAAATTAGCTATACTACTTTGTAAAGCAGGAGGTGCTGGTAACCTAATCGCTATATATGTGGAAATTGGAATTGGCAACTCTGACTGGGACAATTTATATTCACTTTACATTAATGCCCTTGGATAAAGACATGAATTCACCTCCCTCCAGCTGTAGGTACATTGTAGGGCAGTTGGGGTCTTTTAGCCTTGTAAAGGCAGGCCATCTTAGAAAATCAGGCTACATGAGAAATCTCTGAAATTGCAGCAGCTTCTGTTGGCATCATTGCAGCACTTGACTCCCAGAAAACATTAGTTAATCAGATACTAATAACTGGCCAGGTACCATAAGTTATGGGGTAAGTGCTTTGCTTTTTCATTTTCCTCTCTGTCACCCATCATGACCAGACAGTGATGAGGAATTTGTTAAGAGAGTTAGCAATCGAATAAAAGACAGGGAAATGTAAATTCATATCCTTTCCAATAGCATTGATGGATAATATGCATAAACATTGTGAGTTGAAATTTAAACTCACTCACTCACAACAATGTTGGTAAGCATTATGCTGACAATATGAAAATTATATGCAGTTTGTGCTAAGTATCTGAAAACAAATTATAAAGACAAATAATGATATTCAATAAAAGACAATCATTCTGTTTTCAAAGTAATGTGTATACATGTTGTAATTAGAAAATGAAAATATGATTCAATAAAATTGCCCCGAGCCATGAGGATGAACTTGGAAGCAGTGACAGCACTCGTGTTGCTGGCACTCTGAGCAAACTGAACTTCAGCACCCTTACAAGTATAATTTTTTAACTATTGTTTTAAGTCTGACCAAGAAGCCTCTTCAAAAAATATTTCTGATATTTGGTCATTTCATCAGATATTTGGAACTGTGTCAAGCACCTCACACACACACACACACACACACATATATATATATATATATATATATATAGTTTTAAGGTATGCTATATTTATGAATAAAAGTGTTCAATATCAGGGATAGAGCATATGTAAATATAAAAGTGGACACTGAGGTTAACATTGAGAAATGACAGTCTGTTTCATTTTTGAACATAAACTTTAGGCCATGGCCTGAAGATTGCATTCAATCATGAAGCAGAATGTCCCCATTTGATGTTGACCTCAGTGACCAATTTATATAACAACTGCCTACCCATAAAATCAAAGACTAAAAAATCTCCTTCAACTTTGGAGCATTTAGCTAATGAAGAATCATGCCTGTAGCATCACCATAAAATAAATGAAACACTTAGTTTTAAAAATATTTAAATATGAGGAAGATGTTATATCATGTTTAATTCCAGATCTTGTAAATGACTAGAAATAGGGTCCAAAGTACTTGATTACAAACATTCAGGCAACATTTATTGTCATTGGACTTCAAACATAAGGTTCCTTGGATGCAAGCAATAAAAAAAAAGCAAAAGTTAATAACAAAGTAATCAAATAGTTCTGGTTTGTTACTTTTAATGAAACATGTATCAATAAAAACTTACTACCTAAACACACGCACACACACACACACATATGTTTGATTAAATTCAACTAACAATATCTGTTTAATTTTATTTTTCCAATTTTTGAATAAGATATTGTATAATGGGATTGAAATCATGGATAAACTGTTCAAAGTTCATGTTTGATCTTTTTGTTTCAGTGGAGAAACATCAGACAATTTATTCATAATTTTGTTCGCCATATACAACATCATATTCAAAAATTGAAAAACTACAATAAAAAAATTAAACAGATTTTGTTAGTTGTATTTAATCAAACTTGTCTGGCTGAATACTTTGCTGCCTTGTGAATACCTTATATAATATATTTTCTCACAAAGTTGAATGCTGAAGATATATTGTTAATTTGACCTTGGTATATGGACTTGTCACCAACAGAAAACAAGAAATGTAATAAGTTCCAGGAATGGACAGAAGCTGAATCTGCATGGATCTGGAATTTGGACACCGTGAAGGGAAATCAACAAAGTTTGGTGATATCATGAGGTATTGTTAGAGTATCTTGAATGAGTGATAATGATACTTTAAATCATGCTGTTTATGCATTAGTAGTTGTATGAATTTTGATTTTGCATTTGATAGCATTGAGTTCAGTTTTACCTGACTGTGAGTGTACATTATTTTATTTTTTATTTTAACTCCACCACCATGAAGCAGATGTCTTTCCTTATGTTTTTTACTTTCTGAATAGGAAAAATGAAGTCAAGAGAACAACTGACCTTTGTCCCTTTGGTTTATATGAAAACATTCTATTATAATTCTACTTGTTCTGTCATCACTTAGTAATCATATTATGCCCTACTATATTACCTCAGATAAACAATGGACCATTCCTGTTTGATTTGCAAGGATAGACCTTTAATAGATTCACTATCCACTGCCCACATAAAAAACCTGCCACCCCCATGAGTGGCAGCACTATAGGTGGTAACCACCTATAAGTATCCGTTAGGACAGCGGACAGCAGAGTTGAGCTGGGATCTGCCTTCCAATAGCTGTATGCACAGAACTGTACTGACTTGCAACGACCGTGCACATAACTATTACTTCCTTGCTTGTTGTACTGGTTTCTACAATAAACCTGTTACTATTTATCCACCGTCTTTGTCCAGTCCTATTAGCACGGAACATAACAAGGCACTATCTGGTTCTAAGGATAGAAAGAGAAAAGCAAAAAAGGGAAGAAATAAGAGGCAATGACACTCTCATGTGTATAATGTCTACTCTTGAGAAATAGAAAACCATGTTAGTTTTGAATCTTTTCATTTGTACCCTCTTACTTCTTTAAATAATAATATGAATTCATATTTATGATTGTTATTGTGATATTTTGTTGATGATGGTAATCTCAAATGTTTAACAGTGCAATAGAGAAATCTCAATGGGTATTTTATAGTTGTGAAACTCACAAGAAGCTTATTCAATCATTAACTTAAGAATTAAGATTTATCAAAAAATTCAAATAGAAAAACCATGAAATTTTCATGGGTATTGCTGATTGTAGTAAATTAGTTGCATATATTTAAGTATATCTTATTTATCTACAGAAACACAATTGCAGTTGGAGGTTTTCTTTTAACATGATGTGGCATTTCTACTACATCAGCAGAAGAGTTCACTATATAGAAATGGATAATTTACCCATTTTTGTGCCACAAAATTTTCTACATATATAGTAGGGTCTATAATTCCACAGAAAAATCCTGTTTTTAAATATAACAAATATTTAAAATTCAAGTTGATATTTGGATGACTTCAGAGATGGTTATATCAGATATGTTGAGTCTTCAGGAATATTTAAAGCTGTTTATGACATCTGCTTGATCTATACTGCAGAATTGGAGGCGAACAAAATATAAGGTAATATGTACATATAATGTAATTAGATTAATCTGTGTGATATAGAATAAAATGTCCCCAGTAATATCAGCAGTAGTATTCACACTGGAGCAATACATGAAAAAATTCACAAAGGGCTTGAACTTAATTTTATATTTGGTCATTACACACACACATGTATCACTGTAGATGAGCAATGAAATATCAGTTTGTATTCTAACAAATTATTTGCTGAAAAAAATGTTTATTTTTTATTAGGCTGCAGTAGAAATGCAATGGTTTGAAAAATCCATATCACATTTATCATGATGAAAATTATCACAATTAACATGGTTTCGTAAAATGTGTGGATAATGTTTAAAAAGTATATTATGAACTTTTTGTAATGATGATAATGACAGTAATAATATTTTTGTGCAATATTTATTATCCATTAAAAATTTGATCAGGTTTTATGGAAAAAGTGCCAGGCATTGTATCTTGATGTTGTAATAAGATCAATTAAGCAAGTTCTAGTTATAAGGTATTCTCCACTCAAGTTAAACAAAATGATTTTAACATAATGTAATCGACCCTTAACAACATCATAAACTTTAACACCTTTGATTCTTTTCACTAGCAAACTCCTTGAAGTTTATTGAGAATAGTGAAACCAAATTATTAAGCATTTTTTTCAGCATAAGGGCCAGATGAATGCATGCTTTAAGATGTTTTCCTTTTTGTTTTGTTCGTTTTATTTTATAAATTTCTATCATTTTTCCTTGTCAAAAAACAAATCTCTAGGAGGTCATAATCTTGAAAATCTTGCTTGTAATTTAAGGCCATTGTCTAATAAACTGTTTCAAATGTTTCTTTCATCCTACTACAGTCAATTTGTCCGTATTCATTTCATATAGCTTATTTTATCTTGATATTTTATCTTTCCTCTTTGAAGACACTTTAAAAGCATAACAGAATAATCTTTGACAATGCATCTTGATCACAACGCACTTCACAGAATAATGTTATCAAAGTGAGTGCATTTGATACTAATATACAATTGTTATTGAATCCAACCACACCCACTTCTTATGAATATGTACTGAAAATTAACATTCTGATAACATTTTGGCACTTTAACCACAATTCTATCCTTACTAAGATTTTAAGGTTTGTTTACAAAAAGAATGTAAAACTTTCTTTTTTTCTTCTTTTTGCTACTTGAAATATTCTTAATTGCATTTTTATTAAAGATAATGAAAAAGAAATATAAAGCTGCACATGATGCTTATATATTTGTACCTTTTGATAAAGATTTTGTGGCTTGTCTTTATTTAATTATTTAACAGTAATTAGCTTTTTCTGATAAACAAAATAGTTGTGGCAATAAAAAGAAGGGAACAAATGGGAAAGAGAAGCGTCTTTATTTTTTGTGTCTAAATTTTGTTGTAATTGCATTTGATATTCTGATAATGAAACTTGTTGAGGCTTCAGGTGTCTGAGTTTTGATCTTTTTCCATCATGAATTGTTTAGAAATCTATGTATAAAATTTTGTGACTTCCATTAGTCCATCTGTCTGTCCATCACACCCTCTAAAATAGCTATACATTGACTGATCTAAAACAAATTTTGGAGAGAAGTGCTAACAGGTAAGGAGCTACAAATGAAGTTTATTCCTAAACTATCCAAATATCCTTTCAAATAGACAAGAATACAGTTTCCAGCTCATCCTGCATTTGCAAGAACTATAAACAAATTACAATGCCAAACACTTGAAAAAGTTGGAATTTGGCTCCAGAAAGAAATATTTACACATGGTCAGTTGTATGTTGCATGTTCAAAAGTAAAAAAAATCCTAAGTATTTATTCTTCACAGATAAAAAGGAAAAAAAAAAAAATTTTCTTAAAAAATATTGTTTACGGTGAAGTCCTATAACATTAAATTATATCGAAGATATTATTAAACTGCAAAGTAAGATTTTTGTCAAAGTATTTTTCCAAACAAATCAGCTTATTCAAATTTCATCGATTGGTTCACAAAATTAAATGAAACATAGAGTTTGTAAATCTTGACAAAAATGTTAGTGATAACTTCAACAATACTAAATACTGTGAGGATTTCAACACACATCAGTATGTTGCAAAAAAATTCTAATTGTTAATAAATCTTAACACACTATCATCAGAGAAAGATCAAACAAAAACTGTTTAAAGTTTGTCTCTGCTTAGTTGGGTATTGTTTCAATTTGAATAAGTTATGTCAAATCAGAAAAAAAGAGTTGTTTATGTCTGATCATTGTCACAACCATCTTCATAATTATTACAAATACTGATAGTAGTTTATATGTGTACTGTACACAGACAGAAAAAAAAAAACACACACACACAAACTCGAGCACCTACCTACAGAAGAGGTTTTCAAAAAATCTATTTCCAAGACTCCATGAATTCAAGCGCCCTACGAGGCTGACATCCCACTCTCACCTTTACACTGTAGAAACTTTTAAATGTAGCTGTCTCTTCTACTCCAATAGCTTCATACCTCGCACCTCTTGCCTGTGGAACACCCTTCCCAATTACTGTTTCCCTGAGAGCTATAATCTCCAACTATTCAAATGTAATGTCAATCGACATCTCCAGTTACCTTGATCTATCCACTATCCCTCTCCTCATCCTTTCTTCTATCACTCCTATCTGCTCTAGCTCCAAATCTTCTGCAACCCCCTGCATCCTAGTGGCTTCATGCCTTGCTCGGGACGTAATGCTTAAAATAAAAAAAAATGTTGTTGGTATCAACGATGTCTATTATATGAAAGTTACTTCAAAAGTGGTAACATCAGAAAGTTTAGAAAGAAAGACATCATTTGTTTATAATTAAATGATACTTTATAATAATAGTTCAACATATTCAGTATAAAAACAAAACAAAAAAAACAGCAGGTTACTTTCAGTTGCTGTTTTCACAATGTTTCAACTGTTGTACCCATTAGACTTCTTCAGGTGTCTGTCATTGTATTTAGTAACATTCTCAGAATTTTAAACCAAACGCTTTATTCAATCCAGTGGTAGATTGTTCTCCTGCATATGACCCAGTAGATTAAAGTATTGGTTAAGACATATCTAGTTCCCTGACAGCTGTGAGTTCAATCTCTTCATCTAGCAGTGCTGGAAAGTCACATATACCAATTCCGTGGAACTAATGTACAAACAAAATAAATGTGAATACGACTGGTGAATATTAACTAAAATAAAATATTCCATAAGTAAATTAGAATGAGAAAAGTCCACAGCTGGATTTGAATGAAGGGTTTGGTTCAAAATTCAGAGAAGTCTACCAAATATGACAGACACCAAAAAAAGGTTGAAAAGTACAATGGCTGAAACTTATATACACTCAGTTAACTACATCTGAGCAAATTTCTAATCAGCCAACAACATAGTAAATGATTTAATTGGTTTTGGTATTTAAACATGGTCATGATGAATTGACAAATTTCATTTCATGCATTAGTATAGGAAAAAAAGTTTATTTAAGTAATTATGAACATAGCATGGTTATTGGTTCTGGGCAAGCAGATCAGAATCTTTAAACAGCAGCTGATCTACTAAAATCTAACTTGTGCCCAATATGGTTACAAGTTAGGCACTTCTTATTCTGGTAAGGGCAATCCTTATAACAACGTAGTGACCCACAACCAGAACACTGGTTAGGAGGTAAGTTTTCTTGTTTCTTTTTGGAATGGTTTGATTTTGAGGGAGAATTAGATTGTTTTTTCTTTTGGGGTAACTTTCTTATGTGTGCTATGCCAGATTCCTCGATGTTTTTTTCATCTTGGCGTACGCTTACAAATCTCTGACAGGCTTCCACTATTTGTTGGAGAGTAAGGTTTGGCTCATTTTCCAGGTTTTTTCAGAACTCTACATCTAATTTTGGCATCTTTAGATGAAATGAGTCCCTGAACAAATTTCAAACACTTCAAATTATTCAAACTCAATTCTGACAGTTTAAAATGCTTGTTCATGACCGATGTGAATGTAGTGTAATCTTCATTATCCTTTCTGGTTAAATTCTTACACTTCCATCTCTTATGAAAAAGTGAAGTTTTAGGACTAAAAAGTTTTGTAAGAAGTTTGGCCACTTCGGTAAATGTCAGTTCACTTGTTTTATGGGGTAATATAGTTCGCAAATTTGGTGTGCTCCATGGTGCCTAGTTTTTGAAGTAGTAGGTGAACCTTCTTAGAGTCTGCCCAATTTGTGCAATCTGTGGTGTATAAATCCTTGTACCTTCTAAAATAGGAAGCAAAAGTTATATCCTCATCTAGAGAATATGCAAAATTGTCTATGCGCACCAGATCGTGTTTTGTGAGAACACATTTTCGTTTTCAATAATTTTCCCCGTTTTTCAGTTCAAGCAAGTTTCTTTGCTCTTGTTGAGTTTGAAATAGAACTTCTTCAAGTTTTTGTTGTCTGATTTCCATTTGTTTTTGTAATGTGAGACATTACTTTTGAATTTCAAGCCATTCTTTTTTAGTTTTCTTTTTGAATTTCAAGCCGTTCTTTTTTAATTTTAAGCCATTCTTTTTGTATATCCAACTGGAGTTGTTCCATTCATTTTTGCTGTTCAAATTAGAATTTAAGAAAATTGAGCATGATGGATTTGAACTTGTCCATGTTTGCCTGTGTCTTCTTTAGGATTAAACTGAAATAGAATTTAATTGAGGAGAAAAAAAAAACGAAATACTTTTAATTTCTTACTCACTCAGGGAATCACAGGTGCTTTTTTCTCTGAGAGACATGAATTCTCAGAGAGTTCAGTGTAAGTTACACTTTTTTTTCCTTTTCTGGATTGCCAAGTACTGTTGAGTAGAACCAATATTGACAATTTCTAAGTCCATTTGGGGTCCTTAAGGGTCCTCATCACTAAGTTATTGTGGTTTTCTTAGGGCCAGAAATAAAGACATAAAGAGAGGAATTGAGTTAAACAAATACAGTGTAACCCGGATATAAGAGAGTTGTCGGGATCGGAGAATAATTCTCTTATATCCGGGTTTCTCTTATATCCGGGTGTGGTCTATTTTGTTTAGGTAAGTATGGCTATAATTTGGGACCAGAGAAAATCTATCTTATATCCAGGTTTCTCTTCACACTGTATATTAACAGAAACAGTAATACAAAACATATACAAACAAGAGTGTTACAGCAAGAATATTTGGTCCAACTGTCAGAGATGTCTGCTGGAAACTTCCCATTCCAAAAGGCAGTACCTGCTCCTATTTATAGCTGGGAGAGCCCATGCATGTGTGGGTAAATTGCCATAACAATATATATAATTATATATATATATATATATATATATATATATATATATATATATATATAATGTGTGTGTTATGTATATATATATATATATATATATATATATATATATTGGAAATTGTCCTCTGAATTATGCAAAAATGAAAATAACACTGATATCTCATTTTAACAGATATATTTACTAAAATCATATAAAAATATCTTGAAATACTAAAGGGTAAAAATTTATTTAATAAAATCACCAGTGGATTTAACTACAGCTTCATGACAACCTTGAAATCTCCTGCAACTCTTCTGGACCGTCACCTTGTTTAAGTTGGTGAAGGCTACCATAATCCTTGCCTTCAGTTCATCTTTGGTGTTACAAGGAGTTTTGTTGGTCACTCGTTTGAGACCAACCAACCAAGCTCCACACATAATAATCAAGGGGGTTGCAGTATGGGGAGTTAGGTAGCCAGGAAGAAAGAGGAGTGAAATTCACTACTAAGAGAAAATGTATTTAAAATGGGAGGAGGAATAGAAAGATAAAGAGAAAAAAGTGATGGAAAAGAAAGGAATCAATTAGGGAGGGTGATAGAGTAAATGAATAGTAAAGAGAGAAATTAAGATGAAAAATTTTCATATTTGTCTAGACACGGACTGACCTTGATCTATATTTAATATGTTAACTCTTGTTCAAAATGAGAATTTACATAATGAAACACAATCTTTAAAAATTAAGAAAAGGTTTTTAGATAAAATTAAGGAAATTTTAATAATTAATATATATTTTAAAATAGAATTTTTATAATAAATGCTAATTAAAAAGGTTTAATTAAAAAGATTTTTAGTATGTAGAACACAGAATATTAATATTAATTAAATAATAGATTAAATTTTTAAAAGGTATAAATAAATAAATAAATAAACAGAATATTTGTTTTAAACTTGTATTAAATAAATATTAGATTAATTTAAAAAAAATAGAATTTAAAAAATAGAATTATAAAAAATAAATAAATATAAGAAACTAAATAAGACCAAATTAGTACAATATGAATGAATTAAAAATTAGATAATAAAAAATAGAGATTAAATTATGTATTAATCTAGATTATGGATAAAAATTTAGATTAAAATTTAAAGTTAGAAATAAAATTATCTTTCTAAGAAAACCTTATTTAAAAATATTAAATGGTGTTAAGAAGAAATTGTTGTATTAAAATTTAAAAAAAGGGGTGTGACGATCATCATCATCACACACATACCTACACAAATTCAAATTTCAATAACAATCATTCATTGGATAGAAATCAACGCTGCTATATTATGCGACAATTTTGAAATCGCTATATTTTCGGATAGGAGATTTTGTGCACTTTTGGGAGAATCGGATCCCCAGAAGTCTCCCCAAAACCCATGCACTGATTGGTCAGTATTGGCCAATCAGATTCTCTCTATGTGGAGAATGATTTTTTCCCACACAGCACTCCTGATCCAATGATCACCTATAAATAATAAATGCAAGTTGCTTCTTCCTCTTTTTCCTTCAGTCCTCGTGCTGAATTCCACCTCACATGGAGGTGAGGTAAATTTCTTTTTCTTCTCTATTCTTGCTGCAAAATGTAGTCCCAGAGAATTGTCGTCTTGACCTTGCAGTCAGATGTTAAAGAACATTTCCAACATACACGTACATATAAATATTAACTAATACGAACGTTCGCACACACACGCACACACACACACACACAAACACAATGTTAACTGTCTATGTGCTTTGTAGATGTTTTGTTTAATACATATATTTGTTTATATATATATATATATATATATATATATATATATATATATATATTGGTCTTGTTTGTTTGTCTTCCTTATCTTTAGTTGGACTTAATCCACGTCCAACATTCTATTGTAGCTGAACCTCCTTCTAGCAGGAAATATTAACGGATGTGTTTTCTTTACATCTTCACCCCCCTGGTCCTCTACAGGGGTGGGGGGTTAATACTAATTGTAAAAAAGGGATAAATAAAATCCTAAACATTATATATAAAAAATATGTATAAATATATATCAATCAATGAATTACTAAATGAATCCAAACAAGTACCATATTGGTGAGATATAAATTTCGTCATTATATGCCCAAGAAAGTTCAACTGTATCCTCCTGACATTAATTATATGTGTCCTTTTTGTTTCTATTTAAAACTTTATCTTTGCCCACATGTTCAGTCTATGGTATCCTCAGCATCCTTCTGTTGAACCACATTTCTGTTGCTTTAGATTTTGTCTTCATCTATGAGAAGATTGTATAGCATTCACTGCCATATAGGAGTATTGATATTACATAGCAATTCAGTACTCTTTTCTGTCTTTCTAATTAAATTTTCCCCGTTTCTTAATACTTTTCTTAGCTTTTAGAAGGCATCATTCACTTTGGATTTCAGTGTCACACTTTCCATCATCTGGTAAAACACTTCCCAGATATTTAAATTGTTGTAGCTGTTTGATTTTGGTATCTCCAACTTGTAATATGTATGTTGGGATGTTTCATTTGCAAACAACTATTTTTTGCAATTGATGTTTCGTTTTTTCTTTTCCCTTTTTTCTATGTTTTGTAGTTTCCTTTCCCTGTCTGCTATCAACACTGTGTCATCTGCATATCTTACGTTGTTAAGATTATGGCCACCACTAATGAATCCTGGTAGGACTTCTAATTTTTGCAGAATCACTTCCCTGTATAGTTTGAATAAGTCTGTTGAGAAGACGCATCCTTGTCTTGCTCCCCTTTATATTTTTATATATTTATTGAATTTATTCTCTATCCATACGTAGACAGTTTGCTGACATTATGGTTCTGAATTATTCTAATGTCTTTCTCAAATATATCAATGTTACTGAGCAGCTCCAACAATTCTTTGTGACATGTTTTATCAAATGCTTTTGCATAATCTATAAGACATAGGTAGACATCCTGTTATGTACTTGATTTCAATTTCACCAAGATAAATTTTTTATTTATATTTGGACCAATCTCTTCATTTTTGCTGTTTTTAGCAAGAAAGATAATGACATTAGTCTGAATGTAAATAATGATAATTCCTCATCTCAGAAATCCAGATGGGAAGAAATTTTCTATTGAGATCTTTTTTTTCTATCTTTTTATTTCCTCCCATACTTGTGTAAACAAAAAAGTGGGTGCCTTTCTCTTTGTGATCTTCATAGAGCTTTGGTCTGAGCCATATTTTGTTGTACATCATTGCTTGTTTCATCATTGGATGAACTATGTCCTTGGGATTTATCTCTATCCGCCACTTAATGACGTTGAATTCCATCTTAATCAATCCCATATTCAGTTGGTCGTCTTTACTCATCTTCAGAGTATGAATCCAAAGCATATGTTGCGTAGTGCAATGAAAACTTCAAGATCAAGACTTACACTGATCTCCCTACATCTCCTTAGAATCAAAATAGATAACCGAGAAGGGTATCAGGTTTTGATTACCTGTTCTTGTGCAAATAAGAGTCGAAGTTCTTTGCATAATTCAGTGTTTAAACTGATCTAATTGAAATGAAACTACAGGAACAATCCAAAAATTCCTTTTTTTACATATGTGAAGGCTCCAACCAATCATTTGATTCAAATGGAGATATGGAAAATGTCAGCAACACTCATGAGTTTTCTCAGCTCAGTCATGTTTTATATACTTGCCTGCCAGTATTCTTCTTCTTTATGTGTTGAGTAGAAAGTAATTTGATTAGAAATTCAAGCATTTACTTACTACTTGGCATAATCAGCATCCAATCAGTTGTTAAAATAGATATATTTCATTGAGATTATAACATCCAGAGTGACGACTGAGACAACATAGAAATGAGGCAGTTTCAAACATTCAGTACATAGAAAATAAAACCATCTTCCACTGGATTACCTGTTGTTTAAAACAAAACAAAAAAAAGAAGTATGTTTACCTTGATTTTAGAGCCCTACAAAAATAGTTGATGTGATCAGTATTTTTCACTAATTATTTAAGGGGTTCTGCACAAGCCTATTAGATTTTATCACAAATTTCTGCTTTTGGTATAATATCTTCAGAAGAAAACATTTGTGTTATGCTTCTTTTTTATGCTCTGAACCAATTTTGATTCATGATTAATCCAACTGTGAGTACATGTCATATATTGAACAAACTCCATTATAAAGATTCTTTTTTCTCTATTCTAACATTATGTATTTACTTCATGACTCTTTCATATAACACACTATTGTAATCTACCATTTTACAGTCTCTATATGAATTTGACTGATATGTCTTAATTAATAACTCCTTTCCTCCTATAAAGTAATTAAAATTCTTTTTGTTAGGAACATGATGAGCAATTAATAATACTATTTTGTATTGTCTTTTCTTTTTAGCTTATTTCCTCTTAATAGCTGGGATTTCTTTTCATGAATTCCTATTGAAAAAATTCAGCTAATCTTTTCTTCCCCAATAAGTTCTATATAGCATATTTAATTTTCACAAGGCAATTCTTCTTCTTCTATATGCTATGTCCCTTCAGGATAATGGTGATCATGACTCTCCAAAATTTCCTCTTGCCCTCGCTCTGTCCTGTGGGTATCAAATTTTCCAAGTCCTCTTTCCTCATTATGTTCCCTGGAAATTTCAAGTATCTCTTCCTGATGTTATGTATAAGTATCCTTTTTGTTTCCGTTTTCTCTAAAACTTTGTTGGGGTTCACATGTTTGGTCAATGGTATTCTCAACATCCTTTTGTATTTCTTTGTTTCTGTTGCTTCAAGTCTCTCCATTATCTGTGAGGAGATTGTTCAGCATTCACTGCCATATAGGAGGACAGTTATTACATGACAGTTACGTACTATTTTCTTTGTTTCTGTTGCTTCAAGTCTCTCCTTTATCTGTGAGGAGATTGTTCAGCATTCACTGCCATATAGGAGGACAGTTATTACATGACAGTTACGTACTATTTTCTTTGTTTCTGTTGCTTCAAGTCTCTCCTTTATCTGTGAGGAGATTGTTCAGCATTCACTGCCATATAGGAGGACAGTTATTACATGACAGTTACGTACTATTTTCTTTGTTTCTAATGAAATATTTTTGTTTCTTAATAGTTTGCTTATCATTTTGCAATGCATTTTTTGCTTTCCCAAACCATGTTCAGATTTCAATGTCTTACTTTCTGTCCTCTATTACTTGTTTGATTTTGATGTTTTCAATTTGTAATTTGCATTTTGGACAGTTCCTTTTGCTAACAACCATGTATTCCGTCTTCTTGCAATTCATGTTTAGTCCTTTCTTCTTGCTTTCTTTAACAATTTCAATTTTTGAAAATTCTTTGTCTACATAACTTCCTCATTCTTTTTACCTTATTCCTACTAATCAATTAATGATTGCTTATCTTCAAAATGTTTCATGTTTTACATATTATATGAACTCTAATTACCCTATTCTCACATGGTAATGAAAAGAATGAACTGAAATAATCTTGTAATGTTTACCTTGTTCTCATATGGCAATTAATGGTTCCTTCTGCTTCCTCTCAGCAACAGATAAAACACAACACCACTCTGTCTCAGACCATCACCTTCTTCCAAAATGATTGATCAGGATATTTTATCTTTCACTCTTGTAGATGTGGCTTCTCTGTTGTCTTTTATAATCAACAACCAAGGAATTTAAAAATAGTGAAAGGGAACTGGTAATTTGTATCTAATTTTTACATCTTTGCTGACATTCAGCACACATTGTTATTCAATTTTAGGATGAAAATGATAGTAATCTGCCTTGTGGATTTTAATCTTGTTAATTTATTACCTCTTGAACTCCAAGCTTGCTTCAATAATGTGAAAATAATAAATAAACAAACAAACAAGAATAAATCTGCTTTGAATTCTTTCATTTCTACTTGCTTTATTGATAAAAAGAAAAAAAAAGAAAACCAATTTTCTGAATATTAAAAAAACAGTAATCACTCTGAGTAAAACATCAATTTGTTTTCTGATATGATATTAATAAAAGAGTGATATTTTGGCAGTGTTGCCATTGTTGGCAATTAGGGCCATAAAAATGACCTTTATTGTCAGCACAATGACATTACAATTGTATCGGATCCATGCCAACCACTGAAAAAATTCTGAGGCATTTATATGGATAATTATTAAACATAAAATGTTTTTCTCACTAATGCTCTAATATTATTGCAATCCTTTCTGCAAACACATGTCCTTCTTTCTACATCATGGTTATCTCATTATTCTGAGAAATGTTGCTCATCACATCATCAGTACAACTATTCTTAAGATCTAATTGAATTAAATGGAAAAAAAAATCAATTAAAAGAATTTCATTTTTAAAAAGTAACAAACATTATTTCTGTCTCAATAGACCATGGCTATATTTTAAATCAGATTGAAAGATTTTAATGAATAAATAATGTTAGTGTGGCAAACACTTGTTTATTTCTAAAAATAGCTTATTTTTATTTACTTTTGTTATTCGTTACCGAAAAATGATTTTCTTTGAATTAGTAGAATGGTGTAATTAAACAAATATTATTATTAATTTCAAATGGAATTAAAAAGTATGCTTTCTCATCTTGTCTTAAAAATGAGCAGCATTTAATGGCTGAAAACCTTTTGAGTTTACCTGTTAGTGCAGAAGGGAAAATGACGTAACTCCAAGAACAAAACATGCTCATATATGTCTTGCATGCAAAACATGTGAAAGAAAATAAGGCCAATCCAAAAGCCACAATTAAAGAACAACTTTATCTCAGAGATTTTGCAAGATAAATTTGTGGCGTATGCAAATTTCAAAGCCTCAGCCACTCAATAAAATGAGCATGAGTGAGAGAAAATCAGATGGAGACAGCAGAGGTTGATGAGTCAAGTGGTTGCACTTTGTGTGTGGAGTTTCATTGATTGTCATTGAAAAGAAGACAGGGTACAACTGGTACTCCAAACAACCGTACCTTTTTTTGCTAGTAGAAATAATTTTTTTATCCACTGGGTGAATAAAGGCATTGGTTAGATCCAGTAACTAGACCCAAAGAGTTGTGAGTTCAATACCAGGCCAGAGCAGTGGTGAACTAAAGCTTGGAGAGTTGAGTTAAAGGGAAATAACTGAGACATCTGGAAGAGGCATGGCATGTTGAACTAGAACAATCTATTCCAGTGGACAAAATAAAGTGTTTGGTTTAAAATTCCAATCACCTGAAGAAGGCCGGAGCCTACAACAACTGAAACATTGTGAATATGGCAATGAATATAAGGATAACAATCTGAATAATGTAAATAATTATAATGCCTCATCTCAGAGATATAGACAGAAATTTATTATAATTATAACCTTTTATCTTTGGCCCATCATGCTCATTTTGGCTGTTATACTCACAACATTTTGGCCATTATCTCCTCTATCCTTCTTCAGGTGTCTGTTATACTCTGTAAACTTTTGGCAATTTTGGACCAAATCTTTCATTCATTCCATTGTAATAGATTGTCCATTACAGTGTCAAGTAATGAATTATTTGTTGCCTCCAGAGTCAGGTTAAACTCATAATTTACAAACCAGCTATGTACCCAATGGTGAGGGTAAGTATTAGAAATGTCCTTCAAGGTAACAACTACTTTGCAAGAACAATGTCAGCTTCCACTGGACAGAAAGGTCAAAGGACAATAGACAAAAATCTGCCATGGTTTGTCTACTATACATAACAAGTACATAAGAAAAAACTTAGAAAATTTATGGTATTCAAAATAAGTTCAACCTTTCAGAGATAACTCTCCTTAACAAAAAGCTTCCACCATAGAGAACATGACCAACTGTGTGTATATTCGTATAGTTCATTGTATATGTGTATAACACTTGTGTGCATGTATGTGTGTGTGTGTACATATATACACACACACACTACACACAGGAACAATCGATAAATTGTTGTCTAAATTACACAAAAATGAAAATAACACTCATTTTAACAGATATATTTGCCAAAATTGCACAAAAATATTTTAAAATACTAAAGATTAAATTTATTCAATAAAGTTGCCATTGGCTTCAACTCCGACCTCCAGACAACTTTGGAATCTCCTGCATGTCCTTGTTTAAGTTGGTGAATGCTGCCATAATCCTTGCCTTCAGTTCATTTTTGGTGTTACAAGAAATTTTGTTGGTCCCTCACTCAACTGTGCTACACACATAATAACGAAGGAGGTTGCAGTCTGCAGAGTCCTGTTTCCAAACATAAGTTCTTCCAGTAGACACCCTCTTGACCCAAGGCAGCACTACCTCCTCAAGGCACTTGATGTAGGTCACCATGTTGAGTCTGAGGCCCTGTCGGAAGACAAAAAGAGGCATAACATTGCCATCACTAGTAATCACTCCAAGCACCTTCGTAATCACCATTAGACTCATCCAACTCTTCCCAAATTCTCTGCACTGTCCTCAGATTGACACCCAAAAACTTCTGTCATGAATGCCAAGCAGTACAGCATGCTTTTTCCAAATTTCTGGTGGAGTGAATTGCATCATAGTACACTTTTTCTTCAAGACAGTGGCCAATTGACCCTGCTATACTGTGCAGATAACAAAATCAAAAACCAACAACTGTGCATGCATGTAATTAAAAATATAAAATTGTGATAATTTACCCATCGCACACACACACACACATATATATATATATATGGGGTATAACAATATATTAAAAACAACACATTAAGCATATTAATTGCTCACTGTAACAAGACTGACCACAGTTTTGACATAAAAAATGCTACTCTAATAATTCCCTAAGACAAAAATGTTTAGAATGTGCTTTAATTGCTAGTTCATCCACAGCAAATTTGCATCTAAGTTCTTACAATGTTTCACTATTCATGACAAATTTTCTTTTCCCACAATGTGGGATATTTAATAACAAAGATAATGGAAACAAAAATATGAATAATCTAATTGAAATTGGCTACGTTATAGACCCAAATACATACAAATAATTATTTTTCTAAGTTTAAAATTGCCAGTGATTCTCATTCATGCACATGTGTAGTCACATAAATAAAGTTAGTCTGATGAAGTCCTAAGGAACAAAATGCAATACATGAAAACTTTTTCCACTTTATCATTTATCTTTCCTCCAAATATCAGGTCATCCCATAAGTTCTGTCCGAATTTTGAATAAAGAAAACAAGTGACCAAATGTTACATTTAATTACAGATTCAATCAACAATGTATTTTCCCTGATTATCTATGACTTCCTTCCATCTATTGACAAGCTTACTAATTCCATTACTGTAAAATTATTTTGGCTTTGATTCGAAGTACTCACAAATGTCAGTTTTAACCTCTTTCTGTGTTACAAAAGCTGTTTCTTCCAAATGATTCTGTAAGCTACGAAACAAATTGTAGTCTGAAGGAGCAAGATCGGGAGAATAAGGTGGATGAGGAATTTTCTCCCAACCAAGTTCTTCGATCTTTTGTGACGTGATTTTTGCTGTGAGGGGTCGCACATTGTCCAGATGAAACATCACCTCTTTTCGATTCACTAGAGCAGGTCTTTTTTTCCTCAAAGCTTGGTTCAAACACTCTAACTGTTGACGGTATATTTGAGAATTAATTGTTGCATTAGGTGGTAAGAATTCAAAGTGGATTATTCCTTGGTGATCCCACCAGATTGAAAGAAGAACCTTTTGCCCATGAAGTTCCCTTCTCGGCTGTGGCTGGGGTCCTTCCCCTTTACCAAGCCACTTAACATTTTGATAAAAGATCCATTTTTCATCACAAGTCTATCCAAAAAAGGTGAAACAAGTTGGCGAGAATGGAGAGAAGAGCAGATGTCAACTTGGGATTTGAGGTTGTTTTCAGACAATACATGAGGCACCCATTTTCCAAGTTTAGGAACTTTTCCAAGTTGTTGAAGATGACGATGAACAGTTGTATGGTTTGAACTGAGAATCACTGCCAATTCCTCAACTGATAAAGCAGGATTTTCTTCAAGGGCTGCTTCAAGAAGCTTTTCATCAAACTCAACTGGACGTCCGGTTCGATCTTTAACTTCAAGGGTGAAATCTCCACCTCTGAATTTTGCAAACCTTCTTCTGCAAGTTCTTTAATTCACACATTCCTCTCCATAAACTGAGTGAATGTTTCTAGTTGCTTCGGCTGCTGAGTTTCCTTTCTTGAACTTATAAAGCATTATGTACCTCAAATGATTCTTGGGTACTTCCATGTTAGCAGGGTTTTAATCAAAGAAAATTTAATTTTATTGTTCTCTGAAATAAAATTTGATCAGTTTAAATGCATCTAAACATAAAAATAATGTTCAGCTCCATTAGACATTATAAAATACTCTTTAAATTTCGTTCATTTTAAAAAAAGTTAAAATTCAGACAGAACTTATGGGATGACCTGATATATAAAATGCTATACCAAAGGTTTAAAATGTATTTTTAAAAAATTAAAGATCTTTCTTGAAGCTTTTATTTTAGTTTTAATTTCAAACTAATAGATTAAATTTAATATTTCTAATAAGCAAAATACCTTGCTGTATTTAAAATGACTGGAAGGAGGAATTTTTCTTTTTTCTAAAATAGCAGATTTGTACCCTTTTTAGTCGTCTTTCCTTGCAATGCAATTCTCTTTATTAAAAAAAACTTCGCCCCCCCCCAAAAAAAATAACATTTTCTGAAAATTTATTTGAGGAATATTAGCTGATTTAAAGTATTTACTTTAAGTTTAAAATAACACAGAAATGAATTTTAAAAACAAACAGTAGCTGTGTTTTTATCCAATAATAGCCATGTTTACATGATTGACAAGTGATGATGAAGGTGTTGACACCTTTATTGTTGTTCTGTGGAGACTTCTTCTGTTAAAACATAATTTAAGAAAATGATAGGTGAGTAACTTCTTATATAATTTTTAAGTACTCAGCAATCTTAAAAATGTTGGAAAATATTCTTCATAATCTAATTTTAGAAATGCTGACTTTAAATTTACTATAGTCATTGCTCTTATTTTCTGATAATGTTGTGGTTCAAAATGATTTATATTAAGCTTTGCAGTTTTTGATTAGTATATATAGTTTGCAATTAGTAACAATATCACTTAACGCAATTAAAGTTTATGCAGAATTTTAAAAGATTATTTTTTAATTTTTAAAAATTATTATAATAATTTATTAAATATAAATTTTAAAAAATGAAAACAATTATTGTAAAAATTCATTATTCATTAAAAAAAATGTTTTTCTCAAGACAATGCTATCCTTAATAAATCTTATTTATAAAAGTAATTAAAAGCTTTTCTAATTAAATAATGTCATAGTTTTATTTCATTTTTTTATTTTATGATTTGGAGCAGATTTTCAGGAAATGAGTATCAGTTGGAAAAGGAAATTGGTGATTTACATTCTCCAAGGCATTCTGCTCTTAACTAATAAAACAAATTTTGCAATTAATATTTAATTCCTTGAAATTTCATGAAGTTAAGTAAGTGGATGGTGGGGTGACATATGTAAAAAAAATATATATATATATTTTTACCAAAATTTTCTAAAAAAGAAACATTTCTAAAATAATTCCATTCATTTGTGAATAAGTCCTGAAAGTTTCATTAATATCCGACAATTATATGAATTTTGCAAGAATTTCCTTGTGAAAAAAAAACAGATTTTTAACCAAAATTTTGAACATATTAGAAAAGATTAAAAAATTTTGTAAAATAATAAACAATACCTTGGTCTTTCCTCTTAATAATAACATCAATATTTTGACAATAAAACTTTGTTTTTATTAAGTTTTGGGTCTTTCTTCATCATGCTATGCTGTTTTTTCAGCAAATTAGTTGAGATACCTAATAATAATAATAAATATATATATAATATATATATATATATATATATATATATATATATATATGATAAAATATAGTTTTAAGGTATGCTATAGTCATGGGTAATTGTGCTCAATATCTTTCATCATTTTCAAATCAGTAAACAAATATGTTAGATATACAAACAAAATCAATCTTTTCTTTCAAATGTTAAGACTATGATCTCCTCATGATATAACAAACCTTTATGGCCAACCCAATAAGTGGAGGCTGATTAAAAAATTGACTAGTAATAATTTAATGTGTACAAATTGGGAAAATTAAATTTTGATTGAATAAAAGATACTTTTAATATAGAATTGTTTAGTTAAAGGCAGTTAGTGAAGAGATTGAATTCCAACTGAAATAGTTTGGCTTCAATTTTCTACAAATAAAAATTGGGGAAAGGCATGAACCTACTTCTTGTACACTGCACTATTACTAATGATGATTTATCATTGGCATTCCATGAGAGATAGATAGAGAGAAATGTGCACTTCATAAATGACACTTCTATAACTACTTATCAATTAATAGCAAATGTTACTACACCCACTGTCAACCTTGACATTAGCTCGTTTTATGTTTGAGTTAACTGAGCAATGATAAATTTGAACATTAATTTTATAATTGTTTGTAAGATATTTTTTAATTTATTTTTCCTGTTGACTTGTTCTTACCAATTATCTACAATGTTGGCCACCAGGCTACAGTTTGTTTTGGAAAATATAACTTTCAGTTGTGGGTAGGAAATAAAAAACAATGGAGACAAATTTCTATTTAAAGTAGTTAATACTTTTAATCAAGTAAGTAATATTTTAATTTAATTTATAATAATGAAGTAATATTTTAATCAGCTAAATATACATGAGACATTTAATTTTCTAGTTATTAAAACAATATTTTTAATAAGTAAGTATAATTTTCCTTAGTTTAGGAAGAATATATTCTATGCCTTGTTGCAAAAATAAAAAATGCTTGAGTTAAAAGGGCCCAAAAGGATTTTTATTTTTTAATTTTATTTTTAATTCCCTGAAACTTAAGCTTGTGTCTGGAGTAAAATTAACATGATTCATGAGTGTGTGACCTTAAATTTTTATAACCCCAAGTTACTTACTCTGCCATTTATAAGATCCTGTAGCAAGTAATTAACATTTGTTATGTGAGATTTGCTGCTTTTCACAGAAAAAGAGTGGGAAAGAGAATAAGAGAAGATTGTCCACTGGCGCAGGAGGAGAACATCTGATCTCTCTTGTCAGATTACAAAGACAAAAAATACAAAGAGAAAAATATATTGAGGGACTTTTTTATTCTTTTATTAGAAATCAAATTGCTGGTTGTCTTTTGATTGACTGTCCAATTTATCAACTTTCCTTCATAGATCAGGTCTTTTTTTTATAATCTTTGCAGAAGTCATCTTGTTAAAAAAAAAAATTAAAAAATGGCTTATATTTTTTTAAATTGTTATTTTCTGGAAAAGTGGTCACTTTTATGATAAAAAAGGTCTTCTAAAATGTAAAACGATATACTTTTTGTAAGTAATGAGTATTTCTAAGTAATTGATACCTGAGTAACTAATGAAGAAGTGAAGAGATAATTTTTATATATTTTATAGACTTATCATCTAAAGCACTTGTGGAAATAAGATGATATCTTTATATATATATATATATATATATATATATATATATATATATATATATATATATATATATACATATATATATATAGTTCTCCAAACCAAGTGTGTGTATGTGTGTACATGCATACATACATAGAAAAACATTTGGAAAACAATTATCACACATCAGGATACTGTAAGTTATTACAGAAAAAAGTCTCATATGATGATTACCAGCAACTGATAAAAAGAAAACAAGATATTAAATTTATTTGAATTAAAATCTCTCCAGATAGATGTCTGTTTAATAGCAAATGGTTTTATAAAAGCACACTTTGCTATTTTTCTTTTTAAATTCTAAATTGTTGTTTTCAGTTCCATTTATTTTCAAGTTAATATTCTCCCAACATGTGGATTATTTTTAAATGAAGATTTATTATTTAAATTTATAATGATTTTATATTGCTGTTCATTTATTTCAGCCTCTACCTATAGCAACATAAATTTTAAATCAGAGCAGTGGATTATTTTGTGATTGATAGAGCATTGGGAAATACAATGGGTATTTTTAAAGAATTAATTGCTTTATTTTTAATCTAACATTTTTATTATATCAAGCATTATTATTATTATTAGTAGTAGATACTTGTAATTTAAACAGATAACCCATTTTTATTTAGACTTTAAAACCGAAACCAAGACAAAGATTATAGTTGTCAAGGAAGAACACTCTTGGGAGATTGTTCCACAAAGTAAGTTTTAGGGAATAATTTGAGTGGAACTTTTAGGAATGAAATATGGAGGGAATGGGGATGGTTTGCCACTGTGAATATGGCATATGGTGGAGGGTCCTAGCTGTGAATGTCTGAATTGGTACAACGAAGGAATATAACTCATCCAAACATAGTAATAACAATTGAGTAGTGAGAGGCTTGCAACATTTTGTTTGTGTGATAATGATTGCAAGGTGGAGAATAATTCATCACCCACAAGGTCTTGTAAGCAATCTTGAATTCTGTCGAGGCTGAGCAGGTATAATTAGGCAGCACCAGCTCAGATATGGTAGCAATACCTCATTCTTGGTTTGATCTGACTCTTGTAAAGATAAAGCATGGCAGCAGGAGTCTGGTACTTTCTGGAGTGAACTGATTGTATAGCTTCATACGTATACATGTTTATACATACACACCTCCAGATAAGCTGTTACTATATTTTAATATTTATCCTTTGAAATTGTCATTTTCTTGTGACCAGATTACTTTAAAGATTTCATTTCTGATTCATTTATTACAATATAAGAAAATATATTCTTGAAATTTCAAGTGCTCAGATTTCTGTTATTTAGCCATTCAGCACTTGTATTTACTTTGATTTTAGTTTGAAAACTGAGAAAAGGTTAAACTGAATTAAATAAAAAAAAAAAATGAATGAATAATTTTTGTGAGATAAAATATAATTTCATAGACATTTGATAGGTCAAATAATTTTATCTACTAAATATGTTTCGCAAATATGGATAAACGTGCCCGCAATTATATGTTGTGTCAAAAAGGACAGTTTTTCCAATGGCAACACTTTTTTTTTAAACTACCTTCCCTCGTTGGTAATGTTTATTGTCTTAAAAAGCAATGATTAGAATTGTAATAAAACCTAAACATATGAAAATGAATTTATAAATTTTCTTTGTTTTTGACAATGGACAATAACCATTATTTATTGATTAGATTGATTATTTACCCTATTTATAATATTATTTATTGGAATGGTTACCAAAACATTGGCTAATTGACAATCAATTTTAACTTTTATAAAATACTAAATAATAACGATTTCCTTATAGTTAGTTCACATATTTTAATAATTTAGTAAATATTATAATTTTATGAATAAAAAATTATTTTCACATTTATTTCATTATAAATTTCTAAATGATAAATATTGCATTAATTCTAATTGTATTAGTTTTTTTTTAGAATGTTTTAAATATAAAATTATTATTGTAAATATATGATCTAATAAAAAAATTGTGTTTAACATTTTTGTTGTTAATTCATAAGAAAGAAAAAAAAATCTATAAATTCACTTTCATCATGTTTAGATTTTACTCTAATTCTAATCACCGCTTATTAAAACAATAAACATTCCCAAGGAGTGAAGGTAGTTAAAAAAAGTGGTGTCAAGGGAAAAACAATCCTTTTCACACTATGTCATATTGTGGGGGGACATTTATCCATGTTTGCCATATATTTTATTTTTCATCTAGAATATTAAAATCCTTTAACAATATTTCATATACTTTTTATTGATAACATTTTGGTATTTTAGTTTGTGATTATTTTAATTTTCTCCGAGTACTTCTTTATTCTGAAACTATTAAAAATATGAAGATAATAATTACTACAATTCTATAAATCTATTTATAGAACTGGAATTTCTCATTCTGTTATTAATTGTGTAATTAATATATTTTTAAACGTCTTCTCTAAATACAGAAAGTATTTCTGTTTTTACTGATTTTGGATAGAAAGATGGCCACTTGTTTGAGATATTTTAATGACCATTTTCCTGTATATAACTATAAATAGTAATTAATTGTCAACTTATGCCATTAATTGATTAACTACTGCAGAAATTTCCCTTATTTGCAGTTGAACCAAAGAACTGCAATGTCGGAAATACTTGTCATCCACTGTTAATGGATTAATTAGCAAAAATATCACAATTTTGCAATGATCGTGTATCAAATTCTAATCTTTATGAAAAATGATATTTCTATTGAATTACAATGGATATTTGAAATTTAATAAAGATTTTGGTTGGGGATATTTTTCCACCAAAATATATGAAGTCAATTTAAAAGTCTAGTAAAATGAAAATATTTTTCTAAAAAAATAAAAAATTATCAAATCATAATCATTTTAAGAAGTACTAATGTATTTAAAGTTTTTCATCTAAATTTAAATCCAATTATATGGATTTGTAGATCACACATTCCTCAGAGCTAAATAATAAAAGAAAAAGTTCAAAATGATCATGTGATAGAGTTTAACCTACTGTAAAGTATAATTTGTGATTGATAAATTAATTCTTTAAGTAATTATCATAATGAATGTGTCAGACTCACAAGTTACATGACCCAAATATTTTGCTGCCAAAAAATTAATGCAAATGATTCACTGTTAAATCTTGTATTTTCTCAGCTGACTTAAACAAAACAAAAAAACAAAAAGAAAAAAAAGAAAAGAAAAAGTCATATTTCATCAAGTTTGGAAATCGCAAGGGAAACTGACTGGTATGAGGTATATAATGACACCTGGTGTAAGTTGACCTGTTTGATGGTTGGGAGAGTTTATGCATTTTTCTCACAGATGCCAAAAGGGCAAATTCTTTGGTTCAACCCAGGTAAAAATACTGTATTTTGTCTGCTGATTTTCTTGGCAGACAATCCCTTCACAAACAGCAAATTGGCACAAATATTTCCTGCAAATGATTCTGAAAAATGATTCTTTTGAATAGAGAGATACAAGAAAATTAAAATGACCTATTTTATCATAAATCAAGTTAAGTGTATATCATTGTTAATATGATAATATGAAAGTAAATCAATGTCTGATACATTTTTTAGGTGAATTTCAATCCAGTATATGTATAATATTCAATAGAGTTCACACACTTACCTACACTTTTGAACAGGAGTACAACTTTATCCCTTGTTTCCTGTTTAGGATTCAGTTTGAGAAGACTTTAGAAGGAACTGGTTCCTTCTAAAGTCTCATTCTTTTTCACTCCCAGTAACTCATTGCGTCTTAGTGATATTATTACGATTGTTTAAGGTGAATTGATTAAAAAAAATAAATATTCACTTGTCTCTACTATGAGTTCCATGTCCATTAGTCAAAAGGCTTGATTGTAAAATTTAATTTATTTTCAGAAATCGTACTTTTTCTTAAAGATGTTAATTTTTATTAAAAGACAATAATTTATGATGTAAACTTATTTGAAATTGTTTTGTTATATGTATTAGATAATTATATATGTACACACACACATTATATATATATATATATATATATATATATATATATATATATATATATATATATATATATATGATAGGAAGTTAGATATTATTTGTTGTTGCGACACAATCTTCATTGTTGCTATTAATGTTCAATCTTTGTGAAAAGAGAAGCCTTGGGTTTACATGTATTGACAAAGAAAATTTGTTGTGTAAAATAAATGTTTCTTTGATTAGTAGACTATGAACTACTAATTTGCCTTTGTAGTCACTGGAAAATAGTTGGCTAGAGACTTCTTTTTTATTTTACTGTTTTTATCATCATTTAACCAATTCATTCTTTGGTTACAAGGCTTTGTGATGAAAAAACAAAATAGTAAAGAAAGCAAATTAATATATTTAATAGTGAAACTTCTTTATCTCAGAGTTGAAAAATGATTTAGTGTGATTTATAGAGTTTTTAATGGCATATCAACTCCTTATGGGTCATTTAATGCCAAAATTTAATTTTCTTGGGAGTTTTGAAGTAATAAAAATATATCATTTTGCTTTCACAATTGAATACATGGTAGATGATACTCAACTTTTGTGCATATACAGGTTTGTGTAGACATGATTACGAGAGGCAATGATGTGTTTGTTTTATGTTGTAATTTTGTTAAAGTTATATTTTGGAATAAAGTTTGATTTCTTTAAGAAATTGTAGGATATTATATGGATTAATGTCATGAAAGAGTTCTTTTATATTGGTTGTTTGGCTTTGTTTAGAGGCATATCTACTTCTATGCGCTATTTAATGCTGAAATCTAAATATTTTGAATGCAATTGTATGCCTTCAATTAAAGATAAAATGTGTTGCTGATCATGTTACTGTAAATAGGTATTCGTGGTAATTTTTTTTTATATAAAAATGTATTATTGCATTTTTACTATAAAAGTGTATTTTTATATTTTCATAGTGTTTTGTTTTTGTTGGGAGGAGTCACTATTTGTCCATAGCTGGAACTTTAACAGGCGCTACCCACTCTGGGTCAGGGTGAATCTGGAAACAACAGCAATTAAGTGTTGGCTCTGTGCTCCTCAAAACTTTCAGATTAAAGGCCTTGCTGCCAGATCTAGTTTATCGTCATAGCCAGGACTATATATATTGAGCTGATTTAAGTGTTTTGGCAAGAAAGGAAATTATGTTGACAAATGATGTTTGGTGAAATAAATGCTTTTCTATCATAAGGTTACTGATTTAAAATACAATATATGTTTCTCTGTGGAATCACCAGTAGCCATTATTATTATGATGATAATAGCAAAATAGTGCAAAAATAAAATGTTGGGTTAATGGAGATAGCATTAATGGAAGACTTTGCTGTAAAAATAAAAGTTAAAAAGATGATGTTAATGATCAAATTATTGCAAGGATAAATAACACCGTGGAATATCAAGGGAAAATTATATTATTATTGTTATTTTACAGTAATATTACTTACGGAAATCATAGTAGAAAAATAAATCTTAATGATGGAAACAAATCATGTTGGGATGCAGCTATGAGACATATTTAAAGAGGCTGAGATTTTAAAAGACAGGTTGATTTTAGTTAAATATCAGGAAGACTCACTAATTCAGAGTGTTTTACAAGACCTGTCCCTAGGGACAGATACTTGACTCTCATACTCAAATTCTCATTTATTAGCGACTAATGAATGACCCTAAACATGGATTCCTCTCTTTCACTTTGACTATAAAAGCAAAACATAATCACCAGTTTCCCTTGGGAATGTTTTGTAAGGTTTATTTTCTATTTGCCTTGGATTTATTCTTGGGTATTATCATGTAAGTGATAATTATAGCTGGACATTTCTTGTTGTTACTTTGTTTTTTTGGGGGGCGGGGGTTTGTTTAGTCACCAGGATTGAGACTGACAATATTTTACATCTCTTCACAGTTTAGTTATTTTAACATTCTAATTCTGTGAGATAATAAAGTTTTTACTTTATTCATTACTTTTTATTTTAAATAATCAATGACTAATAAAGTCATTGATTATTTTCAATTTGTAAGGATGAAGTAAAAAAAAAAAAAAATGACATGTCAGCAAGTCATTAATGACTAGAAAATAAATTTTTGTTTTGTCCTTTTAACTATGAAATTATTTACAATGAGTTTGTTCTTTTGTATTTGCAATATTTGTGGTTGAGAAGTTAACAATGATGAGAGTATTAATATTATCACACTGATTTGATTTTAATAGAACAATGAGACGGGTCAGTAACTGCTTTTAATGACATTACTCAAATAGTATAAAAGGTGAAGGTGTTTGATGAGTCAACCAAATCTCAAACCAGAGAAAATGCATTTTTCTTCTGTCAATAACACATTCAAATCTTCAGAAGATAATTCAGTTTATAAAAACCATTGTTCCCTCCTCCTAATACCAGTATACCGTCACACACGGAGTATGAGGCCACAGCCTCACTACTCTAGGTCTTGCTGTTATGTTTTCCATCGCAAGTCAGCTATACTGGGGTTTAGTGTCCATCAGTTTTGAATTCAGTTATACTTCTAGGGTCGTTGTCAGCCAAGTCTAGAGAATGTAGTCTACCCTGTTATTTAACATATAGCTTAGATAAGAGCTGCATTCATAACTTTCTCAAAGGTATTAGTGTGAAATTGAATGAAATGGACTTGGCTGAAATTTGCATTCTTCACACTGATAACAGCTGTGCTATATGCACATCCCAAGAATTGTTTATGGTTGATAATTTTGTCTTTTGCTTAACTTGTCAAAGATCTATCTTAGATTGTATGGCAGCTTAGTTATTAAAATTTGTTATGTGCTGACAGCAAGGCAGGTTTTAATCTTTTGATAAATATTTCAATTATTTTTTAATTAGCAAATGGTCTTAAAAAAAGAAAAATCTAACTAAACTTCTTCTCTGTCTCAGATTGACTAAAGTGATTCAGCTCAAAGATACTAAATGGAAAATGCTATCTTCATAAATTTATAATCAATTGTTTTTACACAGATAAAAGAAATTATTACAGAATGGGTTTTTTATGCAACACATGATATCATGGGTTGGAACTATTAAACTAATACATCAAAATTTTCATTGACTCTTATGATTACATATACAATGGCATAGCAAATTCTGTTTGTGGGGAAAAAGAAGACAAAAGACAAAGCAATAAATCAACTTTTCATTTGTATTTGTACTTTTTTTACTTTAAACATTAGCACTCCATTTGTTTATTAAACTGTATATTTATTTATTTTCACCTATTGGCCTGAAAGTTTGAGAAATCTTATTAAAATTAAAGGAAAAAATTTGCACTCAACAACAGGAATCAAACCCGTGTCTCTCAGGGAAGAAGCAGCTACCATTTAGCCCAATGTTCTTTACCAACTTGACCACAAAGAGTGATCAATTAAGCAAAGCCAATTTCTTGCTTTTAAGAAAAACTCCTCCAGTCATAGATCTCATAAAGTTTTTTCATATATGCACACAGTTTCATATCCGAATGTAAACAAAGAGAATTTTAGAATTAATTAATTAATTTATTAATCCGACAGCTTTTTTATCACTTTAAATGTCATTTTTAGTGGATACATGTATTTGGCAAGGCACTCCATTTTAGTATATTTATTTATTTTCACTTATTGGCCTGAAAGTTTGAGAAAATTTTATTTAATAAGATTTTGTGAACTTTCAATCTATAATTGGAGAAGTTTTGTTTAAAAGCATGAAATTGGCTTTGCCTGACTAACTGCACTTTGTGACCGTGTCTGTAAGGGGCATCGGGCTAAATACTGGCTTCCTCTTCTCTGAGGGCTGTAGGTTCAATTCCTGCCAAAGAGTACAAATTTTTCTTTAGTATGATTTCTCAACCTTTCAGGCCAGTTGGTGAAAATAAATAAATATACTGTTTAATAAATAAATGAAGCGCCTTCTTAAATACAGGTATCCACTAAAAATAACATTTAAAGTGATAAAAAAATCTGTCAGCTTAATAAAAATCCATTCTAAAATAGTTGGTACATAAACATTTCATATGTCGGATACCTGATGTAGCATAGAAGATCTGACATGAAAAAAATACACCAATCAAATTGTGCAGTAATATAAACATAAACCACCACTCACACCGTGTATGCAAATTTCTTTGCTATTTTCATGCACTTACAAAATAACTTCTATTTGAAGTCGGATATTGGAAATGAACAATCATATCAACTCAAGCAAAACTTTTCTTTTTTATTAATCAACTTAATTTCTCTCTTTTGATAACTCATTCATTTCAATGAAATCATACAAATAAAATCGTCATTCTGTTGATCTGTGTATGTGTTGTATGATTTAGTTTGAACTTGTAGAAAATTTTACCAAAATTTGTTAGGGGACTCATGGTTAATTTAAACAGGTCTTCAAAGGAAATATTAACTGTTGACTTCTGCTACATATTAGTTTTTTTTATCCCATGGCCTGTAGGATTGTAGAGGCACCATGTATATTGCAGCCGCAGTAGAAGTGGTATTTCTTGGACAAGATAGCCTGATTGAGCCCAACTGTCTCCAGGCCAATTCTGAATTCAGAGTTTTTCTTTCTCCTGGCCCGGTTGCCACCCAGGACTATAGAACAAAGTATATCCTACTATTTACTCATCGCTGGGGGGAGAAGAGGATTCATACCTTTCACAAGGGTATTAGCATGTAAGTGAATGTCAGGGATCCGACTAGAATTTGAACTTAGCTCTCCGATTCCTCTATCTGAGCCACTATCCATTACTCCACCGTGCCTCCATATAAATATAACAACTGATGACATATGCAGTGTTAATCGTCATCTTTAGTCTTCCTAATTCATCTTCTTTTATTATTCTTATCTCCTTAATAATGTTTTCTTGTATTTTCTGAACACTCAGTAAATCACTTGTGTCTTGATGGCTTTATTGCCTTGTTTTATATGAAAGGATAAAAAAAAAAAAAACCTATTGTGGGACAGATGTAGTATAGTTTATTTGCAATTAAATCTTTGACAAAAATTAATCATGACATTGTTAAGTAGAATGCTAATTATATAATAATGATATAATGTTCTCACTGACTTGTGCTTTGCTTCTTTGGCAAAAAGCAAACAAGGTGTAATAATTATTTTTCTTTTTCAGTCAGAAATGTACTGTGAAGAAAGTGAAATATATTTTTCCTAAAGTGAATTAATTACTCTTTTTTTGTGGCAAGAAATGTTTTATGAAAAATATAGTCATTTTCCCTGTACGACAAAAATAGAAAATTGCGAAATCAAATATCTTATACTATTTACATTATTCAGACTATTGTCCTCATCTTTGACGCCATATTTATTACAACGTTTTGGCTGTTGTACACTCTGGCTTTCTTCAGATGGTTGGAATGTCGAACGGAACCCTTTATTTTGCTCACTGGGGTAGACTGTTCTAGTTCCACGTGCCATGTTTTAATGGATGTCAGTTGTCAGTTATCTCCTGTTAATTCCCCTCTACAAGTTCTTCACTGCCTTAACCAAAGAGTGTGAGTTCAATACCCGGTTATGGCAGTGGAGAACTTGGAGAGGGGAATTAACAGGAGATAACTGACATCCATTAAAACATGGTGTGTGGAACTAGAACAGTCTACCCCAGTGAGCAAAATAAAGGGTTCCGTTCGACATTCCAACCATCTGAAGAAGGCGTACAACAGCGGAAACGTTGTAATAAATATGGCGAAAAAGATGAGGACAATAGTCTGAATAATGTAAATAGTGTACATAATACCTCATCTCAGAAATATAGACAAATATCTTACATTTTGATAACTGTTTGTGGAATTTAAAATGATTTTTACCTTCGTAAAGGGATAATTTAAAAGAAAGAAAGAAAAAGCTGAAAATATAAGGCCACTTTTCTTTTTCTGTCTATGAGTCATGGCACTGTACACATTAAATCTGTATGAATTAGATATGAACAATAAAATTAATATTTATTTCTCTTGAGACATATTACTCTATTACTTTCATGAAACTGCCATTAAAAAACAAATTTTAGATGTACTTTAATTAACATTACTTACAAGACATATTAAAGGAATTATAAAACAAAAGTATATCAAACAAGAGTTAATTGTGGTTACCAATTTTCTACTGACCAAACAGATCTTTACTAGTTGACATGTAACAAAGTTGCCATATATTTATATGAAAAATACAATTTTGGTCGAATTGACCGAGAAAATGAAGTTGTAAAGAAGAAAGCATAATCCTTCCTTGCAGAAAATAATCTCCATATTTTCCTTGGGAAGTGAGGAAATGAAGAAGAAAATAGATATAATTCTAAATGTTTCTTTAATTTAAAAAAATATCTCAATATGATTATTGAACAATTGTCAACTTAAATGTTTTTAAAATTCTTAAACTTATTTTTTAGAAGAAATTCTTAAGGGTAATTAAAATCTAAAAGTTTTGATTTGAAAAAATCTACAAATCATAAAATTCTTGCCTTCAGGGAATACAAAGATCAGATTAAATAATAATTTGAAAAAAAATGGTTTTTGCTTTTAAGAAAGAGCTAAGGTGTGACAGTGTGGGTTTGTACAAATAACAGAATAAATGAAAAATAGATTTGTACATTTCCTCTGACATTTTAGGGTTGTAGATCTGGTGGAGACTTGTGATTTTTTTTTTTTTTTGGAATCAACAATTCAAATGATATTTGGTAGAAGTGGTTTTGTTTTAATTTTTTTTTTTTTTTTTTGCTGGGATAAATGAAGAAATCTTTCTCCTTCACCTTTGGAACAAGCACATGCATTCCTTTGAATGCCCCCCTCCCTGAATAAAAAACAAAAAAAACAAATATTAATAAAGTATAGGGTTTATGTTTAGAAAAAAGTGGGGCAAAGATACTCAAAGTAAGAAAAATAAAATAAAAAAGTAGAGAGGAGGCAAAAGGTTATCATTGAAGAAAACGATGAGAAATGAAACAGTTTGAAAAATTGTAAAAAAAAAAAAAAAAAAAAACTTACGAAAAAAACAAACAAAAGAAAAAACGTTGGTTGAATTGCAGGGGGCACTTTTTAAAAGGAGTATTTTTTTAAAAATATTTTATTTGTTTTTTTTTTTTTTTTTGTTTTTTTTTTTGATTTGCCAAATTTGAAAAACAATCTCATTTGCTCAATTCTCAGTCAGACGACTTAATGGGCAATGACATTATATGTTCTAATGACAATTGGTCTCCTCGTCTTCTCTTTTGTATCTGGTCTTTCTTTTCTCCTCTTTCTTTCTTTCTTGTCTTTTATTATAAAGTACTGTTTTGTTCGAACGGATTTTCTTTTTCATCCTCTCCGCCTCCCACACTACCTTCCCAAATAGGGTGTTATTTTAAAGCCTCTTTTATTAGTTTAGTTTTAGGGGGAAACCAAGGAGTCAAAAATGAAATCAAAGATTTGGATTGAGGGGTAGGAGGAAGGTGTCGCGGCGGTGATGGGGGTGGGTGGGGTTTTTTAGTGAAATACAATGAAAGAAAAGAAAAGACGAACAGGAAGGAAAAAGGAAAGAATAAATGAATGAATGGGTGAAAAAAAAAGCGAAGAACCTGAGTAGACGATGGAGTAAAAAAATATTTGAAAATAAAGTTTGGGAGGATATGAAAAAGGAATGGGAGAGAAGGAAAGAAAGACAGGATAGGGAAAAAAAGTTAGGAAGAAATTTTATTGTTAAGGAAAAAAAAGGGCGGGGGGCTGAATAATAATAAAAAAAAAAAATGAAAAAGGGAGAGGAAATTGTAAACCTGGAATAAAGAGAAAGAATTTTTTTGTTTTTACTTTTTTAAATTGTACGATCTTTTGGAGGAGATGGGGAAGAATTAAAAATTTAAGAGACAAAAAAATTACCCTTTGATAGAAAATATGTAAACAATATAAAAGAGAAAGAATATGCCTGTTTAGTGGTTGAGATAGTTGAGTTACTTGAGTATCTCCCACCAGTGCCAGTAATTGAACCTGCGTAAAAAAATAGAAATAAAAATAAATACGCTGGAATTATGAATTTTTTAAAGGTACCCCACCAAAAAGTAGATGCTTTCTTTTTTTTTTTTTTTTTTTTTCGAAATGAAAGAAAAAAAAATATCGTTACCCCCGTGAAAATATTTACCAAAAATCAGGAAATTATCCGCATCAAACGGAATTTTCAGTAGTCAGTACTTATCTGTTAAATGAATGAATAAGGAAAGTTAGAAATCTTTGTGGAAATTTGGGGGTTAGTTTCACCCGCCGTTTTCGATATCTTGTGTATACTTTTTAATTTCGGGGGTGGAGTTTGTCACTTTTTTTATTTTTATTTTTTTATACACTCATAAAGAAAAATCCCTGAAGATGTTATTGTTATTTCAGTAAAAATATTTATGCAATATTAAGTCGAGTGTGAACATAACGAAATATTAGTCCCGAATCTTACCAAAAATAATTCAATAAAGCTCCAAAACTTAATTTTTCTGACAATTGGTACTTTACTTGCGTAATTTGATAAGAAACGGTTATTTTCTTTCAGATTGTAGAGAAAAAAAAACTAAAGTTTTTATTTTTTCTAAAAAATGACTTGTAATTTTTCAGTGCTATTTTGAAATTCATACAGTTGCTGTTCTTAAGAATGTTTTATTTTTTATTAAATAAAAACATGTTTGAAGAATCGAAAATTGTGAAGTTTAATACTATCTTCAAGTGTGTACCTTTTTGCAAAGAATTTGATTTGATTTTTTTAATTTTAGCAACTGTTAGGTTACTTTCGGTATGGATGTTAAAAAATTATGCTGAATTACCGCTTTTTTTGACTACCTTTCTTTATCGGAAGAAATTTAATAACTCCTAAATTCAGAATAATTACGAAAAAACAAAAACGGTGCAATTAAATTAGATATTTTAAGACATCAAGAAGCATGTATTGTACGGAGATAAAAAAAAAATTGTATTTAAACTCGGCAGTATCATTTAACAAAGAAAATCTACTTCTGACTAAATGTCGTATAAAAAAATAAAATTATTCTTTCTTTCTTCTAAGTTTCATAAAATCGTATAGAATAAAAAAAAAATTATATTCTTAAACTATGATAAGAAGACCGAAAAGTTTTAACAAAACTCAATCACAATATTGGTATTTATATTTTAACTTAAAACATAAATACCAATATTGTGATTATTACACTACTGGTTGGTATTCTGTACTTCTTGAATTTTAATTTTTCGCGCGTTTTTTTTAAAGTAAGTGTTATGATTATTAGACACTTTTTTTTTATTTCAACCTATCACCCCACGTAAATAAATGTTATTTTCATTAATTTCTAAGTATTTCCAAAATCCAGTTAAAAAATAATTTTTATGACTTCGAAACATATAGCCAGGATAAATGTTGGATTTTTAAATTTGTTGTTTACATTTTTCGCCTATAATGGCGGTTCGATGTGTCGATGAGTGACGAGAAAACTTGCTTAAAAACTTTATAGGGATTTTTTTCTTTTCACTCGGATTAGCTATTAACATCTTTCAAATAAAACCAAAATTTAAGTTCGAAGAAGGCATTATTTCACTGTTTATTTTTAGGAGGTCCGTGGATGGCGGTATCTACTTCAAAGTAGATAGTGCTTCTATTGACAATATACACTACACTACAGTAATTCAATACACTCTTTCTAGATTATTTACATTCTTCCTGGCCTTGTGTCAAACTATGCTATAGTAATTAATGATTTCTTTGAGGCGTAAGGATCGAACTGATTAGAGAAATATGCTCACCACTGATTGCTTCCCGATAGATAGTTTCCTTATGTTCACGGTTCACCTTTAGAATTAACAAATCAGTCAGGAACATCAAATCGATGCAAAAAAAGATAAAATAATTTATTATTATTTCGAAAGAAAAGGTGGAGAAAGGAAGTGAATATTTATTGTTGATTTAAAAGAAAAAGGTGAAGAAAAAAGGACTAAAAACGATGTTGTTGGATGATGAACATTGAAAATAAGAAAAAGAGAAAAGCTGAGTGGTATGGGAATTGGGAAAGGTGTTCATCGTCATTATTATGAGAAAGAAAGAAAAATGCTTAGAAAAAAAAAGGAAGAAACAAGAAAATTTTAAGAGAGAGGGAGAGAAAAAGCAGCAAAGTGAGAGTAAATAAAGTTTCAGAAATACTGAATGAAACTCGGTATTAAAAAAACAAAACGAAAAAACCCTTAACAAATCTGAAATTTGAAGAGAAAAAAAAAAGCACCTGCTTGTCAAAAGGAAAGAAAGGCACATTTCTTTTTCTTTAATGAGAACTCCCTGAAAGACAATCGCAAAAACCGTCGGGGCTGTTATTGTCTGTGGAGTTTCATTTATTCTATCCATAAAGACCTCTTTTAGGGTTGAATATCTATCTCATGTTTCCTTCCTTACGAGAGAACCACCACGATAAATTGGAGATCATGTCGGAAGGAATCAACTCTAACTTCTCTTTGCTTACCCCAAGGGATTGCATGAGGGTTCGTTTATGGCGGATGGCGGGGTGGAACAAAGTGATCGGGGTACGGACGAGACGGGGAGGGATTTTTTTTTTCAGTAAGGTGAAGCGGCAGTGGGAAAGAGGGACAGGATGGAGAGCGACAAGGAAAGAGTCTTCTTGAGCCTGCATGATTAGAGAGGCGCGGGTTTCAGAACAGAGAACATTAGGTGATGGTTGTGAAGAAAAAGAGGACGAAATAGAGAGTAATTAACGATGAGGAAGAAAGAGAGAAAAGTGGGGGGGGGAGAGAGAAACTACTTGAATGACGGAGGCGGTGGGGTTCAATTGACACCAATACCGCAATCGTAATACGGGGGTTGAGCCTTTCAAGTTGAACGGTAGAGGAAAGTGTGGGTTCTTCTCGCTCCCTATTGGCTGTCATTTACCATTCATACATCTTGGATGAGCGGCTTGCCCACACTTGGTTGGATTTGTATAACATAAGACTGCCAACAAGAGACGAGCTGGATCACCTTGATCAAAGCTGGCAACACAGGCCCAGTAATCAGTTTCTATTCAACTAAAGCCGATTTTAGGAACTGAAGGAGGAGTTTTGCCTTTATGTGGGACAGGCAAGTTACAAGGGGATACAAACTAGGTTTAGTATCAGGGTCAGAACAGGACTTGTCTCTTTCCAAACTACTACTAATACTACTATTACTTCCCATCCACTCCACAGTACTCGACATCGAACCCAGTTCTGTCCCCATCCACTCGTTGATAGGATCATTGTCGCTCTTCTTCTTTCATCCATGCACGAACTCAACAGACGCCCCGACCCCTGTTCCTAGTTTCTTGAAATCCCTCTATCCCTGCAGATGCCACCTTATCTCTCTGACCAAATCCGAATTACCAGTTTCTTCGATTCCATCTTCAACTCGGAGATCCATGCATACCATTTTTGTGTACATATCAAATGGATTATTTTCATTCTCTTCGACATTTCTCTCTCTCACATACACACACCGACTTTCTCTTTCTCACATATACACACCGACTTTCTCTCTCTCACATAAACACACTCACTTTCTCTCTCACACATAAACACACTCACTTTCTCTTTCACACATAAACACACTCACTTTCTCTCTCACACATAAACACACTCACTTTCTCTCTCACACATACACACACTCAATTTCTTTCTCACTCACACATAAACACAAACTCACTCCCTCTCATATAATTCGCTCTCTCTCTCTCATGCACACACTCGCTCCCTCTCTCTCATACAAACACTCACTCCCTCTCTTTCATACATACACACACTCTCTCTCACACCCACTCACACTCTCTCATATATACACTCACTTTTTCTCATACACACACTTACTCTCTCTCTCACATACATAAACTCACTCTCTCTCTCACATACATAAACTCACTCTCTCTCTCACATACATAAACTCACTCTCTCTCTCACATACATAAACTCACTCTCTCTCTCACATACATAAACTCACTCTCTTACTCACATAAACATGCTCACTCTCTCTCTCTCACACATACACACACTCACTCTCTCTTTCTCTCTCTTGTTTACATTTTTATTATTGTTTTTTTAGTCTCTTTAAAGTTTGTTTCTAGATATTTAAAAAAAAATATCAAGGCTTTTTAACTTCAACGTATAACTTTGATGCAGATGCTCTTGTTTTTTGTTTTATCTTCTCTTTGCTTCACTATTTTCTTTTCCTTACAATGTATTTTAGTTTACTTTGTAGTTTGTATGTTTAAAAAAATCACTCTTTCTCCCATTTCCTATGGGAAATGTAAGTAAAATACCCCTCCCTCTTGTCCCTTCTACAAGTTCATAAAAGCAACTGACAGATGTTCATATTTCAATTGCCATGTCACTTTAGAACATAGGTGATCATGACTCTCTACAGCTTCCTTTTCTTTAATATTGATAAACTGTTCATAATCATGACAGTTTTTGAGAAAGATAGTAGAGTAGTTTCCTGTTTCCTTCTCTATGTTTTTGAATTCAAAATTGTCATTCTCCACTCTACCATAGTAAACTATAATTGTGTGTGCGTGTGTGTGTGTGGAGAGAATTGAATGGATTCATGCCTTTTTCAAGAGCATCAGTTGAAAGAGAACACAAATTGTTTCAACTGAAACTTGGACGCAAGTTAGTAATTCTCTTTTCCATTCTGTTGACCATTAGTTCATCCGCACTGCCATATTTTCAATATCAGTCACAAAAAAAGAAACAAAATGCATTGTCGTTGATATCAATATAAAAATGAGATACTGATCTGGATTCACATGTACCTGGACGAATCTTTTCTTCTTTCATTATCAGAATAATTGTCTGCAATATGATTATCATCAAACTAGTCTTGAATACCAATCCACTCTCATAGAGAATTCAAATCTCATGAATGTCCAATTATTGTGGCCTTGAACCAGACTAAGCTGGGTTTAATTATTTTCAGTTTGCTTCATTACTGAAATCTTGATGGATTTCTCAAAGGTAACAGAGGTCAGGTCAAAAGTTCACATGCTGTTTATTATTTGGAAAAACTGTAGAAGATTTGGTAATACACACATTATCTGCTCCCACTTTTTCTTTACATTCTCCAACTGTGCCTTGTGCCGACTAAACTAAGATTTACTCAAGGAAGAATCATAATGTTGCAAGAATCATTTATCCTATTTTAAGCTTGATGTACAAGGAATTCTGTTGCATGAATTTGGTTGGAAAATAGATGGAAAGAGGGGGAGAGACAGAAAGAGACAATGAATGTTAAGCACAGGAAACAGTGTATGAAACAAAAATAATTAAAAATCAAAAGAATATACAGAAACATTTCTGATATATTAATGATGACTTTAAGTAGATTAATATCAATATTTATAAAATAAAAAAAAAGCATTTTCTTTTTTCAAAATTTTTTTATTGTCATTCATATTTAAAAAAAATCATTTTAAAATTTCTGAAAACCTATTGTTTCATGAAACATTAAACCACTTGTTTATTATTCCACTGAGATGTTAAATTTTCTTAATACAGTGATGTTTACACTGTGTAAGGCCTGAGAGCCACTCGAGGTAGAAAGAGTTACAGAGCAACAGGATCAGTTTAGACAAATATGTGGGGAGATAATGGTTAACCCTAGACTTGAATGGGTTATGACTGTAGTGATTGGAAAAACACCCAATTGGAAGTTGATTCCAAAGAGCAGCAGTTTGCAGGAAGAAGCTGCTCTAGTGAAATTTGCATCTCACAAATGGAATAAGAAGGGAATTAGGGTGATTCACTACAATGTGTGTGACATGACGGGTCTTAGCCATGAAAGTTAGAACTGATAGAACTAAGGAATATAGTTCAGCTGAGCACTTTTTTATAGAAATAGCGATAAAGTAGTGTGGGGACTGTGACTTTTTGTTTGTGTAAAATAACTGGAAATATTACATCATATAAATATCTAGAAGCAAATAGACAAGATTACATTAAAAGTAGTAGATTACTTAGACTAGTTATTATTCAGCTACAATAAAGACTAAATGTTTTTTAAACATTTTTTCTATTATGAAAAACAACCATTATGAGTCTGTTGAATAAACATTTCTACTTGTAACTGTATTGAGCATTTGACAGGTTGTTTTTGAAAAGAACATATTCTTGTCAGATGAGAAATTAGATATTTCATTCCTTTTCACAGCCATAAAAAGTTCACATAACCTTTTGTCTGTTCTTGATTTATCCAATCAATAGAAAGCAATAGTGGTTTTATATTAATGCATTGAAGTAGAGATCTTACTTTTTCATACTTATCAGCCGTCTTTTTATGGCTCTCCCCAACTTCCTATATAATATTTGTAAAATACAAAAACAAATGGCTCTCAAAAAGTTGACTGTTTTTCTATGCTACCAAAAGAAAGAATTTTGGTACTTTTCAGTAAGAAAGCTTCTTTCATGTGGTAGAAATACCTCCTACATAATGGTGAGACATTAGTGGTAATGGTGTCTTCATATAGCTAATGTCTTCTTACCATTATGTGGAAGGTATTTCTACAACACCCTATATATATATATATATATATATATATATATATATATATATATATATGTGTGTGTGTAATGTATATTTATGCAAATACTTATGGTTGTGTGCATGTGTAATGTATATTTATGCAAATACATATAGATGTGTGTATGTGTATTATGCAAATACGTGTGTGTGTGTGTGTCTATAAATGCAACAGTTGTTTTATACTAATGCATTGAAGTAGAGATCTTATTCTTTTATAACCATTGTCTTTTCATGGCTCTCCCCAACTTCCTGCATAATATCTGTAAAATAGTATTTTCCAACATGAATATAAATATAGTAGTAGAGTAAAAGTAACTGTAAGACTTTTTACCCCAGTAGTAGTTTGGTGTTAATTGACTTAAAGATCCCACGAAAGAAGTGCTGCATAATTTTTTGAGGGTTGGATTTCTCCACAGATACCTTGGAGCATTTTGGTGATAAACCAGTTTTTGACAAGTCACATTTAGTGCAACACAAGTTAGAATCAAATGATAAATCTGCTGTGCCAGAAGTACTTTTCTTTTTTTTTTTTTTTTTGACTCATCCAAAAGTTATTGCTGGTCCTTGTAAATATTTTTGCCTATTTGAAGTAAAATTCCTTATATGCAAGAAGACAATAAGTTTAAACTCTGACTGAAAATAATTTATTTATAAATAAAAAGAAAGTTATTTAAAACATTTCCTTTTTGTAATAAATGCTCTTAAAATAATTATTTGGATTACTTTTCCTTTTAGATCCACCCTTGCCCAGTCATGGTGGTAGTAGTTGGGGTGTGGTCAGTGATATCAGTTTATACTGATATCAATATGGTCAGTGATATCAGTTTATAACGAATCCTTAAGAACATTTCGCATCACCTTTTACTGTCTTTGCATTTTAATGCAAATACTCATTGGCTTTTGACAGTTCACCAATTCTTGGATTTCCATAATGCGATTACAGCCAGTCATCCATTGTCTTTACCCTTCTATCTCATTTAACGGCGATAGATAATAGATTATCTGATATCTCTTAAGTGCTGGCTCTTGATTGTATCTTGAATGTTACCAGAATCAGAATGTTCTTCAGAGTATGTAGAATTTTGGTAATAACATTCACTAGAAAAATTTGTATTGATTTTTGCTGGTAGACAAATGGCTTTCAAAATGTTGATTGCTTTTCATGCTACCAAAAGGAAAAAGTTTTGGACTTTTCAACAAGAAAGCATTGAAATATGCACACACACATATAAATATATATTTTTGTGTGTATGCATATACATATATATATATATATATATGTGTGTATGTGTGTGCATGTTTATATAGATATTAACTTAATTCACCCCAAGCAAGGTGATAATGTTACTAAGATGCAAGGGTCTACTGGGAGCGAAAGGGAATGAAAATTTTTTAGAAGGAACTAGAAACCTAATCCTAAACAGGAAAAAAGGGATAAACTTTTGCTCTTGTTCAAAAGACTGGAGAGGAGTGATAGGTGAAGCTGCCTATCTACTCTAAAAAAAAATAAATAGTACATAAAATTTCGGAAATTGCAGAGACATTAGAAGTATAAAGTCAAAGTTGACTTTAGGGGGAACTGGAAACCCAATTCTAAATAAGAAACAAGGGATAAACATCTACACCTGTTCAAAAGAAATATATATATACATATATATATATAATGCTGCTAAAACACCAAGAGTTACAGGGTATGGATAAATTAGGAACAGAAACATTAATCTGTTGATCCACTCTCATATATATATATATATATATATATATATATATGTAAGAGAGAGAGAGTGTGTGTTGGGTAACTGAGAACAAAGTATCACATAAAAGAAATTTATTTAATGGAAAAGAAAAAATCAATATATTTTCAGAATAAATTTGTGTATATGTTCAACTTAGATAAACAGAAAAGGAAATGAAATCGAACCACTCCCAAGGTGGCTTTGATGTGATTGCATGTGAAGATCAGTTGGTTCTCATTCATGTTGGACGTCATATCCATGATGGTGACTTTCAGTGAATACTTGTTATTTTGAGACCACTTCTTAATCTCCTTCTCAACTCAAATTAGGAGAGCTTGGAAGTCACATTTTGGGATTTATAAGATCATAAAATTTTTTATCAAGCCCTTCCTGCATCATATGTGCCACTTTCTGTAAAAAGCACACATATTCCCTCAATTCAAGACTTGACTATCATATTCAGCATTTTCATATAAACAAAGAAATTGACTTTGAGGGCCCAGTGCAACAAAAGTAGGACAACATGACATGGCAATTGTTATTCATGAAACCCCATGATTATTATAGACAATGTGCACTTGGTGTGCATCATCATGTTTACCTCTGTGGTGTTTTTTAGATAGGGTGTGTATCTGTAAAAGAACAGAATGAATAAAAAGACAAGTGGAAAAACTATTCTTAGCTGACATGTTTTCTTCTCTGAGGGACTTTATCAAGCCAAATGTAAGATTTATTTTGTTGCACGTGTTTATATACAAAAGTAAGTATGTCAAAGAAAGAATTACTACTTTCACGAGTCAACAATTATGTTGAAAAATCAAAAGCAAATATTTAAATACATTACATCATGGTTTTGAAGAAGTACAACACATACATACATCTCAAACCATAAGAATCTGATCACAATTTAAACAATATTCATTTATGAAAAAAATATTTCTTGAATATTACTCACTTACTTTTGCCTTACGAGAATTATGGCACTTTTTGTCGTCCACATGTTTTGACTGACCTTTTCATTACCTGATGAATATTCAAGAATGTTCTCAAATTTAAAAACCTTGATAAACCAATGACATCCTTGTTTTTGTATATAAACATGTGAGGTTAAAATGCATCGGCTGAGAATAGTTTTCTTCATCTTTTCATTCACACACACACACACACACATATATATATATATATATATATGTTGTAACCTCGGAAAAGGTTACTGAATAAGAATAATCAAAGTGAAGGTTGGAAATGAACAATAATATTTATAACAGGAACAACATACAAGACTTGCCAGTGGTGTCTAGTAAGTAATCAGATGCTAGTGGGGAGCTAGAAGTGAATCAAGGCGAATCCAAAGTGGAAAACAACATACAGTATATTCCACTGTATTTATAGGGATTGGAACATGCACATTATCATCCATTGGTACGGTATAACAATATATATAAATAAGCTTTAGATAAGAATGGTGAAGCTTGGGCTGCTGTTTTGGACACATCTCAAAGGCATTTGACAGAGTTTTGCATGCTGGTCTTTTTCACTCACAAGTTGAAAGGTTATGGTATTTCTAGATGAATTTTGAATCTGATTAAATCTTTCATATCAAATCATGAAATGAAAATTATCTTGAATGGCATCTCTTATGGATCTTTTTTCATTAATGTGGGTGTCTTCCAGGGATATGGCTTTGAACCATGTTGGTCCTAATTTTCATCAACAATGTTTCTCATGATATATATTCTGATGATAATAATAAGTCCTGCCTTAATGATAAATTTGATCTGTTTGATAAAGTCAAATTGGCAACTGATCTAAAAAAAATGACCTTTAATCAATTGTTAACTGAGACAAGAAATTTTATTTTTTTACTTTTAACACCTCCAAAATGAAACTCCATCCTGGGTATGATGATAAACTACATCCGTGTCCTGGGTAAGACGATAGACTACATCCAGCAGCAAGGCCTCTGATCAGGAGGTTATGAGGAGTTTGGAACCATCACTTAATTGCTGGTGTTCCCAGGTCCACCCTGACCCAGGGTGGTAGCACCTGTTAGGGTCCCAGCTATGGGAAAATAGTTAACACTCAAACTTGTGTAAAAAATAGGTTTTAATACCAGAAATATTAGGTTGGTGCAAAAATAATCACGTAATAATGTCGTTTTCTGACGTTAAAAAATATGTCAAAAAATGACATTATTACGTCATTATTTTTGCACCAACCTAATACTTTGTAATAAAAAAAAATTATTACCAGCAATAATTTTTGAACAAAAAATTATTATCAGCAATACTTTAAAAAAAAGTATTAGCAATACAAACAGCTATACATACTTTGAAAAAATATTACCAACTATAGATTTCTTCAAGGAAAAATATTCCCAGGTATAGATTTTTGAAGAAAAACATATTACCAGCAATAAAAATTTTGTTGGCATTAAATAATCCATTGAGGTTGATATGCTGTAAACCTAACCAAACCAAACCAAACCAAAATGAAACTGCTTTTTTTAATCATCTTAGAGGACCATTCTACCTTCCATTAGCTTGGCTAATGGTCACATAAAATTGAGTGATTATATTGAATCAATTGCTAGGTCTGCTGTAAGGAAAGTTGGTTCACTGTGTCATGTCAGATAATTTTTCTCACCTGAATCTATCTGACATATTTATAAGTCCACCATTCATCCATGCATTGAATATTGCTGCCACATCTGATCTAGTGCTTTTATTATATATTTAGAGATTCTTGATAAAAAATTGGTCCTTACGTGGCATCTCAGCTTCAATCACTTCCCCACCACCATAATGTAATTTTCCTGTGCCTTTTCTATAAATATTTTCTCGGTAATTGTTCCCAAAAGTAATGTGGAGAAAAATAAAAATAATTAAAATATAAATACTTCTGTGTATAAAATACAGGTTACTAAATAATATTTCTACACATGCATTTATACAGTTCCTCAAGGAACAAAATGTTTTGGCATAAACATTTTTCTGTTTGTTTTTTATTTTATTTATACTGTCTTTACAGATATATAATTGTTGGTAACAGTATAGAATATGGAAGGCTGCAAATGCTGTAAATAGAATTTTATTGCAAGTTAGGCAGGAAGACATTTTTCTGGAAAAATTATTATTAATTGTTAACAATTCCCTATTGTGCCATATATTTACCTTTTTTATTGTAACTAGAGTTTTGGGGTATTATTTAAAAAAAATACCACCTTCAAATATGAGCAACACCAATGGATATTTCATGATATAGCTTTGCAATATAGAAATAAAACACAAAGATATACTTCAAATTATTCTTGGCTGAGATAGTGGATATGTTTCCCTTGCTTCTTCCATAGTTTTGAATTCCATTCTCTTCCTAAACAGGTTGATAAGCAAAATGAAATAGCCCTTTTATTTAGACCATAGAGAAGAAAAGATTAGTTTCATGCCTTTTCCAAGAGCATCAGTGCAAAGTGAACTCTACTCAACAATTTCATTTTTCATAATGTTAACTTTTAAACAGTTGCTTCTTTATAATTTATAAACATTTTGTGAAAAGAAACACTATTATTAAATACAAACACTGAACAGATCAATGTCTGTAAGTATCTCTCAAGTAAGAGTTAATCTCCTTGCAATCTATGAATATTTAGGTAAATGTGCTATGCACCATAGGTTGATAAGAAAGTATGTATGTATGTATGTGTGTGTGTATGTATGTATGTATATATATATAGGGGGAGAGAGAGAGAGTGAATTTGTATGGTAAAATGTTCATATAAATAAGGAACCCTCTTATTCTACAGTTAATAACAACTTTTTCCAACTGTACAAATAGAGATACAAATGTCAAAGAGGTTTTTGACATTTTTGGTTTTTGTGAATATAATTTTCATATTTTCTTTCAACACTCTCTTTCAGAGTTTGTTGATGCTGCCAAAATAATGAAATAAAGCATGTTTAGAATATGATACATTATAAAAAACTCAAACTTTGTCTTTGTTTTTATAAAACAGATAATTTTCATGGAAAGAGGGAAGGGTTATTGTGGACATTGATAATCAGTCTGTCAGGACTGGCTTTGTTGTATGTTGAGGAATTGGTATTTGGAATTAATATCTATTTGCAGCCTGGTTTATTATGTACAATAGAAAGCAATCCATGTGTTCAAAACAGGAAATGAAACTGACTGCGTTGGAGTCCCACAAGACAGCCTATTATACAATCCAAAACTTTCCCCAAATAATAACTTGCCTGATATTCACAGCCGCAAAACACAAAGGAACAAAAGAAGGTTTAAAAAATATCAAAATAAAACAAAATACAATTCATTTCAATTGAGCCTTGAATCTCCCCCACCCTGCCTAATCAAAAAAAAAAAGAAAAAAGTTCTTACAATTCCACAATGCTTTGTGATAGTCTTTGGTTATATAGATGTAATTCCTGTTGGTTGTGTTTCTCTAGTCATGACAATTTGCACAATCCTGTGACAATTTAGGTTAAAATTTGACAAAAGTGAACAAAATTAATTTGGTTTAACCAAGCGGCCAATTCGTGTTCCTGATTAGATTCAAAATGCAAGAAAGACATTGTAATTAGTTTTAAATGCAGCAGGATGAAGATTAAAATTAATTTTTGTGAGAAATAATGAAGACAGAAATCTATTTGAAAAGGTAGGTGGGGAGCAGACAGTTTTTGTAGAACTCTCCACATTGTCAAAGTTTTAACAATTTCACTTAAAAAATCATTGAAACAAGACAAAAGTTATTGCTAGCTTTAATTGTTCAAAAGAAAAAAAAAGAAGAAAAGAAAGTTTATTTGAAGGGTTTTAATATGCAACTATCTAATGGGGAAAGAATGTTGTTTGCAGCATTATCTTCCGTTGCATTTTACATTATGTGTCTGAACAAAAATCTTAACATGGAAATAGTATCTTTCTGGTTTGGTTTTCATAATTAATTTTAAAACTAAAAGTGAATGTTCTCAGTCACATCTGAATAGCTCACGTCACCAAAAGTTAACAAACTGTCTGGTCAGTTTTCATTAAATTTAACATGTAGCACCGTAAGGACATTTCATTTGAAATATGCCAGTCATATTTATTTTTCCCCTCCTTTTGAATATTTTAAAGTTTGTACAATGAAAGTTTCCTTGAATTGAATTTCTTGAACTGATGATAAAATTTGGACAAATATATTTATATTTTTGAGAAGTTAAAACTAAATAGAATGATTAAAATCAAATGGGGGAAAAAATAGAAAATATTTTTAATCACTAATGTTTTCCTTAGATTCAAATAAAAAGGTTTTTTATCTTTATTCTTTTCATTCTAAGTAAATGAATTGTTTAAAAATAATATGGAAGTTAGGAAATGAGATTACAGTTATACTTCAATGAACTACTGATTACACTCGTCCAAACAAAAGATTAGGAAGGACTCCCCCCACATCAATACTGGAAAGAGCAATAACAGCTACTGGATTTGAGAAAAAAGTCTTAAGAGAAAGATTTTATAAATTTCAACTGACTGATTAATAAATGCCAAATGCTTCCTTATAAGGAAACAGCTAATATTGACATTCCAACATCTTCATCTTTGTTGTTTTGTTGATAGTGCATATTTTACTTTTCTTAAAGTTGTCAGTTTTTATATTATATATTTTGCTATTATTCCGTGTATTATTCAGATGAGTATCTTTGTTTTTTTGATCAATACATGTTCTCCTGACTTAATCCAAATTCTGAGATGAAATATTTTTATTAATCCATACAATTAGTTAGACAATTAGCTTCATATTTATTGTTGTGATTACTGTGTATTGACCAATGTACTCTTTACTCTTCTCATGTCAATGTCATATTTGCAACAGAATCCTTTATCTTTTTAGTCTTTCCTTTTTCTTTTTAACTTTTATCCTTCTAGTTTGGACAATTTGCAAGTCAGTACAATAATGATTTTTGCTAGATTTATTATTTTTATTGTTGATCTGTCCATAATTACAGCATTCCAACATCAATGTCAATATCTTTTTAAACCATTCTATACGTGATGTAAAATGGTAATGGTAATTGTAGTATTAGCCGTTTCTGAAAAGCCAGTACAGCTTTTGATTAAAATTTATAAAATCTTCCTCTTAAAACAATTTTTCAGGAAAAACACATCTTTGAATTTGAATTGTAACATTCCAAAAAATGCAAGGATGTAGCTGACAAAATCTTGTCTACCATAGTGACAACATTTAGTTCTTGATAATGTCTGAGATAGTTGAAAGGACAAAAATTTGTACTTTGGACATTTTATTCACAATTTTGATTTGGATATACAACTTTTTTGAAAATTAAAAAATACAATAAAAATTTAAACACAGGCTTTGCCTTTTTAATTTAAGAAAACTTGTTTTATATATATATATATATATATATATATATATATATATATATATATATATATACAGTGGCGTAGCTAAGGGGAGGCAGGGCGAGGTGGGGGCGGACCACCCCGGGTGCCAGCACAGGTGGCACAATGTCACTCCCCAACAAAATTTTTCAACCAGGCTAAGGTGCCAAAAATAGTCTGAAAACAGTGGTGGAGACACAGGGTTTTGCAGGCGGGCATATGACCCCCCAGTTTTGTCCCCCCCGTCAGAAATTTTCTAATAAATTGTTGGGAAATTTGTGAGTAGGAAAAATAGCAATGTTTTCAGCTGTCATGTGTTTCAGTTGCTACAATCTTGGTTTATAAAAAGAGACATTGTTGTAACGTTTTATCGGATGATATAGTGTTTTAACTCTGCATGATTAATAACAACAAAGCGAAATACGAAGCCAAAAGTGCAACAATTTCAGTCTTGCCTGTATATCAATTCGCTGAGATACAGTTTTCCATTGAGTGAGCGATATACTTTTGAATATATCTACTAGTGTTGGGACGATTAATCGGAATTGGAATCGAGAATCGGAAAAATCCGAACATTTTGGGTATCAGAAATGGTATCGGAATTGGAAAAATTTGTGCCTATTTTCCGATTCCAAAAACAATTTTTTAAAATTTTTAACTTAATTTTCCATTATTGGTACTAATGATAAATATTTATTGTTTTTAAATTATCACTAAAACTAAAATCATAATAACATCAAAATATGATGTAAATGTATTTTACTTGTATAAAGAAAAACAAAAAAATAAACTTTGCATAAATTTTCTAGGTAACCTTTAAAAGAATGCAATTGATTTACAATGTTCCAAAAAATGCTTAAAAATTAAATAGAACATTTTTGTCAAGAAAAATACTTTCAAACATCATTGATAATTAAATGGTACCCAGAAAATAATACACAGGAAAATTGGACACTGGAAAATTAGCTACAGAAAATTACATCAACCATGAGCCATTCAAGACTGTTGGATCTGGCTGTGCTGTCCATTGAAAACAAGCTTACAAGACAAACAGATTTTGACGATGTCATTGACCAATTTGCCACAATGAAAACAAGAAAACATTCATTCTAAGACCATAGTATCGAATGTCATTCTTTTGTGTATTGCCGTGTTTTGTATTTAGTTGTTCTGAAAGTGAACAGTTGCATTTTAAAAATCTTTTGATTTGAACTGATTATTTTGTGGTATTGGATTTTGTCTTGGATCATACATGTAAACAGTAACATACCGGTCAGTAGAGTAAAGTAGAGGTAGAGCATGTATGAAAATTTAGCTACAGCTAACCATTCAGCATAGGGTGAATCGGGGTCATTAGGGTGACATTTGAGTGGACCACCCCGGGTGACGTTTACTAGCTACGCCACTGTATATATATATATATATATATATATATATATATATATATATATATATTATATATATATGTGTGTGAGTGTTCACACTCCTCCCTGGTATTTTTGAACAGGAGTAGAGGTTTATCCCTTGTTTCCTGTTTAAAATTGGCTTTCAGGTTTCTTCCAAAGTCTACTTCAACACTGCTAACATCTTCAATTGAACTCTGAAATATTATACACTAATTAAATCTTGACCTCTTCAAGACTAGAGTTAACCATTATCTTTCCTGTATAGCCCACAAGAACCTTGCCCTTTCTTATGCTCATATGATATCATACTGTAAGCCTCTACTTTGAGTGGTTCTTGGTCCTTGTATGGGTTAACATTATATATATATATATATATATATATATATGTATATATATATATATATATATATATAATTCTTTTGATCCCCCACCCATCTCAGTTAGGATTATTTTTGAAAATCTTTATTGGTAAAATATCTCATCAGCTGCTGCCAAAAAATCATTACTATATCTGCTTGCATCACCATATACAAATTGTCTTGAATCACTATCCAATAAAAGAAAAACAACAACAAAAAAAAAAAAACAACTTGCAAAAACATTGCAAAGTTCTTCAAAATGTGCATGCCCAAAATTTCTTCATGGAAGCTGCCCTTTTCAAATGCCAGGATGTTGTTTCTCTGGTGGTCTCTGAATCACATTCATCAGGAGCACACATATAATATTACCATTTTGTGAACTTGTATAGGACTAGATCCTATTACAAAAGCAGCAAAATGCAATTTCACTATTTTCAGTGAAATATCTCATCAGCTGATCCAAGACTAGTAACATTCAATGGCTTGCAAGTGATTCATTTTCTTTTTTCATCAACAAACACAAATATCAAAGATTTATCTTTCTATAACATTAGAATATATGAATTACTTTGTTTTATTTGTAGATTGCACATGAAATAAACATTTGGTTTTCAAACAACTAATGTGTGAATAGCATACGGTTATTAGCATGGGAAGTAAACTTCTTGAGCTGGGTTCAAATTCTGACTTAGTCTTGTTGCATCTACTTTTGTCCATTTGTCCTTAGGAAAGGCATGAATATGTCTTTTCTCCCTCCAGATATAGGTTAAATAGCAGAGTTGACTAGCCTCTTGAGTTTGGGATGGTAATCAATTTAGGAGAAGAGCAAATCTTATTTCAAAACCATAGAAAAGGCAATGAAAAAACGCTCCACTATTTTTCTCAAGAAGTCATTGAAATTCACAGATAATAAATAAATTTGTGGAAATTTATGAAAAGTCAAGATTTTACATGTCCTGAAGGGACAGGGCACAACAAAATTCAGGCAAAAAGTAGAATTTAGTGCACTAGTGTTTTCAGATTTTAAATGTTTTACTCATTAAGGCATTGAATTTATCAGATTTCCTATATTTTCTTGTATATCAGACTATGTTGTATTAAAAAAACATAAAGTAAACATGTTGAAGGTTTTCTGGATATTTTTGTTGTTTAATTTTAAAATAGCTTAGACATCTTCAATTAAAATTTAAGTCAGAAGACTTTTGTTGTATGGCAAGGAATTCTATCCTTGATGATATAAACACTGTTACTGCAAATAACGATTAGTGAATATTGGAAGATGTTTCTACTGTAGAATAAATCTATATTTTCTGAAATGGTCTTCCTCACACAATCCTGAAGCTTTGAACAACCTCTTCTTCTGTAGAACCATATTTCTACTGTTTCTAGTCTTCTCCTCATCCATGGGGAAATCATACAACATTCACTGTCATATAAGGGGAATGGCTATCACATAGCAATCCAGTGCTTCTTTCTTTGTTCTTCCTTGGAATTTTCAGGACCTCCCTGACCACACTGTTAGTCCCTTATATAAAATGGTATAAGATTTATCCTTAAGCAACCCGCATTCTCCCATATACTTCAAATCATCTCCAGATTACTTATAATAACTACAATACAATGTAAATGCTATGTAAATCATTGTTAAATCTAAATTATTGGTATGAGCAAAATATTTCAGCAGGAAATTGACATCCGAGGAAAAAAAAACAAACTTGTATAAAAGTGAAGCCTTTATGCCATTAGTAAGAAGAAAGATATATAAAACTTATTTGTGTTGTGAAAAGTGACAGTGTGAAAAGTTTTTTACTTCTAATCAAAAAATAGAATTGTAATAATCTTTGATATAAAATTGTTTAAAAAAACATCAATTTTAAAATTCTACCAAAAATCAACTAATTATTAGATTTTCTTAAAATTTTCAGAACTTAATAATTAATTTTTTTTTTTTTAATTTTTTTGGAAAAAACATCCACAAGACAATGGACAAGATGTCAGTGAGACAATTGTCAAAGACTATTGTGTTTGAGAGAGAGTGAGTGATGATGTGTGAAATTGTCAGAAGCTGCAAGGCTTACACATCACTTCAGTTACATGTCTTCAGAATCATGCTCAGGCACATAGAAAAGTTTTATTTTTGGAAAGCTTCATAAATATTTTGTTTTTGTCTTTTTCAAACATGTTCAGTTGAATCTTCAAAACAAAGTGCCAACCATATAACTTCTTGAAATATCGCATCTGAGTAAAATAATAATAATTTTGATTTACTTAATTTCTGTATGAAGGGTCACTGAATAGTTTCTGGCTTGGCTCATTCCCCAAATCTGACAAAATGACTAAACATCTGATATATATATATATATTTTTTTTTTTAAGTGCTTCTTGATAAGGTCAAGAACTTTTCAGCACTGGAGAATATACATAGTCCCTGTAACTGTATCCCTATTGCAAATCAATTGGCAAAGTTTCCTTCCATCATTAACTCACTTATTACCGATCATTATGTCATTACATTTTTTCTAACTTAAACAGTGGTGGACATAAATTTTTGGGGACCCTGAAGCTTGAACAGATATGTGACCTGTTTAGCAACCAGGAACAATAGATTCAAGAATCCATCTGCCAAAATATAGGCTATTAAGAGATCTTGGTGAGCTCAATGAACCAATAGATATGGCGGTATGGACACAGCAAACCCCCAAGAGAATTTTGAAATTTGACCAATTACAGGAAAATTTTCAGGCCATAAGAAATTGGATATTAGAACATATTCTAAGGCCAACATTAGCTACTTCAGTTTATTGGCTTATGATTCTAATCACTAAAATAGCCTTATTTGTTAAAAAAAAATACTTGAAAAAACAAAAAACGCATTGATTTTTTTTTTTAAATTCACTCGTTAAAAAAAGTTGCTTCTGGGACCCTTCTGGAATTAGGGGCACTGAAGCTTAAGCTTTATTAGTTTCATAGTAGATCTCCCCACTGAACTAAAAGCAAAAGTCAAATGCTTGAAGCTGTAAGCCATGTTGGGTAAATTTAGCAAAGATGACAAAATTTAACAATTTTCATGTTATCATTAATTTTTCAAGTTCCCCCATAACATATGTACATCATAAAAATCTTTACCTACAAAGCATATAAATCTTATGTTTACCCAATTTGTCAAATATCTTTTTGATTTTGCCATTCAAGGTTTAATCTAAGCATAGTAAACTTTACAAATGGAAGTCATTTCCTGTGATTCCAAGTAGAGTTCTATTAGAAACCAATGGATTTGGAATTTACAATTTCTATAATTTGTTTTGTTGCTTGAAAATATTCTTAAACACAAAAATATTCAAATAATTTTTGTAACATTTTGGCTGATATAGTTATAACTATGTTCTAAGTAATTCCATTTTTTCAATTTCTTAGCTGAAAATTGTACTTCATTCTTTTTAATTTCAGTTGCTTTCTGCCACAACTCCCAATACAGTGTAACCCGGATAAAAGAAGAGAGTTGTCGGTGACTGGAGAAGAAGTCTCTTATATCCGGGTTACACTGTATATAACAGTAGTTATTTCTGATCTGTATTACTTATTAACAGTTATAGAATGATGGTCTGAGTGTTGAAATTAAAAGCTATGAAAATTAAGATGAAAGAAATAATAATTGAAAAATTTATAATAATTAACACTATTTTATCAAGGGAATTTGAAAAAATAAGTTAACTTAAAACTAATTATAAAATATGTATAATAATATATTCAGTTTGTGAAAATATAAAGTGAATGAACATCTACCAGAAGGTTATGGTTAGTATTCTGATCTTTGTTGTCATTTTGACTTTTAGATGCTCAATAAATATAGTCTTGTACCTAATTTTGATCAACAGTAACCATCTAAAAATGAACTGATCTGTTCCCCACCCAACAACTGATTGGCTTTGAGCCAAAGAGCTTATCAGCTCTTGTTTCAAATTTTTTTTTTTTTATACTGTGACCTTTTGAATACGACCAACCAATATTTGTTGAGATTTTTGCCAGATGTTTTTCTTCAGACAAGGATTTTAATTTATTTTTAATACAAAGAAAAAAGTTCTTATAGGCATTTTGTTCTTTTTAGGCATTTTGTTCTTTATCTCTAGGAATAAACAATGGGAACTGAATTTAATTAAAGAGAAAAAAATGCATTAATTCCACTTATGGAATAACTAATGAAGGCAAAGGTTCTCACATGTTTTACAGACAGGAAATTTGGCTGATGTACAAAAATGAAGATTTGGAGTGAAAAGAAAAAGTGATGTCTCCAAATAAATAATATTATTTTTCTTGCTATTAATTTGAGTAAAGGTTTTGCAAGGTTTTATAAAGAATGATTTTATGATGTGGATGAAAAAGCAAGGTAATTTGATTATTTTTTAATTATTTGCAATCTCTTCAAATAAGAATGCTTCATCTTGAAAATAAAACCACTTTGATAGGTATCAATTGAAAGAGAGTTTATTTGCATGTAATAATTACACATGCTGGGGAAAGGTTCTAAGAGTTTCCAAGAACAAATAAGAAACATATATAACTTAATTGAAGACTCTAGTTGTTTTGATTTGCAAAGAAGCTATAATACAAAGAGAATTTTATAAAAGTTCCGGTAATGGTTTTATTTAAAATTAGCTGCAGAGAATTAAGTTGTACATGTTAAATGCAAATTTCTCTAAGTTTTTCTTAACTCTTCCAAATAAATTTTTCTCTCAGTCTTTCACATATTGCATGCTGATTATAAAAGCCACGTTACATTGCTTGACTTTTATTTTTAGCTAAAACGTAAAATATTAAAGTTTTATTTTCTTAGAAATCTTTCACTATTTTTTTTTTTATTAACAACTAATTTTTTGCTCCAATGATCTTAGTTTTCTTGCTGTCAATTTGTACTAACCATATATTTCTGGATGAATTTTTATGTCAAACATTCCTTGAACTATAAACTTTGTCATTTTTCTTCTGTTGCTATCACCAAAGACATGTACCTCTTTTCAAATTCCAGTTCATAAAAATATACTCTTTTTGGTACATAGAAATTGATGTGAGTCATGTAATGCCAAGTATCATTTTATCATATACTGGAAGAAATAAAAAAACTCTAAACAAAAAGGAGACAGTTCATTTAAACATTGTCTAAACTGTTGTGTTTGGTCCAAGATCAAGAAATGTTCAACTGAAAATGAATGACAAAACTTGTATATATCTCATCCTGTACAATTAACTAATAAATGCATAATGCCTGTAAGTAAAAAAAAAAAAAAAAAAAAAAATTGTTTTTTCTTGATCATGAAGAAAAAAAGATTCCTTCCTGTTAATAAATAAAGAATTGCTGATCATTTGAATACTTAAACTGTTGACAGAATTCTTTCAAGTTGGATCTTTTGGGAATTTTATTACCAGTTATATTTCTCTTTGAATATTTGCTGATTTTAATTTCTCACACAAAAATTCTATTCAAATTTGTGGAAAGATTTTGCAAAATAGATGATGGCAAAAAATTGAGTAAGTGTCTGCTTTTGAAATTATCTGTAATGCCGTTATTAAAAAAAAGTCTGTAACTTCTGTTACTTTTTATGAAAGACTCCCCCTCCAAACTCACATTTGAGATTTATCTAGAATTGGTAAATTCTGTTGTATGACTTCTGATACTGAGTAAAAAAAAAAAAAAATCTATCTAATTCTCTCTAAATGGAAATAGATGTTGAAATATTAAAAATTTGGCATTTCTTTGATAAAAATCATATATTCAAAAAGTTTAAACAGAGATTGATGACACAATGAAGCATAGATAGAAGAAGATTGGGTGACTAAGTGAAAATACAAGAAAAATGGCAATGAAAAAAGAATAAGATGGAAACAGAGGAAAATAGTTCAAATAAACGAGAAGAAAATAGAGATTTGTCTACAACAGTTTGTTGAAAAGTTTTCATCCTGATTCACATCCCAAAAATATAACCAAAATGACCAAAGCTCAGATTTTGGTGGGCAAGGACCTCTAAGTTAGATCGAGAAATTTTCAGAACACGATACAACTGAGACTAAACTGGAGAGAGAGAGAATAATGGAAAGAGAAATTGTGTGTGTGTGTGTGTGTGTGTGTGTGTGTGTGTGTGTGTGTGTGTGAGAGAGAGAGAGAGAATGAGAAGATGGATAAGGAATTTTGCTGACTTTGTATAACATATGAAACTAATTAGACTGGAAAATGTTGTTTATTTGTTCTTGATATGAGCATGTGCATGTGTGTGTGTGGCAAGAAAACAATGTAATTAGCAGAGAGTGTTGTGAAGGATAGTATTGAATGCACCTGCTGTTGGCATATTTCATTATAGAATGTCAGCAAAGACAAACACCTTCATTTGTTTCACTTTTAACACAATTTCCTTTCCATCAAGGGACAATCAACAAGGGAAGGAATGTCTACGTCCATTTTCATCCTCCTTTTTCCCATTTCAAATATTTCTGCTGAGTTTTGAGCCAAGGACTTTTAAATCAATGCAGAGAGAAATTTGGAAACACTGCAGGTAGGCAGTGTGGCACCTGTCATCCCCTCTGCATGCAAGTCTAGGGGGAGTCACATAAGTATACCTGAACATCTGTTGTGTAGTGTAAAAATTTGAAGATTTTTGTTTAGTTGTCAATCAGTGGATAGGCATGTATCATTATGGTTACTAGCACAGAAAGTGGAATTAGCAATCAGGGTTCAAATTCTGGCCTAGTCAGTTCCATTCACTTTGCCTTGGGAAAGGCATGAATTCATTTCTTCTTCCTCCATCTATAGGTTAAATAGTACAGTAGCTTTGAGTGCCAAACAGTCTAGGAGAAGAACAACTCTGAATTCAGAATAACTCCATTATCTTTCCCAAGAAGCCATAGCAATTTGCAGATGAAAAATAGAATTTGTGAAGATTTATGATTGCCTAAGTCCTAAAGAGATATGTTATTAAAAAAAGAGAATGTAAATTTTTTCTTTGCTTATTAGTTTCTATATATGCCATTGATTATTTTTCTTTTTTTGGAAAAGTTTTTGAAGAAAAATTCAGATATGAAATTTGTTTGTATTTATCACAATGTGAAGAAGATGAAAATGAAATATTCATCAATTCAGCATTAGACTAACAGATTCCAACATATATTTCAAACTAAAACCGATTGTTTGTAAAGTGATTAAACTCTATTGAAATATGGATTGTGACAATAAAAATGTAGCATAAATAAATGAATATTATACAACATGTTATACTGAACTGAAAATAAGGCCTAAACAACACAATTGATCTGCATCTTTATGTAACTGACAAAAAGCTTTCCTTTGTGTTGTATCAGCTTTTTTTTTGTCTTTATTTATTGTTTAATTTTCATTATATAATTCTTAAGTTTCTGTTAAAATGAGTTTGGTTATATCAAATGATGATAATAATAACACATATTCACATTATTTATTTTTATTATTTATATATATGTAATTTATACATATATATAACTATTTTGTTAATATTTAAATTATATGTAAATAATATTCAAGTCAGTCATAATATTTATTCTATAATGATGATGAATTAATAATAGTTGTTATTTCTCTTTTCAACCCAACCCACCTCCCAGAATCGATATTGCGATGACCAAATGTCTGAACAGTAATCTTCAGTCACCTTTATAATAAGTTAATAAATAATTAAAGGCATACGATTTTTAATAAAAATTAGTAAATTTCCTTTTCACTTTTTTTTTCCCCCTAAAGTTTCTGTCCAAATGAGTTTGGTAACATTAACTGGTGCACAGTGAGTGTTAGTTAAGTTGTTTGGGATTATCAATACAGTGCTAAGGGAGGACCGACTTATATACAAAGTATTGACCTATACACTAGGTTGGCACATAGGTCACATTTCCAATGTTTAAGCAGAAACCATTCTCTTTGGAGTAAGAGGAATATTAGAGGTATTCCTGCTGCTTTCATTTCCTTTCTATTTTAATGACGTTTTCCTCTTGGCAGGTGGCAAATCACGCCAGCCTCAACGTGCCTGCATTATATCTTACTTTGAAAAACCCCATTAACACTGGATAGAAATTTTACAATAGGGAATGTTTTTGTCAGAAAAACGCAAACACACACAACATATTTTAGCTGCAAATATTTTTCACTGATAAAATGGTCTTATTTTCTCTCTTGTTTCATGGCTGGGGGTTCCCCACTTAATGTCAGCACCTTTGTAAGGTCAAAATGAAAACAAACAAAATGTCTCTTTACTAGAATCTGCATTTGAAGTAAACAAATATTGAAACACACATACTTTTTTCTTCTTTTTGTTTTTGAGACAATTTTTCTCTCCAGAATCTATCTTAAATATCAATAAGTCTACCATCTTTAGAATATTACTGATGGTACCCCTGCTATTTGCCTTGGGATCCTTGATAAACTCCAAAGAAAAATTGACAATATTATTAGTCCTGATCTATCATCTCAGCTTCAATCACTTTCCCACCACAGTAAAGTTGCCTTTATGCGCCTTTTCAACAAATATTTTTATGGTAATTGTTTAGATGAGCTTGTCGCTATGGTACCTAGACTTTTTGAATTTAAATGCAGTACTAATGTCAAGTAAATTATAGTTGAGCTGGCTAGATATAACGTAAATTATATGCTAACAGTTTCTTTTCTTGTATGTCTTGCTTGTGGAACTCTCTTCCAGCTCCATGCTTTCCAGCCAACTTTAATCTCTAAAAATTTAAATGCAATGTCAATTGCTATCTACTGTTTTCCTGATTACCCCTTGTGTTTTAGTGGCCTTGCATGTGATGATACTAATTAAAAAAAAAAAGACAAAAAAATGAATTTTCAAAAGATTGAGGAAGAAAATTAAGTTTACATATGAAATTAATTTGATTTTACAAGTGTAATCTGAAGTTCTAAGACATGGAATTGAAATCTCATAAACAAGAACAGAAACTTTTGTTATTATTGTTTTCATCACTAAATTTTAGTCCAGACATTCTTTAGCTTACCTCAGATGTATACTGTAATTTTGTTCAGATTTGAAAATTAAAAATAAGTAAGAAAATAGAAATATAGTGATCCAAGCTGTAAAGCTCTGACTTTAAATAATTGATTAAATTGTTTTCTTAATTATATATATATATATATATATATATATATATATATAATATATATATATACATAGAACATTTCCCATTGTGCTGAATGGGAAGGTAAATTTACTGATGTCTGGTTTAGTGAACATGCTTCAGCTTTTTTAAAGTTAAAGGTAAACTGTTTGGTTTGATAAGGTCAAATTGGCAGCTGATCTCAAAAGTGACCTGGGATAAGAAATGGCTTGTTAATTTGAACACCTCCAAAACAAAACTGTTTTCTGTTAATCATCTCAGAGACTTGTCTGCTGTTAGCCTGGCTGATGCTAACCTCCAAGAGAGTGACTTGTTGCATCTTCTTGGGTTAACATTCTCTGCTGACATGAAGTGGAAAGATTATATTGAATCAGTTCCTAGGTCTGCTGTTAAGAATTGGTTCATTGTGTTGTTCTAGATGTCTTTTTTTCTCTCCAGAATCTATCTTACATATTTATAAGTTTACCAATCATCCATGCTTTAGAATATTTGCTGCCACATATAGTAGTCTGGCTCTACTGCTCTATCCATAGAGATTTTTGATAAAAAAAATCTGCAATGTTATTGGTCCTGACCTCATATCCCAGCTTTACTCACTTCCCCATCACCATAATATTACTTCAGTATCTGTCTATATTTCTGAGATGAGGTATTATTTACATTATTTGGACTATTGTCCTCATCTCTGTTGCCATATTTATTTATTTATTGTAATAAATATGGCAACAAAAATGAGGACAATAGTGCGAACAATGTAAATAATGTACATAATGTTACTTTCCTGTGCATTTTTCTATAAATAATAATTCTGATAATCTCTCCTCTATTGTACGTAGACTTTATGAATTTAAGTGCAGTACTAGATTGGCTACATGTAACCGTAAGTGCTTTACTAAGTTTCTTTTCTTGCATTTCTTACCTGTGGAACTCTTTTCTGGCTTCTTGCTTTCTGGCCAACTTCAAAAATTTAAATGCAATGTCAGCCATTATCTACTGTCTTCTTGATTCCTCTTTTCATCTTCCTCTTTTTCTTATATTCTTTCTCACTCAGTATCCTCTTGTGTCTTAGTGGCTTTATTACCTTGCTTGGGCTGAAATGATTAAAAAAAAACAATCTGACCTTGTTTTAGAATTTGCATAGTGTAGAATGGTGAAATAAATAAATACCTACTGAGGAAAGGGGGTTAAATTATATGTCATCATCAGAAATGTTACTGAGTGAAAAGTAGTTTCTTTACCAATTTTCAATTATTTCTTAAAAGGTTGATGTTTCATTTGTTTTCTTTTCATATTTATTTTCTACAATATTAATATGACAAAAATTAAAGTAAAAGAAACATGAGATGAAAAAAGTTTTCTTTTTCTTTTTATATTTTGTAATTATATCTTTCAACATTTTTTAATCTGTGTAATTTTTTTAATCTATGTTTAGTAAGATAAGAATTTAAGTGAATTTAACAAAAAAAATTATTGATATCAACAAAATAAATAGAATTTCATTTAAATGTTTTTTAATTTCTTCAGAACTATTTGTGATAATTGTAACCTGCCATTATTAAAATTGTTCTTTCTCTTTGATTCTATTGTATTGCTTGATATAAGTGAAGTCTTTTATAGTTCATAACAATAATAGCACTAACCCAACAACATTTTGGTACTTTTTTCTCTTTTTAATTAAAAGGAAGTGAAAAAAGACCCAGGTCATCATCTAAGTGGATTTCTGAAGACTTAAAATTTAATATTATTTAAGATTTAGCAAATAAAGAAAGCTTAACAGTCTAAATAACAAGTCACTGTTAAATTGTTTCAAAAGTTCAATTAGATCTGATTGGTAGCAGAATATAAAAGAAACAAAATAGTACTTGTAGTACTAAAGAGGCATCAAACTCTGCAATCAAACATTTTCTTCCTTGTTCTCTTACATGCACACAACATTTATTTGGAAGATTATCATTAATAAACTTTATTTTTTTACATGCAGAACAATGAATCATAAGATCATGAAAAAAAGCATGCAAACAAATGTTAAAAAAAAAAGATTATCTGAATTTCTGGGAGGAAGAGGAGGAGTTATTATTTATGTTGTTTACATCTGGACTATTGTCCTAATCTTTGTTTTATTAGCACAGTGTTTTATCTGTAGTGTTCTCCAGCTTTCATTAGGTTCAATCTGGGTAACCGTTAGGGAATTTCAAACTGAACCCTTTATTCAATCTATGGGGTAGATTATTCTCAATCCACTATTCATTTCTATGGATATATCTTGTCTTATTCTTATTTTAAGTACTGTATTGTTATTACTCACTGAGTGGTCAACATTCAAGTATCTCTATTTCAAAGCAACAAAAAATCTTTCATAATGCATTGAAGATATACTTAATAGGCTATGTATTTCTTTCAAGCGAAAATCAAATAAAGTAGCAGCCTTAACTCATTGATTTGAAGGGTTGGGGTGAGGAGTGTGACTGGAGTAGTGTTGAGGAAATATGATATCATTCAACTATTCCTATCTCTACAATTAATGATTTGACAGGCTATAAACCAATAAAAAAAATGGAAAGGGGACAATAAACAGACAAACATATCAATGACTTTGTCTTCACTCTTTTTTCTTACATATCTGGAATTTTTTCTTTAAATTAATGTTTATTTTATAGAATTATTACAATTAATATTAAAATACCAAAATGTGTTTTTTTTTTATTTCATGTACAGAAATTTTAAAAAATTATATATTTTAGTTAAAGGAATCATTTTAGCATCTAAGTTATACCCGTAGTATATTTTGTTAAAGATTGTAGTGAGCCTGACAAACATTGATGACCTAGAGTTGCCTACTGATATATATATATATATATATATATATATATAATAGAGAAAGAGAGAGACTTACTGAGCTTATTAATTACAATTATTTTTCTTGTTGAAAAACCTTTTAATTTTATATCCATACATAAAAAATATTTCATATTAAACTTATTTAAATTTATGAGATTTATATTAATTAAAAATTAGAAATAAATTGTGTGTGAATAATGTGTAACTTAAAAGAATAAATACAGAAAATATTGTAAACATATAAGACATATAAGGAAAAATAGAGAGTAATACTGAAGTTGTTTGAATTTGAGCATAACAATTTGTCTTCTATTTGTTATATGCCCTTCAGGACATGGGTAATCATGACTCTTCACAACTTCCTATATTTTGTAATATGAAGTAATGTTTGTCTCCTTAGTATATCAATACAAATGACTAAATACTTTTTTATATGCCATAAAATAGTCACATCCTGATGTCTGCTTAAGCACAGACAGCCAAAAGAACCATGTTCACTTGTTAGATTATCTACACATATCTATAAGTCTATATTTTCTTTAATATAATTATTGTATTATTCCATTATATATTTGTATTATATAAAATTATGACTATATGTTCTATATTTTTAATTATATGTATTAAAATTATTAAATTGTATATTATAAATAATCATTTTCATTTATATAATAATAAACAATCAATTTCATATTTTATATACTACTGTTATTGTATAAATCTATTATTAAATTTCCTTTCTTGGTTCGACTGAGGACTTTTCAACACCATACTTTTTATATAAATAAATTGATACTTTAATATATTAATGTTGTTATATTACTATATATATATATATATATATATATATATATATATATATATATATATATAACTTAGACATATCAAATATTAACAACAATGCATATAGGCACCCAAATATGTTAAATTATTTTGTGTTTGTCAATAGAAAAAATATAAAAGATATGTAACTATAAAGATGGATTATTTTCTGTTTGACTATTATTTGTATTTATTTCTAAAAAGAAAGAATTTTTCATTTTTTTAATTTCTTTCATCTTTTGTTCTCACCTCATATTAAAATATGCACTTTTGCTTTCAATAAGTATGGCTCTACACTAAATAATTCTTTTTGTGGGGCTGGGAGGTTTACAATAAAAACCTTCTTTTTTTGCTGGAATTTACTGAGAAGCAAATAGCAACCACAAGTAATCTCTGATTCACAAATTTTAATGACACTTGCTGAAGAATCAAAAAAAGTGTGCTTAAGACGCCTAAAATGCTCAAATTTTATTTGTTAATGTCGATTAGCTCAGGTCAGTCAAACTTAAACATTTTTTTAAATTTTTTTTTTTTTTTTTTAGATTGTTTTCTTTTTTTGTATTTATTCCTTTTGAAGATGGCAGGGTGCCCAAGATGGCTTCACAGCAGGATCTCTTTCCCGTGTCAGCCTTAATACATCAAGTGGAGTGCATTCTTGGAATGCCTAAACTGCTTGGGCAAATTCCTCCCTTTCCAACTCAGTGCAACTCTCCTGCCCAGCCGACTCTCCTTTCTTATTTGGGAATTCCTTACAAAATAAACCTCTGCATCCACATCAAATCACACATAAAGACAGGAGGCTACAGATAGATGTAAATCTATTCTGCCCTTTTCCCTGACTGCTGTCTGTCGCTGGCCGGCCGTTGTCACTGCTTGTCAGGAAGTGTGGCTGCCTGCATCTTCCTCTGTTTGAGCCTGGGCTTGAGAAACACAAGTGACAGCTTTGTCTGCCAGGGGTCTGTGTATCAGTAGAGCTTAAGTCTGTTGCTGCTGACAGTTGAGTCAAAAGCTATTTCGACACGCAGTGCTACTTGCCATTGTCATTGATGGGCTTAAAAGCTGACTTATTATACATCTGAAAACTAATTCCTCTTGATTTTTTTCTTATATATATATATATATATATATATATATATATATATATATATGTTTGTATTTTGGTCTAATGTATCTTGTGACTCTTATTTCAATCCTTCAATCACCTTATCAAATGTACCTTGAAACAAACAAATAAAAAAATTATAATGATAAAACAAAAAAACAAAAAACAGATAGAACTATCCCATTGGCAATGTAAACCTTCTCTAGACTCAGGAATATTCCATGGGGTGAAAAACTTAAATGAGGGCCTTGAACTTTTCGCTTTTGTGGAGTGCCACCCAGGAACAGTTAATGGGTCTGTCGGCTAAGCTTAATAAATCCGTTACTGTTTCTATGGCGAAAGAGACACGTCTCAGATGGGGGTTTCTCTTGGAATGCTCTTTCATATTGTTACTCTGTTGCCCTTTCTCCTCACAGCCATGTTTCAAAGATGGAACTTGTTTCTTTTCTACATTCCGTTGCTGTGGGCTTTGTTTTGCATGTCACCTGACTATTTTATTTTTTTTAGGTGATAATCTTTGAAAACGTTTCTTGATAGAACCTCTTTTAAGCAGGACTTAACAAATCTTTTCAAGTGCTGCACATAAAAGAACAAATGTTTTTGCTGTCTTCAGAGAAACCTACTAAAATAAATAAATAAATAAGACATTAAGAAAAAGAAATACATTATAAGTAAAGGCCAAAAAAAATGTTTATTTTTCTAATGTGGCTGCTTTTTGTTACAATGCTAACAAAAAAACATTGATGCAAATACACATCTAAATAGATATAAATTCAGGTAATATTAAAAAGGAAACATAAACTGGATTATGAACTTATTTGCTATCGATATCTTTTGATCTCTTTCCATTATATATGGGCACACCGAATATACTTGTGTAAAATTTATATTTTTTTTATCAACATTTATTTTTTAAGGTTAAAATTAAAGGAATTGATCATCACATAGTCTTGAAAGTTGAATTTTAAAAATGTAACTAAAATGAATATTTGTAAAAATCCAATCTACATTACTTTAATTTCACATTTGCTTAAAAATGATCTCATCTGTCACCCTTAGCAGATTGACTTAACTAAGTAATCAAATAATGTTAACATCATCGAGTTGGTTTTGGATTTTCACCTTTCATGATGGATGGATGTTCTCTCAGGTAGCCTTGAGCACCTATATAATCCCAGACTCCAAAGCAAAACTCGTACATCAAACAATCACTAAAGATGCTGAAAAAAAGTTCAGTTCCCTGCCTGTACCATTCCAGTAAGTACCTGACTCCCCTTGCTCCCCTCTACATTTAAAAGAGCCAGATCAGGAAGAAAATGAAGTACTGCTATCATATATGGGCAGGAATTGCCCACTTTTCACTTTCCAGTTTTGCAAAAGCATCTCCACGTCCTTGTGGGTGATGAATTATTTCTGTAATGAAACGCTGCTCTGTCGCCACTTCTTTGGAAAGTGTTCAGATGGAGTACATTCCTTCATTCCACCAGTTCTAACCTCCATGACTAAGACCCACTGTGTACATTGTAGTGAACCACCCTCATTACCCTTGTGTTCTGTTGGTGAGATGTAAGTGCCACTCAAGCAATTTCTTCCCATAAAGTGCTGCTTTGTGAATGGAAGTGACTCTCAAGAGGCTGCTTCCCTGATCACTACAATCTTAACCTGTTCATGTCTGGGGTTAACTGTTATCCTTCCCATATGTCCTCATAAACTGTATCTCTTAGCCTGTAACCCTATACCTTGAGTAGCTCTTGGTCTTCATTTTGGGTGAGCATTATTATAAATATATATATATATATATATATATATATATATATATATATATTTTCATTATCTGAAACTTCTGAGACCATTCCAAGAATATTTAGAAGGAAAAAGATACTCTCTTGTATGACAACAATTCTGAGTTGAAAAAATTGACACAAAACAGAAGGGAAAATACTAAACAATTAACAAAGAAAATTAAAAAAAATCTAGTTGACACTCTCAGAAACCAAAATCTCAAAAGATTGGGAATTAAATCAGTGATGCCGAGTAACATAGTGTGTTAAAATGTGGAAAAAAGTAAAAAATCATAATAAAATGATACAATCAAAAGCATCACAAAAGAAATGTCCTGGTCTCAAAAAACACTTTGAGTTACATTTCAACCCTGACCACATTAAACTAAAGATGACGGTAGAAATAGAACATATACTAATATACATCTGACCATTACAAAATCCATCTCCAAACATAAACAATAATGAACCTAATGATGAGGAAGTTAAGAAAATCATTAAAAACTAAGGAATAATAAAGCCTCACTTGGCATTGAGGCTGAACTTGTGAAAATAGCTTACCTTTTTCCCAAATTTAATAAATTTTTCCCTCTCATGAAAGAAGTCTGGAATCAGAACCAAATAAATATGTTTATCATAAATTAATGCAGTAAGGAAACAAAAAAAAGGTAGCCCTCAAAACCCAGAGGTATCTCAATTGCATCCATTATGATGAAAGTATTAATAAACATTATAATAACTAGACTCTTCATTGTTTTATGAAAGTCAACACCTCACAACCCAGTTTGGTATTCACTCTGGTAAGGGATGCAATGAGGGCATATATGTATACCACTTCAAATGAAAATTGTATACTTGCTATGTCAACCTGAGAGCAACATATGACGACATCAGTTGAGACTTTCTCTTCTTATACATTAGAAGACTACTTCCATGCTCTGACTTCACCAAATGTATCAATCTATTAGAGGAACTATATTGGTTCACAAATTCATACTGATGATATGTCTAGTGAGGAGCCCAATACAGAAACATTTCTAACTTTATCATTAGTATGACAAGGCAGAAACACTTAAAATACCTGGTACCATATAACAAATATTATTATTATAACAAATTTAGTATAGGAGATAAGGAAATTGAACATAGAATAGGCTGTGCTAGTGGTAGTTTCAACCAACATTACATTAAACCAATTGTGAGCCTTGTTCATAAACAGGCTCATCAGATTGAGACTTTTATATGGATGTCATTCTTGTTACCAAACTTGTTCAGAAATATCTAAACTGTCAGCTGTATACATCCTTTTTCAAACCTTGTGGACTGGCACTAGAGTATCACAAACAAACAGAAACTACAACACTTGATGACTTTCAACATCAGCAACAACTAAAATGGATAACACATATAACTCTAAAAAGAAAATACTCAAGATGTTAACATTACACACTCTTTCAAATAAAAGGTTTGAAAGGAAACCTCCAGTAATACTGATAAGAGTGATAACAGCTAATGGAAATGAGAAACTTATGTTTTTGATAAATTGTGTCAAGAGAAAGAGTCTATAAATTTCAACCAACAGTGGCACTGGTTGTTCGGTCAATAAATGTCAAATGTTTCCTTATAAGGAAAAGGCTAATATTACATTACCATGTATGCACCTGAATTAATATGTTTATGAGATTTTCTCATAATGTTTACTTATGTAGCAAGCATTAATCTTGTAGATTTTCTATATTTTTCCTTTATTGAGATTCTATGCTTTACTGTTGGCTTTTGCTGTGTTATATCATATAACTTGTTGGCAACCAGTGTAGGAAAAGGAAAATTGTAAATTTGAAACCCTAGGGAAGGGAATGGGAAAACACCCCATTATCTTTCACAAGAAGGCATAAAAATTCACTGATAAGAAAGGAAAAAGGGAATTTGTGGAATGATAACTGAAATCCTGAAGAGAAATGGCATTTAAAAAATGTTTTGCGTATTTTATATCAGTCTTCACTCTTACAAAATACCAAGAGATATAAGACAGATAAAAAGATGGCAAATAATTTCCCAAAACATATATAAGTAGTAAACATACGTGACATGCATAAAAGTAAGGTACCAAAGCATTCTTCTTAGTAATATACATGGGTGTGTGTTTCCATGTTTTGACTTCCATATTAAGAAAAATTAGTATCAAAGTTAAGCATATTTTTTTTAATTGAGTTCACCCCAAGGAAGGCAGTAAAGCCACTAAGACATAAGGGGTTACTGGGTGTAGAAGAGTTAGAAAACACAAACATTACTAAGGAGCAAAAACAAAAGAAGAGTAATGAGGAGGACAGTAGACAGTGATTGACATTGTATTTAAATCTAGAGTGAACTTGATTAAAAAAATTATGCTAGTTGACTGGAAAGCATAGAGCCAGAGAAGAGTGTTCCACAAGCAAGAAGTGCAAGAAAAGAAACTGTTAGCATAGAATTTATAGTTATATCTAACCAACTCAACTGTAAATTGATGAGACCTTGTTGCCAGTCTAATACTGCACCTAAATTAAAAATCTAGGCACTGTAGGGAAGAATTCATTCGAACATTTGCCATGAAAGTATTTATAGAAAAGGCACAGGAAAGTAACTTTATGGTGGTGGGAAAGTGACTGAAGCTGAGATGCCAGATCAGGACCAGTAATATTGCTGATTCTTCTTTGGATTTTATCAAGGATCTCTAGATATTTATTAGGAGTACCAGACCATATGTGGCAGCAATATTCTAAGCATGGGTGAATTGTAGACTTATAGATATGTATCCCACACTTCTAGCCTTGTTCCAGATTAAACCAAGCCAATCACTGAAGGAAAATATACAACTATCTTAGCCATCAAACAGGTTCTGAAATACCTTAATTGAATGAGGTAGAAGGAATAGACAAATAAGATATTTCTCTATATTTCTGAGATGAGGTATCATGTACATTATTTACATTATTCGGACTATTGTCCTCATCTTTGTTGACAAAGATGAGGACAATAATCTGAATAATGTAAATAAGATATTATTTACATTATTTATATGTAGACTATTGTCCTCATCCGTGTTATTATCATACTATTTCAACCATTGTGCCTTTTTCAGGTGTATGTCGACCTGAGTAACATACAGGGAATTCTTAACTGAACCATTTTATTTTAATCTATAGAGAGTAGATTGAACTCAAACAGTTCAAATTATTTATTTGTAATGGAAATATACCTGTTGAAGGTTGGAAAGCACAATGGCAAGAACATTATGATAACAACAGAAAAGACAAGGACAATAGTCCACATATAAATAATGATAATTCCTCATCCAGAAATTCAAACAGAATAAAACCTTTCTTTTTAAAGGATTTGTTTATTACATTTTAACTACATGTCTCTGATAAAAAAGCAGTAAAAATGACCCAGTGCCCCAAAATGTTAGGAGTTTGACCTATTGACCCACATTATAAGTACTGACCTCTTATTGTCTAATAAATTTCCTTACACAGAGGCCACCAGCACAGTGGTCATGTGTTGTCCATAATAGGATAGGTCAAAATTAGTGTCTTTTTCTCATCTACGTCACTTCCTTCAAAATTATCTCTCCACTCCAAATCAGCCATCATCACTAGCCACATAAGTTTTTACACTTCTAGAACATCATATGATCTACATTGTTAACCTTCTGCCCTTTGCTTAATAACAGTTCTTGGTTACAAGATTCATTTTTTTTTTTTAAAGTGGGATTGGTGGTGGTGAGGTAGTTATTTCCCCATCACTGACTGGTAAACTATCTGACCAACCCTGATATCCAAGAGAGTCCAATTACTGTATATCTTTGATAGTCTAGAATTGTGTTGAAGATCTACCCTTTTGTTCTCTACTGTTTTTTATGGCTTCCAAGGCAGAAGAAGAGGATCATCAAGCGACTGCTTTAACATTGCACAGCAGTTATTTTATAAGTGCCTGTAGAGTTTCAAGTGCCTGGCCAGATATTCACCCCCCCACACACACACACTTTCAACCACAATCTTCCTAATAACTTTCTTCTTGGTGAGTGTCTGTTACACTGGTTAACTGATAGCTGTTTCTACAGACTTTATTTTAGTCTGCATATCCTTAGATGATGGGTATATTTTTTTTAGGGTCAAGTTACATCAGTTCCAAAGAAGGGCACTGAGCAATTCTCACCTCTGACCTTATGTCACTTATTTCCCAAAATGGCTTATGATATGACTAATGGTTGCCTCTTTTATATATATATATATATATGCGCATGCAATTGGCTCTTTGAGTATTCACACACACAGATGTGTGTGTACTTACATGATAATACATAAATGACTATATTTATTACTTTTGATTCCATTTTGTTTGTGTGTGTGGGCATGTTTTCATATGAACTTTATAAATTGAAGACAATACTTTTATATTGGTTTAGCCAGAAAGATTTTTTTCTTGTGTGATTACATGAGTAATGTTTAATTTTAGTTAATTGCAGTAAAAAGATCACTTTTCTTTGTATTGCAACAAATATAATATCTGTGTACATTTTGTTTTAGAAATTGTCAAAATTAGCATATTTTCTTGATTGGTTCTAACACTGAAGATGACAGAAAACAAGGAGCATTTTCAGTATATTATGCTTTTTTTCTTTTAAGAAAGGTAAAAATGCAGCAGTTACTGTGGAAGATACTGGGAATGATCAGATGTATTTTGAGCTGTTTTTTTTTTAAGTTAATTGAAAATTTTATGCTCTCGACTTCTTTCTAAATCATGCCCCACAAGTAGACCCAATAAAGGTGAGAGCACTCCAATAAAAACATCACTTGAGAATAATCTATGTTAGACAACATAGAAGATAACCACCATACTCAAAATATCCAAATCAAGCATGAAAAATCATTTGGAGCCTATTTATGTTAGTCTTTTTAATGTGTGGCTTCCACATGATTGAAAAGAAATACTTGACCAATGGAAATGTTCCATATTTTTAAACAAATTTTCAGAAGCAATGAAAAACAGATATTTTCAAATAATATACACTGTGTGCCAAATTATTATCGAGATAACTTTTTTTATAATATTTCAAAAACTGTCCAATCAATTCACACAATTTTTTTCACACAATGTTGGCAACACTGACCTGCACAATCACTGAAATTTTCGTACTGATCTGCCCAATGTAAACAAACTGGCGCCATATTTGTTATCAGCATGGTGATTTGAGCATGCCAAATTATTTGTTTTTTTTTTACAGGTTATCAACCTTTTGTAGGTTATTTAAAGACAAAACCTATTTTGGATCATAAAAATAATTCTTTCTTTATGATTATGTTTCTTTATGATTATGTTTTGCATTAACAATTTTTTGAGAATAAATAAAAAATTTTATGGATGCAAGTCCTACTATTTAACCCATAGTTAGGGGAGAATATGGATTCATACCTTTCCCAAGAGTATTAGTGCTTAAGTGAATGTAATGGACTATGTGAAAATAGTAGCTGAAAAAGTTTACAGAATTAGTTTTATAGGTATAATATTACATCATGATAATGCTTGATTGCAGGATTGCAAGTTTCTTTGGAGATCAGGTAAAATTTGTTACAGTTTGGTTGGGGAGTTTTCACCTATTTGCAAATATTGAACTTTCAGATTAACATTAGTTCCAGTTTTTACAGAAGTTTTTAAATGGGGGAAAAAAATCTCCCAGAAGTCACTGAGAACAGTTTTTTTTAATAAAAAAAGAAATAAGTTCTGCAGAGATGGAAATTATTCAATTGGTTGAAAGATAGAAGATAGTAGAATAAAACACTATATACATGGTCTGTATCAAAAAGGATTGGAACTGTTGCTCTAGTAATGGAGCATTAAAGTACACAGAGTGAAGCTGTTATGTTTTCATTCACTTTCATTGTTTATAGTAGTGCTTGGAAGGAAAGTGTGTAGAGTGTGACTGTCTCACCTCACCACATAAGGTTCAGTCAGTGACCATGGCAAAGAAAATTGAGCAGTAAAACTGCAACAAATACGTTTTTGACCAAGCACAACATTCCCCAGGTACAACAACCACCATATTCCCTAGATATTGCACCTTGCAACTTTTTCCCCTTTCCAAAAATCAAATCTCACTTGAAAGAAACAAGATTTCAAAACTTTGAGAAAAGTGTGGTACTGAAATCCAAAGATGCATTGGGGTATCCATGGATGCATTCCAAAGGCTAAGCAGAATATTAAGAGACAGAAAAACTTATGTGATGTCTGTGCCTTTATATGGCAGTGAATGTTGGACAATCTCCTCAAAGATGAAGATGAGACTTGAAGCAACAGAAATGTGGTTCTACAGAAAAATGCTGAGGATACCATGGACTGAACATGTCAGCAACAAAGAAGTTTTAGAGAAAATAGAAACAAAAAGAAAACTTATACTTAAATCAGGAAGAGGCAGTTGAAGTTTTCGGGGCATGTAACAAGAAAGGAGAGCTTGGAAAGTCTGATACTCAGAGGGCAGATTGAGGGAAAGTAGGACACGAAAGTAGCCTGTTACATAATTGATTGGCTTGAGTAAATGGATGGCAGAACAGGGTTTAGACAGAATTTATTAATAGCTACAAGGGACAGGGATTGGTGGTGGGGGGCATGATCCCCTATGTCCTGAGGGGACATGACACATAAAGAGGGGGAAAAGTGAATATTGGTAAGTCTGCGGTAGTGGTTCCTAACTTTTTTTAGTTCATGGCCAATTTTGAACCCAGAATTTTTCAGTGGCCTATGAAATTATTATAGTATAAGAAATGGCTTACATTTTACATAGAATATATCCAATAAAGATACAATTATATATCTTTATTGGTGGCACAATTTCACGAGCATCTAATATATTTTGCATCTTCATTGAAATGACCATTTATTAATATTTATTTTTATAATTTTTCCTATATATGGCACAAAACAAAAATCGGTATTTACAATGCCTGACTAATTAAAAATTATTCAAACAATAAGTAATTAGTAAATTTTCATAATCTGAATATATTAAAATTATTTACATACATTTAATTTCATTAATTTCAGGACTAGCAGTCAATGAAAATCTATAGACCATTCAATAAACTGTGGGCCATATATTAGCCATTTTTTGTGGCCAACCTGAGATTTGCCATGCCCTATTTTTGGAAAATACTGGTCTATGGTATCTGTGTAAATATTAGCCTACCATATGTATCAACTTCACATATAAGACACAGTAGACAATCATTTATGTTGACCCTTTACAGTACATGAAACTATTGATTGCAATGATGTCTTGAAGAAGAAAACACATTCTAATTTCATACCAACAGATGATGTTGCTACTTGTGTCAGTAAAGCATCAGTAACAGATGAGGGAAACAACCTGAAAATTATGAAATTATAACAAATAAAATTCTATCTAGATAAATGATAGAACCTAATTACAGGCGAGTGAATCACTTGTGATCAATCTGGAATAGTTTTGCTGCACTCATCATAAAAGCTGTTTTACTATACAAATCATCAAAGTCTTTTGTTATATTTCAAAGTTGACTTCTTGGCTTAGAAGTATAATTAACAACTTTTAATTGAGTTTCTGCATAGTGTTTAAAATTTTGTTAGAATTTGACACACTAATCATATTAGTAGGCACTTGCATTGAATTGTGACCGTTTCTCAAGTCTAAAGCCATAGATAATAACTGAGTTAATACTTGCCCTAACAAATTTCACTTGCCTCTAATGAATTCATTTAATACAAACAGATCTTAATGACTATCTGCATTGATTAATCAAGGGCAGTGTAGTTCAGTAGATAGGTCACAGAACTTATGACCTCCAGGTGAAAGGTTCAAATACAAGTGCCTGGTTAAGATAGGTTTATTAATCATCATATGGTAGGAGAAAAATCCGGTGTTTAAATATTATGCTTATCGCTCTTTATTTCTCTCTCTCTCTTTATTTCTCTCTCTCTCTCTCTCTCTCTCTCTATATATATATATATATATATATATATAAAATGTGTGTGTTTGTGTGCATGGGAACATGAACAAGTGGTTAGAATATTTGCTTTCTGACCATGACACCTAGGTTCGAATCTCGACATGGTTGATTTGTTAGGAAGGAGCCTTCTTGAAGTTATTGGTCTAGGGAGGCAAACCCAGTATGCAGCATTTTTGAAAGTGTCTGAAAACCACAGGTTGACCCAAGATTTATGAGTGAAATTGGGTAGAGAGAACTGTTTGGATGTCATTAATGGTTATACTAACATGAAGTCCCAAGTCATTGTGACTGAAGGTTTCAGGATACTGATGTTGTTCAAAATTGCTGATCATGACAGATTGTGTACTCTCTCCTAGAAACTGTAACTGTTCAGTAAAATTGCAGTATAAACATATAGGTTTACTCTCTGGGTGTTGAACAAACACAAATATGCCTGAACAGGTGTCTGCAACAGGGACTTGCTAGCTGCCATAACAGACGGGTGTACTCGGAAAACAAGAGTATCCAGCAATTTTATATATAATATATATATACACACACAGTTGTGGATAGAATTATTCATCCCCACTTTCATAATTACAAATAAAGCTGTAAAACCTATAATTTTCATGAAAACTTTGTGTGCATTTTTTTACAAATAATGAAATAATGAATTTGAAAAAATGTACAGTGATAACCACAACAAAATTGTTATTTTAATGTCAAACAATAATACAAAAATAAGTAAAAAAAGATTAGACATAGGACAAAATTATTGGCTCTCTAGCCTCAATAATCAATTGTGTAACCTTTATTCTTGATTATTGCCTTTAATAATATTTGATATTTCCTTACAAGATCACTATGCACACTGATAAGCATTTTACTCCATTCTTTCTTGGCAAGAGCTGCACCAAATTTTTTCTCTTACTTTTTTCTTCAAATTTGCCCATAAATTTTCAATGGGGTTTAGGTCAGGATTTTGTTTGCAGTATGTCACTACCTTAATTTACTGACATCTAAGTATTTTGTAACAATTTGTGCCATGTGTTTTGGGTCATTGTCCTGTTGGAACATCCTGTGAGTTTCTGTACTCTTTGTTTTATACTGTTCTTTATCCATGATACCCTGGACTCTCACTAGTTCTCCTGGTTCAGAAGCATTAAAACATCCCCAGAGCAGAATGCTCCCACCACCATTCTTAATTGTAAGGAGGGTATTTTTTTTTTATTTTTTTATTTGTGAGCTTCATTCACTTTCCTCTGTACATAAAAAGAGTTTATGTGACCAAATAATTCTAGTTTGGTTTCATCTGACCATAAAACAGAGTTCCAATATTTACTCCAATGTCTTAGATGGCTTCTCGCATAAGATCTTCATTTTAGATGTTTAGCCTTAAGCAAGGGAGTTTTCCTTGGGTGACAAGCTCAAAGTCCTGCTCAATGAAGCATCTAGTGACTGTCTTTATCGATACATTCAACCATGATGTCATTACATCATTGACAGTGTCCTTTGTCAATAAGTGAGGATTTTTCGAGATATCTTTAACAATTTTCCTTTCCATTCATTCAGTAAATTCTTCTCTAGTTCCCCTCCTGTTATATTGGTCACCATATTCTCCCATTTGAATTTCCCCTATTATATCCATGATATAAACACACTATACTTCACAGATGTAACAGAATAGCTGAATGGCAAAAGAATGGCACACATACTTTGTTCTCAGAGAGTTTTATAATGATACATCATACACAAAGTTAGATATATACTCATATACACATGTCCCACCCAGAGAAATTATAACATATATGCAACAACAAATGGTGTGTAAAAAAGGGGAACCTTACTTGTAATGTTTACTGAAGGGAAAACTGGAGTTTCTCTTTGCACCTGGTTAGGCCATGTGGTTTTTTCTGTAAGACCTAGATGCTTGCAATATAAGAAATGATTCTCCAACGTGTCCTAAAGAAGGTCTATGCATAACATTGGAAATAATGGCATCTAACCATTGGATGTGTAAATCCATGGTCATAAAAACTGCATTTCTACAGAGTAAACAGACCTCCAAAAGAGGTTATGTTTGGAAGCTCTCTAAATATGTATATGGTCTAACTGATGCTTCAAGATCTTGGTACCTGACACTCAAGGATGAATTAATTAAATTAGAAGCAGGTGTTTCAAAATATGATCGGGCAATATTTATATGACATTTTGGAAACAAACTGCAGGGTATAATTGCTGCCCATATTGATGATTTCTGCTTTGCAGGAACAGAAATCTTTCAGACCAGAGTTATAAACAAAATTTGTCATCTATTTGAAGTCAAATTCCAATATATAGGATTAAACAAAGAAAAATGTAGGTAATATCAAACTAGAACAGAATGAATATGTCAAAAAAAAAGTTAAAATATATCCCAGTGGAAGTAGGCAGAAATTTGAAAGACACTATATCCACAACAGAAGTAAGAGAGACATGGCATCTGATTGGTCAACTTAATTGGCTAGCCACCCAGACCAGGCCTGATCTTATGAACATAGTCCATTAAATTCTGTATTAAAACAAAAAAATGTAGAACAAACAGAGTAGACAAGAAAGCAAAAAAAAGGAAAAATCCCAGATAAACATTCCAGATTTAGGAAACCTAGCACAATTATTGCCTATAGTGATGTCTTTTTTCTAATTTGACTGATGGTAAATCACAAGGAGGGTATATACTCTTTTTGGTACGAAGTACCAATAGATATATGCCCTTTGTTTGGCAATCAAAAGTCATCAAAAGTACTCTAGCAGCCAAAACATTAGCCATGACTGATGCAGCAGAAGTATGTCTTTTTCTTTTTTATAGGAAATTTTTATTAGAATTGTTTCAACTTGAAGGTTATGAAAATATACAAATTATATGTAAAACTGACAATTCCTGTCTCTGTGATGCAGTACATTCATTAACACAAATTTTGGATAAGAGACTTTGTATTGAAATGGCTATCTTGAGAGAAATGATAGAAAAGGAATTGCCGAAATCTCTTGGATACCAACTGATGTACAAACTGAACTTGCTGAGAAAGAAAAGTATACCATCATTTAAGATTCTTGGGTTCATATCAGAACCTAAGGAATCCTCTGTTTTATGAATTTATATTCTCTTGTATATATATTTTGCAGATTAGTAAATATATATATATATATATATATATATATATATATATATATACACACACATACACCTGATGCTGAAAAGGAAAAAAAAAAGGAAGAACTATTAATCTTCATGAGTTGTTCCCCTTGGAAACTCTTCAACTGGAAAAGGGGCAAATTACCTGGAAGGGGATGAGTGGCCATTTTAGATTGGGCACACACATGAAGAATGAAGGAGCCAAAATAAAACATTCTTTTTCCATTATGTGTCTGAGTTCATTTAATTTTGAATTTACAATACACATTTCCTTAGAAAATATGCTAATATTTAGCAGGGGTGAATAATTCTGTCCATAACTGTATATATGAGGCAAATGAATGAGAAAGTGGAAAATTTCTAGAAGGAAATCCTTCTAGAGAATGAAACATGTTAGACAAGATTGTTTCTACTTTGTCATTCATTTGTCTGACATTGTTCTGATGTAGAGAAAATTCTATATCACACACACACACACACACATATCTATCTCTCTCTCTCTCTCTATATATATATATATATATAGTTTTCTTTGTGTAGCAAATGGGAGTTGAGAAGCTCACCATCTATGTATGGTTTGAAATCACTTGGAATATATTGCTATAAAAATATCAACTGTTCCATATATTAACAGATAGTTTCTTTGCTGATTGTTCCCTAAGTTAAAAGTTTCTCTTTCTCAAAGATTATATCTGAAGAAAACCAAAGAATTTTTTCTACTATGTACTGTACTCCTTCAGGACCTGGATGACCATGGTTCTCCACAACGTCCTATCCCATGTAGCTTTAAGTAAAGTTTGTCTTTTCACTCTCCCTGCCATCCTTTTAACAAGCATATTGGGTTATTCACTGTTTTCGTCTGCCCCTCTTGCCTTCAATATATCATGTGAGTGTCAAATTTTCTAACCCTTCTTTCCTCATTTTGTGTCCTAAACCTTTTCTTTCTGATCTTAAGTATAATTTTCTTTTTGTTTCCATTTTCCTTTAACATGCCTTGTTACTTGTTCAGTCCATGGTCTTCTCAGCAACCTTCTGAATAGATGAACTAAAATGTTGTGATGACAATATAAAAATACAAAGAAGAGATGCAAGCATTCAAATAATCATAAGACTATTTAGTCTGCTCTAGCTTTTTAGTACTTATAACTTTATTTTTACTTAATTAGTATACCAATACCGATTCCCCACTTTATGTCCAGTAAAACCTAATATTAATACTAGTTTACCAATGCTATCAAAATGACAGCTTATTTTATTAAAATCTTAATTTTATTAGAAGGATTTAATGTGTCACTCTTTAAATGTATTTTCCTATTATTATATTAATATGTATTGATTCTGGAGTGATCAGTTTATTATTTAACAACAATGACAACTGATCACTCACTTTATGCCTGGTGGAATCTTCTATTAAAATTAGTTTACACATATCAAAAATCATGGTATATTTTGTTAAGCTTTTTTATTTATTAATTTTTCATATCTTTAAACATATTTTTTCAATTATTATAGTTTAACCAATTATATATCAGTACATCAATATTTTCTGATCTCATTTTATTTTTCATGGGGTCTGGTGGAGGGTGATTTTATATTTCCATGATATTTCTTTCATTGTAGTATTCATTTGAATGCCATTGTGATAAGAAAGACACTGCTACTTAATACTGCTCGTGTAAAGAAGATAACTTTAATATTGACCTTGTACTGGTGTCAGACATTGCAGAAAATATATTAGGTCTTTTATAGAGTATGTTTATATAAATCCTTATTTAATGAAACATTGAAATTATAAAAGAAAGAATATATATTACAGAAAGAAAGTGTTGTGAAATGCAAGAACTTGGGTCTCATATTTGACTGATTCATTCTCTTTGATGGAAGAAAATATATATTTTTTAAGGAATAGATACAAATTATTTCCTAATAATTATGAAAAATAAAAAGTAAGAGATGAAAACACTTACAGAACAGACCAACTGGTTTCGTTCCCAAGCTCATCAGGGTCGATTGGGAACAGCTACACATAGCCTACACACTGGTGCTAGTTTTTTGTTAGTGATTGTCACAGCAACCGTCTTCATTTATTTTCCACATGTTTTTTTGTTCAGTCAAGATATTATGCAAAATATTAAAAAGTCCTGCATTTATGTATATACATTTGTGTTACGAAATGTAAAGGGATATCATGTATATCTCTTCTTGTTCTTTTCTTGTAACGGCATTCACCCAGGGTGGGTTGAGCCAGCTCCAATATTGGAGTTTCATGGGAATTTGGAATTCACAAGTGGTCCCCAACCCGCACGTATAGCACATGAAATTTGATTACAGTGGCGAAGGTTTCGTGCAGGACCATCCACACTTTTTGAAGGGCTGATTACAGAGACCTGGTGCACTACGGGCCACAAGGTTCCCAAACGGCCCTCCGCAGGTTTTGAATTCAGAGTTTTCCTTCTCCAAGACCAGTTGCCATCCAAGGCTATAGAACCCAGTCAGTCCTGCTATTTACCCATAGCTGGAGGGAGAAGAAGAGGATTCATACCTTTCCCAAGGGTATTAACACATAAGTAAATGTAATGGATTTGACTGGAATTTGAACTCCGATTCCTCAATCCAAGCTGCTATCCATTACTCCACCGTGCCTCCATATCATGTATATGTTTGTGTTCCATTCTCAAGCTACCCCATTTTATTGATGCAATATGCAAATTAAATAGCCTGTATTCCAAAATCTGAAAAAAATCTGAAAGCCAAAGCACTTCCAGTCCCAAGAATTTTGGATAAAGAATTTTCAACCTGTATTACTAAAGTAAATGTTTTAGCTGTTGGTTTGAATGATTATTTTAGTGTTGACTTTGATAAGATGTTATGCAATTGAAGTTTTCAAATGGCAAATAAATCCTTTTCATCTGAAGATTTTACTTTAGAAAATAGAAATAATTGAAACAGATTTAAATATTTCAGAGTCAAGAGATGATGTTAGAAAAGTGAAGTTTTGTTACATTTTCACTTGCCTGTATCTGGTTTCATTGAAGCAATAGTCTATTAATTGATAAGAATGTTTTGAGTCACATTTACTTTGTAGTGATAGGACTGTCTGATTGATTCTTAATTACTTTTTTACATGATAAATCTTGAAGCAATCATTGCTTCCTTTGATAAAAAAACTGACAACATCCACAATTTTTACTTTAAAGTTTTTTAAATCAGTAGCAGTGAAAAAAGACAAAACAAACTTACAAACTTAATTGTAAACTTTTAAAATAATTCTTTTAAATTTAGAAAGCTATAATTAAATAATCTTAATTGTACAACACACAAACGCACAATAAAAGCAGAATTTGTTACAGATTCTTTTAACCTTGCTGCTTAAAGAAAGTAATCGTCAAAATTTGTCTTATTTTAATCTATAAAATTTTTTTTCGTTTATGTACCATGTCCTTTGAGTATGTAGGCGATCATAGTCTTCCACATGTTCCTGTCTCCTGTCGTTCTTAAGTTTTTTTTTTTTTTGTTATGTTTCCTAAACACTGTTCTACCATCCATTTACTCAAGCTTACTAAGTTACATGCTTCTTTTCTTTGTCCCTTTTTCTTTCAATCTGTCCTGTGTGTATCAGATTTTCCAAGCCCACCTTACTCACTACATGTCACAGAAACTTCTTCCTGGTGTTAAGTATAGGTTTCCTTTTTGTTTTCATTTTCTCCCAAAACCTCATCATTGCTCACATGTTCAGTCCATGTTATCCCCAGCATCTTTCTGTAGAACTAGATTTCTGTTGCTTCAGATCTCTCCTTCATCTTATGGAGATTGTCCAGCATTCACTGTCATACAGGAGGACAGATATCATGTAACAGTTTAGCTATTTTAAAATTGTAAGACTTAACAGCACAAAGAAAATGGAAACAAAAATGACACAAATATTTAACATCAGGAAGATAATGAGGAAAGAGGGATTTGGAAAATCTGATACTCACGGGAAAAAAGTAAGAGTGAAACAGGAAAACAATGCAAGTGAGCTTGAGTAAATGGATGGTGGAACAAGGTTTAGATGAGATAAAAAGACAAAATTTATTAAGAGCTACAAGGGATATGAAATTGTGGAGAGCTGTGATTGCCACTGTCAGGAAGTGACACATCACATAGAAAAAGAAGATTTTATTGTAAATATCCTGAGAGTTATTAATCAAATTCAATTACAGTTTTCTGTCATTTTTTATTTTTTTTATAAATATATAATTAAAAAAAGTTATTTTAGAAATATTTGATAGCATTGTGTTTCAATTAAAAAGCAAAAAAGAAGCTCCTCAGATGAATTCTTTTAAAAAGTGTAGAAAATATGTTAAATATCTCTTGGATTCCCTATTTCTTAAAAATGTCTGAAAAAAGGCCAGAGTCCAGAATGACTGAAATGATGACAACAAAGATGAGGATATTAGTCCAAATGTAAATAATGTAAAGCAAGACTATGTTTCCCCAATTACTACAATCTTAACCTGTTCAAGTCAAGAGTTAATGGTTTATCTTCCTTTCGTATCCATAAAAACAAGCCCTTAACATAATCCTCTACTTCAAGTGTAAACCTGGTATTTGTACAGGTTGAAACTTATTGTTAAAAAAAAAAAAGAAGTTATCACTTTTCATTCAAGAAATTCAGATATAAAGTTTTAGAACAAGTTTCATAAACAGAATCTATTCAAATCTCTTGGAAATGATCTGGTTGAAAAGATTATGTGAGATCTTCACTGAAAGTTCATTTAAAAGATCGATTTTTCATAATCATCAAAAAATTTCCTAAATTTAAATTTGTTTCTATTATTTATTTGTTTACGTCTAACAAAATATATTCTAACAAAATATATTTCTAACCTTCTCAAGTTTAGAGTCGACTGTTCTCTCTCCTACATATCTTCATAGTCTACACTTATTTTCTTCTCCTATGTCCATAGAAAAATCTCATTCAGCAACTCTCTATCTTGTGTGGCTCTTGGGACTTGTACTAGATGAACATTTAGTAAAAAATAGAAGAAAAAATATGAAATAATGCAAGTAATAACCGTGCTTTGATTTTTTTTTTTGTTCAAATTCATTAGTTTAAAAAAAAGAATTAAAAAATAAACACTTATTTATTCAATTTTTTTCTTTTCTTTTATTCTGTGCACCTGGTACCAAATTTTTTCTCAAGGTTTGATTGTTTACTGAGTCTATTGAATTAAAAAAAAGAAGTAAAAAAACATTTCCTTGAATGTTGTTGTGTTAGCCTTTGGGTTGAATAGTCTGAAGGCCTTTTGGTTTCAATACATTTTCAGCAGAGAAACACCCTTGCATAAACATTATATTGAAAAGTGATATTAAAAGTTCTGTGTAATTTCTCTCCAGGTGTTGTCTTATTTAGTGTTCTCTCAATAATAGAAAGAACTTGAAATATTTTAAGATTAGTGTCTATTGAGGTTGAAAAAAAGAAACAAACAAACAGTTACAGAAGGCTAAATATTTCTTTGGTTATGCTTGTGGTTTGATGTATTTCTAAGATTCTAAGATAAATTGTAATAGACTCTATTCTTTTTACTTTCCGTGAAGTAAACATAAAGCTTTCCCATGAGAAATCAATTCTAGTTTAATATTTGTCTCATTTTTGTTATGTACTTCATCATGAGGTGATAAGTTCACAAGGACATAACAGCAACTTGTAAACACATTAAAGAATAATTATCATCTAAAATTTTATGGAAGCTGTAAATTAATGAATAATTCTATTTTTAAAATATTAACAGAAAACAAATAAGTTTGCCAATTCACACTCTTACTTGATCTTTTGAACAGGAGTAGGGGTTTATCCATTTTTCCTTGTTTAGGAATGAATTTTCGGATCCTTCTAAAATCTTTTCATTCTCTTTCACTCTCAGTAGCTCTTTGCATCTTGGTGGTATTGTTGCCTTGCTTGGGGTGAATTGGTTAAAAAAAATGAAAAAAAAAATGTGTTCTTCTGGATAATAATAATACAGTGAATTACATCTTTATTCTTTGTTTTATGTTTGCTTTGTTATTCAACTGGTATTAATATTTTAATTTTATAATATAAATGAAATTAAACATATGATATTATCCTTCTGAGTGTTTCTTTACAAAATTTTAAATTATATTAGGAAACATTTTTCATAAGCATTATTCTTTTAAAAATAAAAGAAAATAAAAAAAAATAATTCTGAAGTTTATCATAATTTGAACCATTTTTTGATAACATTAAAAATGATAAAAATTTCTTACAAATTAATAATGATTAAAAATGTATACAGTCATATGCTGTCTTTACCTGACTTTATTTCAAGTGGATATGTGGTAGGTGTAATGGGTAGCAGTTTGGATTGAGAAATCAGAGAACAGTGTTTGAATTCCAATTGGGTTCATTATATTCATTTGTATGTCCATGAATATAATGAACCCAATTCGAATTCAAACACTGTTCTCTGATTTCTCAATCCAAACTGCTACCGATTGCACCTACCACACATCCACTTGAAATAAAGTCAGGTAAAGACAGCATATGACTGTATACATTTTTAATCATTATTCCTATTATTTCCTAAATGTATTTGAATGTAATGAACCCAGATGTGGGTTAAATAGTAGGATTTGTATCTGGAAAATCATTGTTATTCGAAAAAGAATTTTTAATGCAATATTCACTTGCAAAAGAAGAATTATTCTTATAATCCAAAATATATTTTGGCCTTAAATAACCCACAAGGGGTTAGCCATAAAAGCAAATCAATCTTTCAAGTTACATATATAAAGAAAACACTGAACACTGAAATTAATACAAAAAGGCAGTGTATGAAATATACAGTAAAGAATTCCCTCTTTCATGAATTAATTTGCTTGCTACCAGAAGGATTTACTGAAAAGTTATTTCAACTCAAAGCCAAAATAAAGGTTTTGTTTCCAAATCATCAAGAAATTATTTACAATTTTATTATTTTACAATAATGAATGATTCTAAAATTCAGATGAAAACCTCATCTCTTTCTGCTTTATGAAACACAAAATACAAAGTTAGAATTGAGCGCTGAGAAAAAAAATGATTGAAATCATGTCGTCTTTCTGTTTGTTTAATGATAATAAGTTTGTGACAGCATCATCAGCCATTAATAAATGTTTTAGAAATATAGTCTTTTGCCAATCCTGGTAAATCAAATGCATTCCAACATTCATTATTATCATATATATATATATATATATATATATATATATATATATATATATATATATATATATATATATATATCAAATATTTTTTATATTAAATTAAAAAATGAGTTTGCTTTATCAAATGAATTAAACAGAATTCTGTACTGTCATGCTTGAATGAGTGATTATTAAAAACTGCAGAATTTTAAGCAATGATTGTAGCCCTCTATCAATATAGAAAACATTCTTTTATTATATATGTACTTACTTATATCTGATTAAAAGCCACTAACCTTTTATTTTAATATGATAACTTTTGATAAATTTTTCCATTGATCCAAAGTTTACTTTGAAAAAATATGGCAAATTTCGACAGTATTTTCATTAAATTTTATTGCAAGAATATTTATAAAAATAAAATATAAGTTTTATCTTTTATTTATATCAAGAGATGAAAATAATAATAATAATCGGTGTTTAATTTAAGTTTTAAAGTGAATTATCTAAAGACTACAATAAATAGTCAATAGTACCAATAGTTGTTTGTTTTTTGTTAAATCATTTCACCCCAAACAATGCAATAAAGCCATTATGACATCTGGGGTTACTGAGTGAAAAAAAAAACATTATTAAGGAGCAAGAACAATAAAAGAATAGGCATAAAGAAGACTGTAGGTAAAAATTGATATTGCATTTAAATTTTTGAAGATCAAATTTGGCTGGAAAGCAAGAAGTCAGAAGAAGAGAGGTGAGAAAAAAAAAGAAAAAAAACTTAGTTACATCTCATCAATTCCAACAGTAAAATGATGAAACCTCATTGCAAATTTAGTACTGCACTTAAATTCATAAAGTCTAGATACCAAAGAAGAAAGCTCATCAGAACAATTATCATGAAAGTATTCACAGAAAAGGCACAGGGAAGCTTCATTACAATAGTGGGAAAAGTGACTGAAGCTGAAATGTCAGGTCAGGACCAATAACATTGCAGTTCTTCTTTGGGTTTTATCAAGAATCTCTAAATATATAGCAGGATCACCAAACCATATGGGGCAGCAATATTTGAAGCATGGATGAATGGAAGACTTATAAATATATATGATAGATTTTGGAGAGAAAGAATTGTTTAGCATAACACAGTGAACCAACTTTTCTAGCAGCAGACCTAGCAATTGATTTTGAATCAATAATGTCCAAAAGAAATTCAAAAAGCAGGATTCTGTTATAATTTCACCAAATACACAGCATCATTACTTTCTTTGGGTGAAGATTGGACTTATATAATTTGTGCAGATCATTGCATCACACTCTCTTGTATTCCATGATGTTATAAAGCATCAAATTTTCATCACTTATTTCTTTTTTATTACATTTAAGCAGTAAGACTTTTTAGTTACATGGAAGGCTCATATCAAAGTGACTAACATAAACATTTTCATGGTGAAAAAAAACTATAACAGCTCTTACATAAGTAAAAGTTATTCTTTTATTGATCTTTCACTCTAAAAATCCTGCACTATATTTTACACTTCTAAACTGACATCTGAATTTTAAATTTTTACTTGGAAATTGTGCTAGCTGTTGCTAATATCTTTTTTTTTTTTTTTCTACAAGGCTGATTGGTTAGGTATGAGAGATAAACATTAAATTTGTTTACTCTTACATTGCATATAATACTGCCTTTGACCAATAATTATTACATTTAGTACTTGTGAACAATGAGGGAAAGAGGAACTAAAAAGACATGTATACTTACAATCAGAAAGAAAAACTTGAAATTTCTGAGACACATAATTAGGAAGGAGGGCCTGGAGAATTTAATACATAAGATAAACTGAAGACAAGAAAAAGAAGTAGGAGGGTACAATGAGTAACCTACTTAACATGTCTGGGTGAATGGATAGGAAAACAAAGACAAAGAAGGATGGTGATAGAGCAAATGTTACTTAGAACAACAAAAGTCAAGAAGTAGTGGAGAGCCATGATCACACATATCCTGAATACTCAAGGCAGATAAGAAATAATAGTAGTGGTATATTACTACTACTACTATGATAATAGCAATAACAATGATTCCAATGATACTTGTACTGTTTTATTACTTTAATATTTGTATAATTTTCTGCTTACAAACAGCTGTTAATTTTGGAACTAATAAACAACCACTTTGATATTTTTTATTATTTCAACTTCTCAAAAACTTTGTTTATGTTTGTCTTTTAATTTGTAAAGCAATAAAAAACATCACTAAATTTCAAAGTAAGTTTGGTGCAGTAAAAATCAAAAGAAAACCAAAACCAATTCCTTTTGTTACCTCCCCACACCAAAAAAATCTTCATTTGGTACTTCTACTAATATTTGGTACTGCTAATATTACTATGAAGACAGCAACTCAACCAAGTGATGCTGCTTTGTTTCCAATAGCATTTTTATAGAACCAGTTTTCATTTTTTAAGAAACTTTCTACTGTGTAAACACAACTGCTCCAGCTAGATTTTGAACTCTCTTTGAAAATTCCATCCTCTGTCGTCCTATTAACTGTTATGACATCACACCCCCTACTTCAATAATTATAACAACTATTATTGCAACTGCAAGTTCTACTCTTACAAGGACTGAACTTTGGTGATTCAATGACAAGAGGAATAGCCTAAGTACTTTAAGAGGGTAGACTATGCAGACTGAAGCATAAAATGAAGGTACTGATAGTGTCACATCATTACTTACTTGTGGTACCATGATGGCAGCTCTGGTGATAGTCGTTATAGTCACTGGCTTTTTGTTAAGTGGTTGAGCAGATGAGCAGATACCAACTTGTACCATCCACCAGATCAGGCCACACTCTCAGACTTAAAGCTTACTCTTAAAATTAACTAAGTAATGTCTGCCAAGTGTTTCCGGCTGCCACTTTGATTGACAACATTCTCAAGTGGATTGCTACTGACCATTGTCAAGTTAGAACTAATAGCAACTTCAACAAAAGTTCTCTACAAAACTTTTTAATAAACTTTTCATTTTTAATGTGATTACTACAGATATACAGTCTTTATATCCCATCTAAGGTAGTGTGGGTGTCAATTTGAAATGCAAAGCTTCAGTTGGTCGGCTTTAAAAATTGATTCTTTCAGGTGTGTTAAAAAAATGAATGTTGCATTCAAAGCAATTTTAATGAGCCATAAATTGATTATTTAATATTGTTACAGGTAATGAATAAGTTTTAAAAAATTCTTATATTAAAAAAAAATATTTAAAAATAGAAAAGAGAAATCTGAAAATGTAAATATTTCTCATTTCCAGAATCTGTCAGTAACAAGAGTGACATTTGCAAATTGTTAAAAGTGTTGGGGAGTTATAACTGAATAAATAAGTATAAGCCATCTATATTTCTGAGAGGACATATTATGTACACTATTTACATTAGTCCTCATCTTTGTTGTCATATTTATCACAATGTTTCGGTGCTCCGGCCTTCTTCAGGTCATTGGAATGTCAAATTGAACCCTTTATTTCACTTGCTGGGGTAGACTGTTCTAGTTCCACGTGCCATGTCTAATAGATGTCAGTTATCAGTTATTTACCACTGCCTTAACCAGGTATTGAACTCACACTGTCACTGGATCTAACGCCTTTATCCACTGTGCCATGTGTCTTTAAGGACATACGTGTATGAATTTCTGGGACTTATAAACTTACTGTCTTCAGCAATCATTTTTTACCAGTGTTCATATTGCAATTTTATGTTATCATTGCATGTTTTTTACCAGAGCTCATATTGCAATTTTTGTTATTATTGCATTTCTCTGGCACTCCTTATTACTGGTTCCCATATTGTATTCATTTCTATGGTCAGCTCAGGAGATTTTTGTGGCCTAGCATATTTGCTGATTCCTTAAGTTTACAAATTTTCCAATCTTGTTCTTTGCCTATGATTTCAACCTGATCTCACAGAGGATGGTGATCTCTTTTTTCTCTCCCTATATAATCAGGCATACTTGATTTCTCCACTTCCCCTCATGTTACAGCTTTTTGATGTTCTTGAAGCCTTTTGTTAAAGGGTGGCTTGTCTCCCTTTATATTTCTTTCTGCAGCTACATGGGATGGTGTTCTCTTCTTGTTCTTGTAAAAGCATTCACTCGAGGTGGGGTGAGCCGGCTCCAGTATTGGAGTTTCATGGGAATTTTGGAATTCACAAGCGGTCCCCAACCCACATATATAGCACATGAGATTTGATTATAGTGGTGAAGGTTTTGTGCAGGACCATCCACACTTTTTGAAGGGCCGATTACAGAGACCTGGTGCATTACGTGCCACAAGGTTCCCAAACGGCCCTCCGCAGGTTTTGAATTCAGAGTTTTCCTTCTCCAAGACCAGTTGCCATCCAAGGCTATAGAACCCAGTCAGTCCTGCTATTTACCCATAGCTGGAGGGAGAAGAAGAGGATTCATACCTTTCCCAAGGGTATTAGCACGTAAGTGAATGTAATGGATTTGACTGGAATTCGAACTCGGCTCTCTGATTCCTCAATCCAAGCTGCTATCCATTACTCCACTGTGCCTCCCATGGGATGGTGTACACACAGTCTTTAGTCATGTTCCCCTCTGTGGGGGTCTTACTCGGGAGAGGTATCTGTGAAGTGTCGTCCAGTTTTTGAAGGTTGTCCTGATGTTGTATGGACTGCAGATCCTTTGTATTTTCTCTAATAACCCCTTCACATAAGGCAAACAGACTGTTTCCTGAGTGTTGTTGTCCTCCTATTGTAACCACCTATCACAGTTTATTGGGGCTGCTGCGATGTACCCAGGGTAGGTGTTACATTGTAGGGTACTGCTTATACTGACTGATTCTTTATCTAATGTCTCTGGTAAAAACATGCAATGATAACAGATAAAATTGCAATATGAGCACTGGTAAAAAAATGATTGCTGAAGACAGTAAGTTTATAAGTCCAAGAAATTCATACACAGATGTCCTTAAGGACACATGACACAGTGGATAAAGGTGTTAGATCCAGTGACAATGTGAGTTCAATACTTAAGGCAGTGGAAATAACTGGTAGCATCCATTAGACATGGCATGTGGAACTAGAACAGTCTACCTCAGCAAGTGAAATAAAGGGTTCAGTTTGACATTCTAGCCACTTGAAGAAGGCCGGAGTGTGCAAATTGAAATTTATATTGATGCATGTCTTAATGACCAGTCTGTGTGAACTGCTCATTTAATAATGAGAATATCACATGTTTGTATGTGTGGAGGAGAAATGTGGGGTCAATTCTCATTGGTTTAGAATGAGTGAATTAATCATAATGATAATTGTTATAATTATTTTATTATAATTATTTTTTATTTTTTTTTTTATAGACACAACATTGTGACAGTATAATTCATTTTTTATTTATGTATTTCTTTATGAACATGACAAAATAGACATTTGTAGTAATGTAGTTTGTGTATTTTTAACATAAAGTGTTTTAGTTATTTTTTTGTTTCTTAATTTCTTTCCTTGGTGTTAGGTCAAAGATAGTGGAGCCCTTAATATTTAAAAGTATATTTCCTGAAAGAAAAAGGGTAGGTATAAATAAATAAAATATTTTGGATATTATGCTACTGGATTTGATGTCCACTATGAAAGAGAGAAAAGATAAAAAGTAGATAAAAAATAAAACAATAAAGTGAAAGATGAATCACAAAAAAAAAGGCAAGAGAAAAGAAATTAAGAATAATAAGGAATTTTATTTGAATTTCTGGGATGAAGTGTTAGCATCATTTACACTATTTAAATTCAGATTATTGTATTTCTGTTGAAATGTTGTGAGAACAACAACAAAGATGAGGAGAATAGTTCAAATGTAAATAGTGTAAATAATATTAAGACAGTTTGAGAAAAAAAAGGACGAAAATGAAAGAAAGAATAAAATATATGGTGTAAATTATTTCACTTTTTTACTTATCTGAACATTTTCCAATGATATCTATTAGGTTGGTGCAAAAATAATTTCGTTTTCCCACATAGTAACATATGTTAGAAAACGAAATTATTTTTGCACCAACCTAATAAAAAGCGTTTTAGATATTGTTGATAATATTAATAAAAATGCTTTTTAGATGTTACTAAATGCATAACTGAGCCTAGCTTTTGATTTAGTTTGTCTTTTCAAAAATCCACTCTCATAAGATAGGATTTTGTTTGCTTTTTTACTGCTAGGCTGTAGTGGTTGGGGAGAGAAGAAAGTCACTTGATCAAGTTTGTTGTCAAACTAAACTTTTTCATCTGTTCCATACTGAGCACTTTGCCAAGTGTGAAGTGATTGAGGAAACATTAAAGAGTACAACTTAGAATCATGCGGATCAGAAACTTGATAAGCTCTGATAATAGTGAGTTGGCACCCATTGGAAATCCACTTGTCGTCTAGTTGAGTGACTTAATCTCACTTATTAAGTGGGGGTGTGTAACAAGTAAAGAGAAATAAATAAAGAACCGCCTCCTGTGCCAATGAAACGGTGCAGTTAAAAGTCAAGATGAAATGCAGGGAAATTAAAATTATTATGAGAGTCTCATAAAACTTTTAGATAAAAAAGACAGTTGTTTCAAATGACTTTCTGCTGCATGTGAGAGTTTTATTGTTTTGTTGGAGTTTAAAGTGGTTACAAAAAATTGTCATTGCTTTTTAAAATAAAATTATAAGTGTCTATGTCAACTTAAGTAAATAAATATCTGCTATATATTAATAGATGTTTGTACCAATTGGATATTGTAGATTTTATCAGAACATGAGTGGGCTTTTTAGTGGATTGAAATATCAAGTAGCTAAAAATTTCCAAAGACTGGCTTCAAGATCTCATCAATTTACAGTTGAGCTGGCTAGATGTAAGCATAAATTCTATACTAACAGTTTCTTTTCTCACTTGTGGAACTCCCTTTCACCTCCATGCTTTCCAGTCAACTTCAATCTACAAAAATTTAACTGCAATACCAATTGCTATCTACTGTCCTCCTGATTACTCTTTTCTCTTTTATTTAAGAAATCAGAATTTTGATGCATGAACTTTACTCATACTGAAATTTTAACTCTGAATGTCAGTAGGAAACTCACTCTCATTTTACCGGGGTACACACAAAAACACACACACATGCACACACAGAATTAATGATACATTCACACAGATCTATTAGGTTGGTGCAAAAATAATGTCGTTTTTTGACGTTCAACTTCAAAAGAAAAACGACATTTTTGCACCGACCTAATATATATCATGAAATATATTGTTGAAATAAAATTGAGAGAAATCCTCTCAATTATGTACCAGATGCTACTGGGAAACATTCTTAGACCTCAGTACTGACCTTCACTATGTTGACCACAAGATCATTTTTGAGGGTCAGATATTGAAAGAGAAAATGCCTCCTATATGCCACAAAATATTGTACAGTGCAGGATTAACCTAGCAGAAAGTACTACAAGCCCCACATTTTCAAGAGAACATAATAAATACTTTTGAGCTGTTTGGTGAAATAGTCATCTTATGAAATGCAAAGAAATCAAAATTATTATGAGAGTCTCCCTAACTCTTAAGTGAAAGTAAGTAAGAGGTAGGGAGTTTCACTTTTGGGAATTGTGAGAGAAAAAGCTGTTGGAGTGGAAGTGGCAGGATTTGGAGGCTAACCTAATAGCATGCTTAAATTCATGTAGTTGGAGTACCAGGGAAAATAGCTCATCAGAGAGGTTGCCATGAAAATATTTGTAGAAAAGACAAAGGGAAGCCATATCACATCTGTGAGAAATTGACTGGAGTTGAGATAACAAAGCCATCTGGAATTGGAACTCAACTATCCAATCAACAATTCTGAGCCATTGTCCATTATACCACCTGCACATTCAGAGCACCTGGTATGCTTAAGCGGTCACTTATCAAGGTACTATCCAAGCTTGACATTGCTTAACTTAGAGTATTGTACAAAAACCTGTTTCAATGTGATGTGGTAGTAAGCCTTATGTATGAGTGAATCAGTAAGTTTGCAACCTAATGAGAAAAAAACATTTATTTTGCACAAAAATATTAAATTTCAATGTAACTGCCTTCAATATCAGTGTACTTAATTCTATGATGAATGCTTCTCATAGATCAAACATTATACAGTGAAAGTTTCAGTTCAAAGTTTAGCTAATCAGTGTATGTCGGACTGTAGATCTATGGATGCCCCTTGTATGTATGTATATATATATATATAAACAAACTTGTATGTATTTATCTCCTTGTATCTTTTGTGTATGTGTGTATATACTGTTTTTACCAGCATATATAAAGCCCATATAACATTGATATGGTTTTACAAGTTTCTCTTTTTTATAGGAAGGAAGGAATTTGTATAGCATATAAATTATGTTCAAACTTGTGTCTTCTCTGTTCATTTTGTCATTCATAATACTCACAGAATGGATGCAGTGGAATAATTCTATATTTGTATTTTGTGAAAAGATAGCCTCATCTATTTAACCTTTTAGTTAGACATAAATATACATGTGTTGTATTTTAATCTTTTATATTCTCATGTATTACATCTGTATATTTATATATGCACACACATGTATAGATATGCTTGTTTATGTCCAATGTTATTTTATATAAGTATCAGATTTCTTGCTGAAAAACCTTTGTCTTCTCTGGGCATTATTAACATAATGTTTCTTTGATCTGATAAGTGACAGAAAAATATCCACATAAAGCATTTAAACATTTATTGCTGTACTTTTTTGTGTGGTTAAGATTTTCAACTTTTTATTTTCATAGAGCTCCCATTAATCTAGAAAAAGAGGCGATAATGTCTCTTCTGTTCTGATAATAATTTTCAAAGCATTGCTGCTCTGTATCAGTGCTTTTTTCATGTGGACTTTCAACAATGGCAACAATGTCTAGTCACACGTAAGGACCATTGTTAAAAATGTAAAGCAAAATAAGTATTGATTTATATGACACTAGCAGAAAAGGGTGTATACAAGAAAATGCTAAGAATAATTATGAAAATATTTAATTCTAAGAAATACTAAAAGTAATTATGATACAGAAGAAATTATTCTTTCTGTGCAATATAAAAATTGAACATTTTCCTGCTTTTTTTTCTTTTTTTTTTAAATATATACCATTATGTAACATCAGCAACACTGGTTCACACTCCTCCTGATCTTTTAAGCAGTCTATCCTGTTTTTTCTGTCTAGGATAAAGTCTGCTTCAGCACTATACTTTTAATGCTGACCCTTTACTATGCTAATATAACTTCACACACTAACCTCTACTTTGAGTGGCTCTTGGACCTTGTATTGGGTGAACATTAGTAAAAAAACAAAAAAAACAAAAGAAAAACTCAGCATTCAGTAAATTTAAATTTAGCTTGATCTGCAACAAAATCATCATCCAAAAAAATAGATATAAAACCCCCGTTATCTATATGTCACAGACTAAATGAAGCCCATCTGTTTACTTATACACTGTCTTCCAGAGCAACAAAGAACTATTCTAATCTCAAAGAATGTCTTTGAATCCTGTTATAAAGTTGAGTAAATTTCTTTGTGGTGGTAAATATTAAATTTGATTTCTTTGGAAGTTGACATTTTTCCGGTTTCTATACTCTTTGATTTCATTGCATAAATCTTCATCCTGTCTTGTCAAATATTCTTTTAACAATGGGAAAGAATAAAATATGCCATATCAGCCTTTTAACAAGATAATATAAAGATACAAGAGACAATTAGAAAAGAAGTTTTATATGTTTGAACAACTGCTTCTGTAAGAGATGAGTGCATTTTTAGCTGCTAAGAAATTCAAAGGCATACAATGTTATTTTCAGACTAAAATGAAAAATGTATGCAGTACACAGTGTACTCACCGAATATGCTCATTTATGCTTTTAAAATATTCTATATATAATATCATACATAATATGATATGATATGAATATTCTATGTGTTAATAATAATTATCTTCATTACTGACAACTGCAAATCAATTTCACTTTTTTCTTCTCTAATGTATATCAGAGATTGTATATTGTATCTACTTGAATATAGTGTAGGGTTTTACAATCAGTTTTTTAAGCAAAAATTAGTAGGTCACACTATATACAGAAAATGTTTTTGCTTTTGAAGAGGTTAAAAATCATGTATTTTTGGTGGCCGGTTGCACTATATACAGGTAAACTTTTTCTGGAAGAGTTAAAATTCAGGCAATAACTTCAGGGATCGCACTATACATGATGTTGGCTTATATATGAGTATATACGTTACTAAAACTTGCAATAAAAAATTATATCAAAAGTGTAGAATTTAATTTTATTTAAACATCAGATGTTTAGCATAACTGCCATAGATAGTTTGTTCAAGTCAGGGAGTGACATATTCACATCGTGTCAGTAGGCAAAAAACAAAAACAATTGAGACATTGCCTAAATATGCATTTAATGATAAAATATAGTCATGAATAGTAGCTGATTCTCAACTTCTATAAGAATTTGATGTATTTTGTGATATATAGTCATTAGAGTAAATAAAAGTTTTGATGCATCTGTTTAGTAAAATACACACTTACTATTCCCGGTTAAGCAAACAGCTAGTTTAGAATATAAAATACATAATGCTTTTATGTCTGATATTTCTTGTAGAAGTCATTGATCAAAGTCTGTATGCATTTGAGGAACACTTTTTATGAGCATGTCAAAAGGATGCTAAAATATTCTTGGTCTAATCAATTTCCTAAAATCAGGTCAAATGATCAAACATCAAAGCTTTTTTTTTTTTTTTAGAAGGATTACTTGGTCAGGCTGACAACTTTTCAGCACATCCTTGCAAATATACAGTATTGTAAAAAAATGTGTGTTCACTCATTAATAACTCTCTCTCTCTCTCTCTCTCTCTCTATATATATATATATATATATATATATATATATATATATAGACAGTTGTCTGTGTATGTGTGTGTGTCCGGCTAAAACTAAAAACTACAATAATTACAGCAAACTAAATATATATATATATATATATATACAGACTCAATATCACCCAACCCACCTTTTTGTAAAAAAATTATCATCATATGATTTGTATTTCTGAAGAAGCAATATTTATGGGGCAGATTTGATCATGTTGAATGCTAAAGAATTAAATGACATTCTTTTATTATATATTTTATAGGAAATCAGTTTCCATATGGAAAAAGAAAAAACTATTATAAAGTCAAAATGCAAGAATTTGTCTTTATTTTAGTTACAATATTTGTGAATATTCACTCTGGTTGGCACAAGGTCAAAGAAGTAGAGCACCCAGTGAAAACTGAATTCACTACACTAGTACACAATGGTTTCTATATGCTTACAAACCATTTCTCTTTATTAGTCACCCAGTACTGAATATTTATCTATATCAATGTTATTTCTAAAGAATTAATGAATTTTATATGTTAATCTGACATTTTTATTACTTCAAACATTATTTTTAGTGGATACCTGTATTTGAGTAGATACTACACTTATTATAAACAGTATTTATTTTGACTACCAGCTTGCATACTCAAGAAAATGTGCCCCCTGCAGGATTTGAACCTGTGCCCACCTTTTCAAGAGGAACCACTCCCTGATATGGCATTCTTTGATTGTTCGGTTACAAAGAGCTTTCCAATCAAATAAGGTTCTTGTTTCACAGTCAAGCAAATTTCTTAAAAAATAAAAGGGGACACAGGTGTGAATCCTGCCCCAGGGCATATTTTCTTTATTGTTTTTTTTTTGTTATGCAGGCCAGTAAACAAAATAATTACTGTTTATAGTAAATGGGCATCTACTCAAAATATTGTTTGGAGTAATAAAAATAAAAGCCATACCTATTATTCTATGGAGGGATGAAAATACTGAAAAATTCAACTGAAGGGAAAGAAAATTGGTTTTAACATTCAAGAAACTGAAAAGAACTCTAATCATTTGGTATTTGTTCTTGACTGTCGTACACAGTGTGATGGTCAGCAAGATCTCTTCATCACCAGTAAAATAAATTTAGTTTTCACTTGGTACATGTCTGTATCTCCTATCAAAGTCAGCTAAGCTTAGTAAATACCGTTAATAATTCACTGCCTGCTGTTACTGTCCGTTTTGTAACAATTCCTCTGGTAGCGATTGTTTGTTATGAGGAGATTTTAAGACAAACGAAGAAAAGAAATGTAAGTCAGAATGAGCAAAGAAAATGTTGGACATCATTACAGATGTAATATCTTTGAGATAAACAGGGTTTACCAGGAAATTGAGAACAAAATTATAGAGGAAATCAAAGATACTGAATAGATGAAGGTCAATATATTTACAAAAAGAATTGTACATATGTAAACTTTAGAAAGATCGGAAATAATTATTGAATAATCTGTTTTAGCTTTGAAGAATGCCTTGGTAAAACTTTTAAAGTGATTGCATGCCTGGATTAGATGGTTCTTGTTCATATTGGCCATCACAATTACCTTCAATTGCAGACAATGTGAACTTGGTATGCATCACTGTGGATAACTCTGTGGGGTCTGCACAGAGCTACTTGATATTCCTCCTGTTTACCTGGGCAATTTCAAGAAACTGGTTATCTCTATTTTGCTTTGTGGTTAGAGCCATCAACACAGCATGCCTTTTTTATTTGACATATTAGTACTTTTTGTTACGTCTGAAAGAGAAATGAAAATATCAAAATTTTTGCAACTTATATAACATTACATTACTTATCTTTTTATGAATAGCTAAAGGTGTGTTCTCAAATGATGTCATATATATATATATATATATATATATATATATATATATATATTAGGACCTTGAATAAGTTCTCAATGAATTTTCATGAAAAGTAATGTTTTTTTTAAGCATTTCACCCCAAGCAAGGCAGGAAGCCACTAGCATGCAAGGGGTTACAGAGAGTTGGAGCTAGAGCAAAGAGGAGTGATAGAGGAAATGATGAAGAGAAGGATAGGGGATAGATCAAGGCATCTGGAGACGTCGATTTGAATAGTTGGAGATTATAGCTATCAGGGAAACAGGAAGAGGGGAGGGAGTTCCACAGGCGAGAGGTGCAAGATATGAAGCTATTGGAGTAGAAGAGATGGCTGCATTTAACAGTTTTGACAGTGAAAGGGTGTGAGCGAGATGCCAGCCTAGTAGAATGCTTAAATTCATGAAGTGTGGGAACCAGTGAAAGCAGCTTCTTGGAGCAGTTAGCATGAAATTATTTGTAAAAATGACAGAGGGAGGTGATGGAATGTCTGTGAGAGAGTGACTGCAGATGAGATGCCAGATCAGGGCCAATTACATTGCATATCTGTCTCTGGATCTTATCAAGAACCTTGAGACAAACATAACGGGCACCAGACCATATATGGCAGCAATACTCCATGCAAGGGTGAATGGTTGATTTGTAGATTTGAAGGATCAACTCTGGTGAGAAAAATTTCCTGGCATGGCACAGGGAGCCAACTTTCCTCGTGTTGGACGAAGCTATTGACTCAATGTATTTGTTCCTCTCAGGTCAGCAGTCAATGTGAGGCCGAGTAGTCACAAAGAGAAGGACTCAAGAAATTGAGTGTCAGTCATTCTAATGGGGTGTGGCAGGGATGGTTCTCTGTGGTGAGTAATAGAGAGCAGTTTTGTTTTTGAGGTTTTGTTAAAAAGCCAATTCCTGCCCCAGTTCACAACCGATTGGAGGTCCTTTTTTAAACAAACGGCCAGTTTTTGAGGCAGGAGTAAATTGTAGTGTCGTCCGCGTAGATGCCTACTTCAGGATCTATGCCATCAGGAAGATCATTGATGAAGATAAGGAACAGAGTAGGGCCTAGGATGGA